>JARGYO010000094.1:44969997-45328010 GCA_029206835.1 Rana muscosa
CCAGGGGAATAAAAACGAAACAAAGATAAAGATATTAAAGAAGAATAGGAAAAAGGTATCGGGTACAGTGACTAAGAGGAGAAGAGAGGAGGGAGGAACTGGCGGAATGGAATGTATTTCATTAATTGTTATATAGATAGATCTTCCCCTACTAACATCCCATTAATAGCTGAGATCTGTAAGGATGTGTAAAAAGTAGGAAACGTAAAATAGGTGGAAGATGCTATGAGTGAACTAACAGAATCATGTGTATAGATGCATTATATGAAATGTTGTATAACTATCTTTGTGAATGTAAAAGAAAACGTAAAAATAAAGAATTGATAAAAAAAAAAAAGGAAAGGAGTACTAACACTACATTAACACTAGGGGGCGATCAAGGGCTTAACTGTGTTCCCTTGTGTGTGTTTCTAAATGTAGTGGAAGGAGCTGACTAGAGGAGGAGACGGTGTGTGCAAAACACACAAAACACTGTTCTGAGAGGGGAGACAGATCATCTGTTCCTACTAGCTAGTAAGGATGAGCTCCGGTGTGTTCGCATTGAACACGTGCAGAGCCTCCAGGAAGTCGGCACCGCGCTGCACTAATCACAGCCAGGGAGACATTTCCCGATCTCTGCAGCAGAGCATCGGGACAATGTCTCCCTGGCTGTGATTAGCGCAGCGCGGGGGTGCCGACTTCCTGGCAGGCTCTGCACGTTTTCAATGCGAACACGCCGGAGCTCATCTTACTAGCTAGTAGGAACAGATGATCTGTCTCCCCTCTCAGAACAGGGTTTTGTGTGTTTTGCACGCACGCACTCCAGAAATGGGGGATTATAGGATTTTACAAGCATTTTAAACTAGGGCTTATTTTCAGGGTAGGGCTTATTATATTGCAGCTCTCCTGGAAAATAACGCTAGGTCTTATTTTCGGGGAAACACGGTAGCAAGGTGGACCTAATAAAGTGTCCGGTGAGTGTATATCGTCACACTTTGAAACTTGGCGCAACCAGTTTTGATTTATTATTAGCAATATAACCTGACAGTATTTGTGTGCCTCAAAGGTGTTTTTTTTTTTTTTTTCTTTGGGTACAAAAATAATTTTTGACTTCAGATACTCCTTTTTTAGATTTTTTTTTTTTGTATGGGGTCATACACGTTTTTAACCACTTGCCTACCGCCGTATAGTAAAATGACGGCGGCAGGCACCCTTCCTCCCTCCGGGTGGACGTCATATGACGTCTTTGTTTTCTCGGCATCCTGGCGAGCGTGCGCGCGCCGCCGTATATCCGTGTACCCGATGCACGTGCCTGGCGATCGCGATTGCTCTCTCGTCTCCTCCTCCCATGCTCGTCTTTAGGATTTCTCCAGAGCCTCTCCCATCCTCTGGAACTCCGCTACCTCAACCTATCCGGCTATCTCCTTCTCTTGCTACCTTCAGGCGATCCCTGAAAACTCACCTCTTCAGGGAAGCCTATCACGTCTCCAACTAATCTTTTACCACTTCCATCAGCTCATTCCCCACAGTTACAACCTTTTTGTACCACCTGCCCCACCCTATTCGATTGTAAGCTCTTCTGAGCAGGGACCTCTTAATCCTCTTGTATTTTATTGTATTATAACTGTATTGTCTCCCTTTTTTATACTGTAAAGTGCTGCGTAAACTGTTGGCGCTATATAAATCCTGTATATTATTATTATTATCAGAGCAGGGACGTGTGTGTGTGTGTGTGTGTGTGTGTGTGTGTGTGTGTGTAAATGCACAGATCCACGTCCTATCAGGGGAGAGGAGAACTGATCGTTGTTCCTATATACAAGGAACATACGATCGGTGTCCTCATCAGTCCCCTCCCCCCACAGTTAGAATCACTCCCTAGGACGCACATTTAACCCCCTTGATCGCCCCCTAGTGTTAACCTCTTCCCTGCCAGTCACATTTATACAGTAATTAATGCATTTTTATAGCACTTATCGCTGTATAAATGTGAATGGTGTCCGATGTGTCCGGCATAATGTTGCAGTCACGATAAAAATCGCTGATCGCCACCATTACTAGTAAAAAAAAAAAAAAGATAATAAAAATGCCATAAATCTATTGCCTATTTTGTAGACCCTATAACTTTTGCGCAAATCAGTTGTTTTTTTACCAAAAATATGTAGAAGAATACGTATCGGCCTAAACTGAGGAAAAAATAGTGTGTTTTTTTTGTTTTTTTTTTGTTTTTTTTTATATTTTTTTGGGGATATTTATTATAGCAAAAAGTAAAAAATATTGCATTTTTTTTCAAAATTGTCGCTCTATTTTTGTTTATAGCGCAAAAAATAAAAACCGCAGAGGTGATCAAATACCATCAAAAGAAAGCTTTATTTGTGGGGAATTTTTTAAAAAAAAATTTTGTTTGGGAGCTACGACCGCGCAATTGTCAGTTAACCACTTAAGGACCGAGCTTGTTTTTCAGACTCGGTGTTTACAACTTAAAAACTATTTATTTATTTTTTGCTAGAAAATTACTTGGAACCCCCAAACATTATATATTGGTTTTTTTTCTAACACCCTAGAGAATGAAATGGCGGTCATTGCAATACTTTTTGTCACACCGTATTTGCGCAGCGGTCTTGCAAGCGCACTTTTTTTGGAAAAGATTTACTTTTTTAAATTTAAAAATCAAGACAACAGTAAAGTTAGCCCAATTTTTTTTTATATTCTAAAAAGATACCCAACATGTCACGCTTCAAAATTGCGCCCGCTCGTGGAATGGCGTCAAACTTTTACCCTTTAAAAATTTCCATAGGCGACATTTAAAAAATTCTACAGGTTGCATCTTTTGAGTTAGAGAAGATCCAGGGCTAGAATTATTGCTCTCGCTCTAACGATTGCGGCGATACCTCACGTGTGGTTTGAACACCGTTTTCATATGCGGGCGCTGCTCACGTATGCGTTCGCTTCTGCGGGCAAGCTCGTCGGGATGGGACGCTTTAAAAAATGTATTTTGTTTGATTAAATTTTTTTACACTGTTTTTAAAAATAAAATAAAAATTTTGGTCACTTTTATTCCTATAACAAGGAATGTAAACATCCCTTGTGATAGAAAAAAAACATGACAGGTCCTCTTAAATATGAGATCTGGGGTCAAAAAGACCTCACATCTCAAATTTACACTAAAATGCAATAAAAATTTTAAAAAAATTGTCATTTTGAAAAAATTACAACAAAAAAAATGTTCCCTTTTAAGACGTATGGGCGGAAGTGACGTTTGGACGCCGCTTCCTCCCTGCTATGGTATGGAGACGGGTGGGGGCCATCTTCCCCTCACCCGTCTCCATATCCAGCAAGGAAGAGGACCCGATCGCCTCCACCGCTACCGACGGCTCTGGCAAGCGGCGGAGGGCTTGGGAGAGCGGCCCTCTCCAGCCGCCGATAATGGTAATCTCGCAGCGAATCCGCCGCAGAGACCACCATTATCGTTTTACAGGACAGGCTCCTGAAGAGATGGATATCTCGGTTGTGGCAGCAGGAGGCGGTCCTTAAGAGGTTAAAGCGCCGAATGGCAAAAAGTGGCCTGGTCATTGAGCAGCCAAAGCCCTCCGGGGCTGAAGTGGTTAAAATGATCTTGAAAAAGGCGTTTTTCTCTGTAAGGAAGACTTCTCATCTCTTCTGAACTCTGCCTTGGAGGCTATAGAGAAGAAAGTTGAGCAGGTGACACACTTGACCTGTGACCTCCTACAAATTTGGGCCCTATGCCGGCTCATCCTGTGACAAGCGGGGACGTCTGTCATTGGTTCTGGTGACACGGGGGGGGGGGGTGTCAAGCTTCTCAGGTGAGCTGTGACACGTTGGGTGGGGTGGAAGCGTCTGAACGTTTTTTTCTCTACCGCATGCCTCGCTGATCAATGTTCCGTCCGTCCCTCCTCCACCCTTTTACCGGTTGCCCAACAGCTGTCTGGGAAGAGAAGGCAGCAAACCGGTCTGTCCTCCCCGGGCCTTCAGAAGCTTTTTTCGCATGGTGTCTCTTTTTTTTTTTTTTTTTAAACGAGCTTCTGATCCGACAAGGAGAGGTCAGGAGTTGAAGCTTGTGAAATGAAGGACGTTTAACGTTAGCAGCCTGTCTCCCCATGGGCCCCGGGGCGACGCTGGGCGGAGGCTCCACAGATCTCGTCGTTCGGGAGGCCAAGGGCACACTCCTTTCTTGTTTTCTTGTGTTTATTCAAGGGGAACCCGGAGTTCAGATCGGAACGTTTTGGATAATATTCATCTTCACGTCTTGGGTGAAGGTTTTGCCTTCAGGTGTTGGGATTGGAATAGGGGGCAGGACGTAATTATAGAGCGAAGTGGAAATGTGTCTCGCTAATAGAGGGGTGTATTCAGAGGTGGGGGAATGCTGCCATGGATTGGAGGAGTTTTACGCTTAACCTTTTCACTGCCCTTTTGGAAGAAGCACACATTTATTAACCACTTCAGCCCCGGAGGATTTCGCTAGTCAAAGACCAGGCCACTTTTTGCGATTCGCCACTGCTTTTTGCGATTCGGCACTGCGTCGCTTTAACTGACAATTGCGCGGACGTGCGACGTGGCTCCCAAACAAAATTGACGTCTTTTTTTTCCCACAAATAGAGCTTTCTTTTGGTGGTGTTTGATCACCTCTGTGGTTTTTATTTTTTGCGCTATAAACAAAAATAGAGCGACAATTTTGAAAAAATTGAATATTTTTTTAATTTTTGCTATGATAAATATCCGCAAAAAATATATATAAAAAACTTTTTTTCTTGTTCATACATCACGGGACACAGAGCGGCATAGTCATTACTATGTGGGTTATATAGAATTACCTTCAGGTGCTGGCACTGGCAACTTCCAAAACAGGAAGTACCCTCCCCTATATAAGCCCCTCCCATCCGGGAGCACCTCAGTTTTTTGCCAGTGTCTAAGGTGTTGGCCAAGGTTAACATGTATTCATCTGGGCTTGTGTACAGGTTCTCTGGGCCTTAGCAAGCTATTCCGGATCCGACCAAAAAAGCTTCATAGCTAAACGGTCGGTACCCGGGCCTTGCAGAGAAGAGCAGGGTTTTGCCTGTAATGCCTCTCTTAGGAGGGCTGGACCCTGGGATCCAGAGCTCTGGTCATACCCAAAACCAAGAGGCTATCTGTGCAGGGTGCTATACAGGTCCAGGGGAGTGGAATCCTTGGGAACCCGGTCCCTGAAGGTCTAGTACAATGCCTGCCGTGATAGGTGAAGTTTGGGCTTCTGTGGACCAAACAAAGTCCTGCGGCGGGGAAAAGGTAAGTGGGGGCCCCTCAGGAACTTGGTTCTATTGAGGGGACCCCCAAGCCTAATATGTCTTTCTGCCTGTTACCTAAAGGTATTCCCGCTAATAGCTGTATATGCCTAAGAAATCCTAGAAATGTCTTTTCATAAAGGAAGTTTTAAAAACTGTAAACCTAGAAATGTTTTTCATAAAGGAGGTTTTAAAAAAAAAAAAAAGACAAAGTGCGGTACCTGTGTTTGTCCACTAGAGGCCGCTGTGGAACGTCTTTTTTTTCTTGGGACTATTCCTTCCATGGTGAAAGTCCAGGCAGATGAGTGAGCTCTCTATCAGGGAAGCTGCATTCCTCTGTCATGCTGCCAAGTAGTTTCCTTCCATCCCCGAGTCCTGGTGAAACAGGGACCCTGGCTCCTCTCCCTACATGGCGCCAAGAGCGCACACGTGCACGCGCACACACACGCTTTCTTTTTATAAAATTTAGCTTCAAAAAAGGGGGCGGAGCCTGGCGGATGACGCGCTCTGTGCGCCCAGCGCTTCTGCGCATGTGCGGGCGTCCCAGCAAGATAAAAGGACTCAGTCCACGCTGCTTGCTATGGACACAGAGCATGAAAAGGAGCTGGTAGCATGGTATAGGGGCTTACAGCGGGCGGTTGATACAGGCATCCCCAGAAAGACGCATTAGTAGACACCCACTGATGTACATAGCAGCAAATTGCATTAGACTATTTCAGTAAAGGGGTGTATTGCGGCTGGAATACCTCAGCTTTGAACTAAGGAATATGCCGCCTAAAAAACTCCGAGATATACCTCTCAGGAAGTGTAGGGGGTCTCCATCGGGCTCTGAGGATCTGGAGCAGTCATCTGCACCTTCCTCCCCTGAGAAATCAGAGGTTAATACCCATAAGGAACCCCCGGGAGTGCCAGGTACTGCGGCTGTCCTCAGTCCACCTGCTCCTGCATATATAACAGAGGAGGTTTTTGCCTCAACTCTGGAGGGATTGGAGCAGAGATTGGCAGCATTGATTGCTTCTTCTCTACAGGAAAGAAAGCGCGCCAGATCTCCATCACCTCCATTAGAGTGCCTGTTGGCAGAGCAACAGTCCCAGGAAGGGACTGACCTTCCTGAAGGGGATCAGGAGGAGGTTAACTCTGTTTTTGAGGAATCGACAGTAGATGAACCATTTTCAGCATCACAGACTGAAAGATTGTGGGTCCAGACCCTAACTGACATGGTTCGATCTGCATTTAAAATGCCTCTTGTTGAACCATCAACTACTGCTGTCTCCTCGTTGGGGTCGCTAAAAGCTCCCCAGATTAATTGCTCCTTTCCAATTCATCCATTATTGGAAGGACTTATATACCAGGACTGGGAACATCCTGATAAACTATTTTTCTTTCTCGTACATCACGGGACACAGAGCGACATAGTCATTACTAATGGGTTATATAGATACCTTCAGGTGCTGGCACTGGCAACTTCCAAAACCGGAAGTACCCTCCCCTATATAAGCCCCTCCCATCCGGGAGCACCTCAGTTTTTTGCCAGTGTCTAAGGTGTTGGCCAAGAAGAAACATGTGTTTTTCACTGAGCTTGCGTACAGGTTCTTTTTGGGCCTCAGTAAGCTATTCCGGATCCGACCAAAAAAGCTTCATAGCTAAACGGTCGGTACCCGGGCCTTGCAGAGAAGAGCAAGGTTTTGCCTGTAATGCTTCTCTTAGGAGAGCTGGACCCTGGGATCCAGAGCTCTGGTCATACCCACGACCAAGATGTTTTCTGTGCAGGGTGCTATACAGGTCCAGGGGAGTGGAATCCTTGGGAACCCGGTCCCTGAAGGTTTGATTACAATGCCTGCCGTGATAGGTGAAGTTTGGGCTTCTGTGGACCAAACAGAGTCCTGCGGCGAGGAAAAGGTAAGTGGGGGCCCTCGGGAACTTGGTTCTATTGAGGGACCCCCAAGCCTATTTTGTCTTTCTGCCTGTTACCTAAGGTATTCCCGCTAATATTCTGTGTATGCCTGTTACTACTGAGAAAATGTAAAAATTTTAATAGTAGGCAAGAAAAAAAAAAAAAAAAAAATGTAAGACCGCGGTACCTGTGTTAGACACTAGAGGCCGCTATGGTTCTTTTTCTTGTAATGTGGATTTTTTTTCGTCCAGAATCAAATCCAGGCAGTTGGTATGTTCTCTCCTGGGAAGCTGTCTCCTCTGCCCTGTTGCTGCGCTCATCCATCCCCGGGCCCTGCGGCAAAGGGACCCTGGCTCCCATCTAGCTCCTTGTTGTTTTCAAAAAAGGCGCCGAAGGCGCACGTGCCCGCGCCTCTATTCATAGAGGCGATCTGTAAAAAGGGGCGGAGCGGGTGGATGACGCTCAGGTGTGCGCCGCGGCGCTACTGCGCATGTGCGGGCGTCCAGCGTGTTTTAAAGCACATTATAGCTGGCTATTGAAGTGCACAGACAGAGCTAGCAACAGTATAAAGGCACACAGAGGCGGTTGATGCAGGCATCCCCTAGAAAGGCACTTTAGTAGACACCAACTGTGATATAGCAGCAATTGTGCTAGACTATTCTCAGTAAAAGTGGTGTATTACGGCTGGAATACCTCAGCTTTAGGCTTAGGAATATGCCGTCCAGAAGCTCCGGAACTGAATCTTCCAGGAAGCGAAGGGGGTCTCATCGGGCTCTGAGGATCTTGGGCATGCTTCTGCTGCACCAGTCTCCCCTGAAGTTCAGAGGTAAGTGACCGTAGAGACCCCGCAGGGGTACTTGGTACTGTGGCTGTCCTCAGTTCACCTGCTCCTGTGTATGTAACAGAGGAGGTTTTTTCCTCAGCTCTGGGAGGATTAGAGAGAGATTGTCAACATTGATCGCTGCCTCCCTGTCAGGGAAAGCACGCCCCATCTCCGTCTCCTCCTTCAGAGTGCCTGTTAGCAGAGCAACAGTCCCATACAGGGATCGACCTGCCTGAAGGGGATCAGGATGAGGTTGATTCTGTTATAGAGGAATCAACAGTGGGGGAACCTTTTCTCAGCATCTCAAGCTGAAAGATTATGGGTTCAGTCTCTGACTAACATGGTCCGATCAGCATTAAAAATGCACCTTGCGGAACCATCAACCACTACTGTATCCTCGTTGGGGTCGCTAAAAGCTCCCCAGACTGTCTGTTCTTTTCCACTTCACCCTTTACTGAAAGGGCTTATTTACCAGGATTGGGAACGTCCTGAGAAAATATTTATTCCCCCAAGAGATTTCCGGTGGTCTATCCCATGGAGGATAAGTTCATCAAAAAAAAAAAAAAAAAAATGGAAGGTCCCTTCAGTGGACGCAGCCATCTCTTGTATGTATAAATCACTGACATGTCCAGTGGATAATGTCCAAATGTCAAGAACCCAATAGATAAAAGATTGGAGTCCTTATGAAAGTCTGCTTCTTTCTACAGCAAGCTTGGTGGCACAACCAGCAGTAGCAGCTATTGGGGTCTGCTAAGCAGTGAAGGATCAGTTGAAACAGGTCTTGAGGGACTTGACAGATCAGCAGGCTTTGCCCTAGCTGATCTACCTAGAGCCTTAGGCTTTGCGGTTGACGCCATAAAGGATTCAGTCCATCAGGCCTCCCGCCTTACGCTGTCTATAGTACATATGCGTAGGCTTCTATGGCTCAAAAACTGGTCTGCTGAAGCTCCCTGTAAAGAATGGCTGGTTAGCGTCCCATTTCATGGTGAACGCTTATTCAGGGAAAACCTGGACAAATATATCCAGAAAATTTCCAGCGGTAAAAATACGCTCTTGCCGGTTAAAAACAGAGTTAGAGGTCCCTCTTTAAGAGGCCTGCTTCTCCAGTCCCTGGGGCATCGGCTGTGTAACAGTTCCGACGGCCTCCTCGGTCAATTCCCGGGGGTAAAAAACAGGGACAATAGCAGGGTAATGAGAAACCCTGGGTCAGGGGAGGTACAAAACCTCCCCCAAAGTTAAATTCATTGAAGGGTTGCCCCACTCAGTCAGGTGGGGGGAGGACTCCAGTTGTTCGCAAGAGACCTGGCGGGACACGATCAAGACAGATAGATGCTCTCCGCAGTATGTTTGGGATACAGTTTGGAGTTAAAAGACTCTCCTTCCCATTTTTGAGGTCAAACGTGCCAAGGGATCCCCGGAAGAGAGGGTCCCTCCTGTTGGCACTAGAACAACTATTGCTCCAAGGAGTAATTATGGAGGTTCCCCTGGAAGAATGAGGGTTCGGGTTTTACTCAAACCTCTTTACAGTCCCGAAGCAAACGCGGACGGGAGGCCCATATTAATTCTAAAAGGGCTATAAAAATTCCTGTATATCAGGACTTTCCGATGGAGTCGATCCGATCGGTGGCCACTGCCCTACAAGGGGAGGATTGGTTAGCCGCGATCGACGTCAAAGATGCTTATTTGCACATTCCCATCTTTCCAGTCCACCAAAAATTTCTACGCTTTGCAGTAGAAGGGTGCCATTTTCAGTTCAGAGCCTTACCCTTCGGTTTGGCCACAGCACCACGAGTGTTTACAAAAATTCTGGCCCTTTATTGGCCAATCTAAGAACACAAGGTGTAATGATAATGGCATATCTAGATGACTTGTTGCTGATAGACCACTCAGTAAAAAAAATAGACGTGGTCGTTCACAAGACAATCAATTATCTGGAATCTCACGGTTGGATTATCAACCGAGACAAGTCAGCCCTAAAAACCAGTCAAAAGTTTGGAATACTTGGGGCTAAGGTTTGATTCAGGCCAGAGAAAAATATTCTTGCCTCGAGGAAAGGTGTTGTCTTTGAAAGATTTGATCCACTTAGTGGGTACAAAAAAGACAGCCGTCCATACGCCTGTGCATGAGGCTGCTGGGAAAAATGGTGGCATCATTCGAAGCAGTACCCTACGGTCAATTCCATTCAAGGAATTTGCAAGGGGCCATACTGTCAGCCTGGAACAAAAAAGTTCAGGCCCTAGACTTACAATGTCCTTGTCCCCTTCCGTTCGCAAGAGCCTCCATTGGTGGTGGTTCCCCAGAATCTGGAAAAAGGGAAATCCTTCAGTCCGATTTCTTGGAAGGTGGTCACTACAGATGCCAGCCTCATAGGCTGGGGAGCAGTACTGGAGCAATAGACTCTCCAGGGCAGATGGTCGGATGCAGAAAAGGCCCTGCCCATCAATCTCTTAGAGATACGAGCAGCCCGGTATGCCCTAGTAGCATGGACATCCAAACTCCAAGGGTCCCCTGTCAGAATTCAATCAGACAATGCCACAGCAGTGGCATATATCAATCATCAGGGGGGCACCAGGAGTCGTGCAGCCCAGAGGGAAGTAAATTACATCCTGAAATGGGCAGAAAGATGTCCCAGCCATATCTGCGGTATTCATTCCAGGAGTGGAGAATTGGAAGGCGGACTTTCTAAGTCGCCAGCAATTATGCCCAGAGGAAGGGTCCCTTCACCCCGAGGTTTTCTGGACAATATGTCAGCGGTGGGGAACATCGGATGTAGATCTTCTAGCATCCAGATTCAACGCAAAGGTGGACAGGTTTGTCTCTCGGACAAGGGATCCCCTAGCTTGCGGCTCGGATGCCCTAGTGTTCCCTTGGGATCAGTTCAAGCTGATATATGCATTCACACCGCCACAATGGTTACCTCGATTACTCCGCAGAATCAGGGTAGAAAAGAAACCAGTGATTCTGGTGGCTCCAGCGTGGCCCCGAAGAGCGTGGTACGCGGAGATTGTAAAATGTCAGTGGGGAGTCCTTGGACTCTCCCACGTCGTCCGGACCTGCTTTCGCAAGGACCGATATACCACCCTTCCTTACCAGCCCTAGGTTTGACGGCCTGGCTATTGAAGCCCACATTCTAAAAAAGAGAGGGCTCTCTAATTCTGTGGTATCTACCATGATCAATGCCAGGAAGCCGGTATCCAGGCAGATCTACTATAGAATCTGGAAGGCGTACATCGCCTGGTGTGAGGCCAAGAAATGGCATCCACGTAAGTACGTAATAGGTAGGATTCTGGACTTCCTACAGTGGGCTGTAGATAGGAAGCTTGCCTTGAGTACTATCAAGGGTCAGATTTCGGCCTTGTCAATATTTTTTCAAAGGCCCTTGGCTTCGCATTCACTAGTCAAAGCCTTTATACAAGGAGTGATGCGTATTAGTCCTCCGGTTAATATTCCCATATGTCCATGGGATCTAAACTTGGTTCTGTCGGTTCTACAGAAACAACCATTTGAACCATTACAGCATATTTCTTTGGTTCTTCTCACCAGGAAATTGATTTTTCTAGTAGCCATTTGTTCGGCTAAAAGAGTGTCGGAATTAGCAGCTATGTCCTGTAAGGAGCCATATCTGGTTATCCATCAGGATAGAGTAGTGTTACGCCCTCATCCAGCCTTTCTTCCTAAGGTGGTATCGAGGTTTCATTTGAACCAAGATGTGGTTCTTCCTTCTTTTTTCCCCAAACCTACTTCGGTAGAGGAAAAGTTATTGCATTCTTTGGATGTAGTAAGAGCAGTTAAAGCTTATCTAAAAGCCACTGCTCAGATTCGCAGAACGGATACTTTGTTTATTCTGCCGGAAGGCCCCAGAAGGGGTCAGGCAGCGTCAAAATCTACTTTAGCCAGGTGGATTCGACAGGTCATAATGCAAGCCTATGGCTTGAGAAGGAGACCGCCTCCGTTCAAAGTTAGAGCGCACTCCACGAGAGCAGTTGGAACTTCATGGGCAGTGCATCACCAGGCCTCCCTGGCTCAAATCTGTAAGGCCGCAACATGGTCTTCAGTACACACGTTTACTAGGTTCTACCAGGTGGACATTAGAAGTCAGGAGGATGTCGCCTTTGGGCGCAGTGTGTTGCAGGCCGCAAAAGATCCTCATGTCTGATAGCGCTCAGCTTATGTATGGTGTATCCCCCCCCTCGTTGGGCATTGCTTTAGGACATCCCATTAGTAATGACTATGTCGCTCTGTGTCCCGTGATGTACGAGAAAGAAAATAGGATTTTTATAACAGCTTACCTGTAAAATCCTTTTCTTGGAGTACATCACGGGACACAGAGCTCCCACCCCTCTTTAGGGACACTTATTGCTTTGCTACAAAACTGAGGTGCTCCCGGATGGGAGGGGCTTATATAGGGGAGGGTACTTCCGGTTTTGGAAGTTGCCAGTGCCAGCACCTGAAGGTATCTATATAACCCATTAGTAATGACTATGTCGCTCTGTGTCCCGTGATGTACTCCAAGAAAAGGATTTTACAGGTAAGCTGTTATAAAAATCCTATTGTTCCACCTAAGAAATTTCAGGTGATCTATCCCATGGAGGAAAAATTCACCCAGAGATGGAATGTTCCTACGGTGGACGCAGCCTCTTCTTCTGTGAACAAATCACTGACATGTCCAGTAGATAATGTTCAAATGTTCAAAGATCCAGTAGATAAAAAATTGGAATCTTTATTAAAATCTGCTTTTTCCACAGCAGGGGCTGTTACACAGCCAGCAGTGGCAGCTATTGGGGTCTGCCAAGCTTTAAAGGATCAAATGAAAATGGTCCTGAGGGATTTGCCAGACCAGCAGGCCCAGGCTCTGGCTGATCTGCCTAGAGCATTATGCTTTGCGGTTGACGCCATCAAGGATTCTATCCATCAGGCCTCCCGCCTCACGCTGTCTTTGGTACATATGCGTAGGCTTCTGTGGCTCAAGAACTGGTCTACTGAGGCTCCCTGTAAGAAGCTCTTAGTTAGCTTCCCATTTCATGGAGAACGCCTTTCTTTATCGTACACCACGGGACACAGAGCTAGTCATTACATAATGGGTTAAGGGTCACCAGCGGTGATTGGACACTGGCACAACCAATGGAAGACAGTTCCCCTCCATATAACCCCTCCCATCAGGGAAGTACCTCAGTTTTTTCGCCAGTGTCGAAAGGTGTTGGACGCGTTAGGAGGTGCTAAAGGAAAGCTCTACCAAAGAGACCCTCTGGGGGTAAAAGAGCTATGCTTTCGGATCCATCCAAGACGCCTACAAATGAGCTGAATCTGGATGGGATCCGGGCCTCATCCATGAGGCGTCGCCTGTAATGTCTCTCTTCGGAGGACTGGGCTCTAAGATCCAGCACTTTCGCTATTTCGCTATAAAGTCCTGGTAAGAGTCTTGTACAAGGCCCAGGGGAGAGGTATCCTTTAAATAGGAACCCATATCCCTGAAGGTTGGCACACATAGCCCACCGTGAAGGGTGAAGTTTGGTATCTGTCTGAAATCTTTCAGCAGAAAAACCTGCGGCGTGGATAAGGTGAGATTAGAAGGTCCATAACTAGGTTGGGACCTTTTTCAAAAAATGGATGTCTTCTTTTTTTCCACCACTGGGGGGAGTAAAGAGCTGAATATACTCACCTCACTCTGTTCAGTGTCGGCTTCGGCGAAGTACACTGCTCGTCACCTCCGCTGCTGAGCTTGCTGGGGCACCCCGATCCTCCTTTCGGTGGCCGACCAGACACCTGCAGATGCAGGTAAGTGGGAACAAGGGCTGATGAGAGTCCTCTCTCACTATGGCCACCGCCATAGCGCTAAGGGCCGCGCGCGCGTGCGGGAGCGCGCTTTATCGGAGGGGGGGGGGGGGGGGGGCGAAGGCGTGCGCGGGCACGTGGCGCGCGCAGGCACAGAAACGGCGCCAAATTTAAAAGACTGTCAGTGTGAGAAGCACTGCAGCAGCAAGCAAGCTCGTTAGTTCTCTTGTTCCTGGCAGAGAAACACAGCAGCTATACAGGGACGTAAGACTCCATGTGGTTGGATTGGGTACTTCCTAGAAGACATCCATGTTATGCATAGTTATGTGTTAAAAGTTGCATACTTAATGTATTTGCTAAACTGAACACGGTAGTATATGCATTTAGGTACCTTGTATTTTGTCTAAACAGTAAGCCTTCCAGGGGAAGTAATACGGACAAAAACAGATAAGAAAGCACCACCGCCTGAGAGGAGGCTCTAACTGTGCTGACTCGGTACCTTTCTCTCCTGTGTTGCTAAATGCACCTGTTCAGGATGAGCCATTACCTCTGTCAGGTATGGCGGCTTCCTCAGTGAAGCCTGGGCCTGTATATGTCACTGAGGACACTTTATCAGCTGCCCTAAATAATCTGGAGGAAAAAATTGCTACCTTAATCGCTAAGTCCTCTAAAAAGGGACAATAAGCGAAGCAGGTCTCTTCCAGTATTGGACCTCCCTTCAGAAGTACCTGAGGGAGGAGGATGAGGAGGAGGAGGCTACATCAGCAGAGGATGAGGAGCCAGATTTTAAGGTCACAGGTACAATGCTATAGCAGTGCATTTAAGTTAACCTCTGCGGAGGTAACGGAATTACCTGTCTCCTCCCTAGGGTCATTAAGATCCCTGCAAGGTGCATGCTCCTTCCCGGTTCATCCGTTACTAGAGGATCTAATATACGCAAACTGGCAACATCCAGATAAGCGTTTCTCACCTCCAAAAAGGTTTAACATTCTTTATCCTATGGGGGAAATTTTTTTAAAGAAATGGAGCCTGCCTGCGGTAGTTGCGGCTATTTCTTGTGTAAATAAAAACCTGACATGTCCGGTGGATAATGTACAAGGGTTTAAAAGATCCTTCTGAGAGGAAGTTGAAATCCTCCTTCCTTTTGGCCGGCTCAATTACCCAACCTGCAGTAGCAGCAGTCGGTATGTGTCAGGTCATCAGCCAACAGGTAAAGCAGGGGCTGAAGGAACTGCCTTCAGAGCAGGCTAGAAATTGGGAAAATTTGCCTAAAGCCTTATGCTTCACAGTGGATGCCATTAGAGATTCTATCATACAGGCATCACGCCTTACACTCCAGCTGGTACAGATGCGCAGAGTACTTTGGCTTAAGCATTGGTCAGCGGAAACCCCATGCAAAAAGCTGTTGGCAAGTTCCCGTTCCATGGCGAACGCCTATTTGGGGAAGATTTAGAAAAATATATACAGAAGATATCAAGTGGTAAAACGACTTTTTACCTGAGAGAAAGAAAACAAGAGATCTTGTTTTAAACGCTCTCTCTCCCCAGCTCCCGGGAAATCTGACTCCAACCAGTGGCGGCGGCCTGTTTTAGCCACCCACAAAAGCCAAGGGGCAAGCTCAGAAGAACAAGAAGCCGTGGGGTGCAAGAGCTAATAAGCAAGCCCCCAAAGCCTCTCAGTGAAGGGGCGCCCCCGCTCGGCCGAGTGGGAGGAAGGCTTTGTCAGTTCTGAGCGACTTGGTGGTCAGAAATCCAGGACAATTGGGTAGTATCCACAATATCCTCAGGGTACAAACTGGAATTTCGAGAGATCCCACCTTCTCAATTCCGAAGTTCAAGACTCTCCAAGGATCCACAAAAAAGAGAATCCTTCTTCAAAGGTTTGAATCACTTAATGGCTCAAGGGGTAGTTACAGACGTACCCCAAAAAGAGCGAGGTTCAGGTTTTTACTCAAACCTCTTTGTGATTCCAAAGCCAAATGGAGATGTCAGACCCATCCTGGATCTAAAATCCCTAAATCGGTTCCTGAACGATCGCCATTTTCGAATGGAAACGATCCGATCCGTGGCCGCCACTTTAAAGGGCGGAAAATTCATGGCGCCCATAGATATCAAGGACGCACATTTACACATACCCATCCTCCCCGCTCACCAAAGATTCCTAAGGTTTGCGGTAGAAGATCGCCACTTTCAATTTGTGGCTCTGCCGTTTGGTGTAGCCACCGCGCCCATAGTATTCACAAAGGTGCTAGCTCCTCTGTTAGCAAACCTAAGAACACGGGGCATTGCGGTAACAGCCTATCTGGACGATCTACTAGTAATAGATCAGTCAAAGGAGGGATTGGGTCACGCTGTACACACTACAGTAGGATACCTGGAGCATTTAGGATGGATTATAAATTTACAAAAATCCTCTCTCCAGGCCCAAAGAAGGATAGTGTACCTGGGCATGATCATAGATACAGCCCAAAACGGGGTATACCTGCCAGAACCGAAGATACAGTCTCTGAAAGACCTGATCCACAAGGTCAAAGCAAACAAGAGGCCGTCTATTCGCCTTTGCATGAGACTATTGGGAAAAATGGTAGCCTCCTTCGAGGCGGTACCTTACGCCCAGTTTCATTCGAGACTACTTCAAGGCAATATTTTAGCTTCCTGGAACAGGAAGAGCCAAGCTCTGGATATACCCATGCGCCTGTCCTCACAAGTACGCCACAGCTTCGATTGGTGGCTAGAAGCCAGGAATTTACGGAAGGGAAAGTCCTTCCTCCCAGTGGCCTGGAAGGTGGTATCTAGGGATGCCAGCCTATCGGGCTGGGGTGCAGTATTCGAGGAGGCTTCTACCCAGGGAACCTGGGCCAAGACTCAGGGGATCCTGCCCATCAATGTGCTAGAGATCCGGGCGGTATATCTAGCCCTCAAAACCTGGACATACAGGTTACAGGGCTACCCAGTTCGGGTTCAATCCGACAATGCTACTGCAGTAGCTTACATCAATCACCAAGGAGGCACCTGCAGTCGGGCAGCCCAAAGAGAGGTGAACCGGATCCTGGCATGGGCAGAAGAGCATGTACCTTGCCTTTCTGCAATCTTCATTCCAGGGATAGAAAATTGGCAAGCAGACTACCTGAGTCGTCAGCAGCTGCTACCAGGAGAGTGGTCTCTTCACCCCGAGATCTTTCAGGCCATATGTCTGAGATGGGGAAACCCAGATGTAGACCTGCTAGCTGCCAGGTTCAACAAGAAATTGGACAACTTTGTGTCCAGAACGAGAGATCCTCTAGCCTACGGGACAGACGCTCTAATAATACAGACGCTCTAATAACTCCATGGAATCAGTTCTCACTGATCTATGCATTCCCTCCGATCCCTCTTCTACAAAGACTGCTTCGCAGGATCAAGGAGGAGGGAATACCAGTAATCCTAGTGGCCCCAAACTGGCCCAGGAGGCCTTGGTACGCCGAGATTGTAAAAATGGCGATAGGAAGGCCCTGGAAGTTTCCACTTCGACACGACCTGCTGTCACAGGGTCCAGTATTCCACCCTTCCTTACAAAGGCTAAAGTTGACGGCCTGGCTGCTGAGACCCACATTTTTAAAAAGAGAGGGGTCTCTGGTCCGGCTCTTTCTACGCTCATTAATGCTAGAAAGCCAGCCTCCAGACTCATCTATCAGAGAGTCTGGAGAGCATACGTTTCCTGGTGTGAATCCAGATGTTGGAATCCTCAGAAGTATGAAATAAGTAGGATTCTTGCTTTTTGCCAGTTAGGAGTGGATATGAATTTAGCCCTTAGCACCATCAAAGGGCAAATATCGGCTCTATCAGTCTTCTTTCAGAGACCATTGGCATCTCACTCCCTAGTTCGGACATTAATTAAGGGGGTACTGAGGATAAATCCTCCAGTTAGGACTCCCTTGTGTCCATGGGATTTGAATTTGGTATTGTCAGTGTTGCAAAAGCAACCTTTTGAACCTATTCGCCATATTCCTTTAATTATATTAAGTAGGAAGTTGGCCTTTCTGATTGCTATAGCTTCTGCTAGGAGAGTATCAGAGCTAGCAGCTCTTTCTTGTAAAGAGCCTTATCTAATTTGTCACAAGGACAAAATCGTACTACGACCCCATCCGGCTTTTCTACCTAAGGTGGTGTCGGCTTTTCACTTGAATCAAGACATTGTTCTGCCTTCCTTTTTTCCAAACCCGCGGACGGCGGGGGAAAATTATTACACTCTCTAGATCCAGTGAGAGCGGTAAAGGTGTATCTGCAAGCAACCGCTCAGATACGTAAAACAGATGTTTTGTTTATTTTACCAGATGGGCCCAAGAAGGGCCAAGCGGTATCAAAATCCACCATTTCCAGGTGGATTAGACAAGTAATTGTTCAAGCTTATGGTTTAAAGAACAGGACTCCTCCTTTTCCTGTTAAGGCGCACTCTACCAGGGCGATAAGTGCTTCATGGGCAGTGCACCACCAGGCTTCGATGGCTCAGATCTGTAAAGCTGCAACTTGGTCTTCAGTCCATACATTTTCCAAATTCTATCAAATAGATGTGAAAGGACATGAGGATTCCGCCTTTGGGCGAAGTGTGCTGCAGGCAGCAGTATAGGGCTTCTGGTCCGCAAGCGGCCTGTTTTGATCTGTGTCTCCCCCCCTTCATATGAGCATTGCTCTGGGACGTCCCATTATGTAATGACTAGCTCTGTGTCCCGTGGTGTACGATAAAGAAAATAGGATTTTTATAACAGCTTACCTGTAAAATCCTTTTCTTGGAGTACACCACGGGACACAGAGGTCCCCCCCTTCTTATGGGAACCTTACTGCTTTGCTACAAAACTGAGGTACTTCCCTGATGGGAGGGGTTATATGGAGGGGAACTGTCTTCCATTGGTTGTGCCAGTGTCCAATCACCGCTGGTGACCCTTAACCCATTATGTAATGACTAGCTCTGTGTCCCGTGGTGTACTCCAAGAAAAGGATTTTACAGGTAAGCTGTTATAAAAATCCTATTTTTTGGCGAAGACCTGGATAAATATATCCAGAAGATTTCCAGTGGTAAAAGTACTCTCTTACCAATTAAAAAGAGGTCTAGGGGTCCGTCTTTTAAGAGGACTACCTCTCCTATCCCTGGGACGTCTGCTACTAAGCAGTTCCGACGGCCTCCTCGGTCAAACTCAGGAGGTAAAAATCAGGGACAGTCACAGGGTAATAAAAAGCCCTGGATCCGAAGAGGTACTAAACCAGCCTCCAAGTCAAGCCTATGAAGGGCTGCCCCCACTCAAACGGGTGGGGGGAAGACTTCAGTTGTTCACAGAGACCTGGCGGGAGACGATCAAAGACAGATGGGTGCTCTCCGCAGTAACTCGGGGATACAAGTTGGAGTTAAAAGAGTCTCCTCCTTCCCATTTTATGTGGTCAGGCATGCCAAAAGACCCTCTGAAAAGAAGGTGTCTCCTAGTGGCGTTAGAACAACTATTGCTCCAAGGAGTAATTATGGAGGTTCCTATGGAAGAGTGGGGGTTGGGTTTCTACTCAAACCTTTTCACAGTCCCGAAGCCAAACGGGGACATAAGACCCATATTGGACCTAAAGAGTCTAAACAAATTTCTAAACGTCCGGTCCTTCCGGATGGAGTCGATCCGATCGGTCACCGCTGCCCTACAGGGGGAGGAATGGTTAGCCTCGATCGACATCAAAGATGCTTACTTGCATGTTCCCATCTTTCCAGGTCATAAAAAATTTCTACGCTTTGCAGTAGAAGGGCGCCATTTTCAGTTCAGAGCCTTACCATTTGGTCTGGCCACAGCACCACGAGTGTTCACAAAAATTCTGGCCCCACTGTTGGCCGATCTAAGAACACGAGGTGTAACGATAATGGCATACCTACACGACCTGTTGTTGATGGACCACTCAGTTGCCAAGCTAGAAGTGGTAATTGTCGATACAATCAAGTATCTAGAATCTCACGGTTGGGTCATCAACCTGGACAAGTCAGCCCTACAGCCAGTGAAAAACCTGGTATATCTAGGGCTACGGCTGGATTCAGACCAGAGGAAGATTTTCTTACCTCTAGACAAGGTATCCTCTTTGAGGGGCTTGGTCCGTCTGCTTTGTGCAAAAAGACAGCCGTCCATACGCCTGTGCATGAGGCTGCTAGGAAAGATGGTAGCATCATTCGAAGCTGTGCCATACGCCCAATTCCACTCAAGGAATTTACAGAGGGCCATATTGTCAGCCTGGAACGGAAAAATTCAGGCTCTAGACTTCCCGATGGCTTTGTCCCCTTCCGTTCGGAAAAGTCTCTGCTGGTGGTTGATCCCCCAGAATCTCCAGAAGGGAAAACCCTTCAGTCCGATATCCTGGAAGGTGGTCACTACAGATGCCAGCCTTATAGGCTGGGGGGCAGTACTGGAGCAATGGTCTCTCCAGGGCAGATGGTCAAATGTAGTAAAAACCCTGCCCATCAATCTCTTAGAGATACGAGCAGCCCGGTATGCCCTAGTAGCCTGGGCATCCAGACTCCAAGGGTCCCCTGTCAGAATTCAATCAGACAATGCCACAGCAGTGGCATATATCAATCATCAGGGAGGCACCAGGAGTCGTGCAGTCCAGAGGGAATAAGTCACATCCTGGAATGGGCAGAAAAGCATGTCCCATGTATATCAGCTGTCTTCATTCCAGGGGTGGAGAATTGGAAGGCGGACTTTCTAAGTCGCCAACAGTTATGCCCAGGGGAATGGTCCCTTCATCCCGAGGTCTTCTGAGCAATATGTCAGCGGTGGGGAACACCGGATGTAGATCTGCTAGCATCCAGATTCAACGCAAAGGTGGACAGATTTGTCTCCCGGACAAGGGATCCCCTCGCTTGCGGCTCGGATGCTCTGGTGTTCCCTTGGAATCAGTTCAGACTGATATATGCATTCCCTCCGCTACAATTGTTGCCTCGACTCCTTCGCAGAGTCAGGTTGGAAAAGAAGCCGGTGATCTTGGTGGCTCCAGCGTGGCCCCGAAGGGCCTGGTACGCGGAGATCATCAAAATGTCTGTGGGGAGTCCTTGGACCCTTCCACGTCGTCTGGACCTGCTTTCGCAAGGGCCGATATACCACCCTTCCTTACTAACTCTAAGTTTAACGGCCTGGCTATTGAATCCCACATCCTAAAGAAGAGAGGTCTCTCTAACTCTGTGGTATCAACTATAATCAATGCCAGGAAGCCTGTATCCAGGCAGATCTACTATAGAGTTTGGAAGGCGTACATCACTTGGTGCGAGGCCAGAAAATGGCATCCACGTAAGTACGTTATAGGCAGAATTCTGGACTTCCTGCAGTGGGCTGTAGACAGGAAGTTTGCCTTTAGTACTATCAGGGGTCAGGTTTCGGCCTTATCAATACTATTTCAAAGGCCCCTGGCTATGCATTCACTTGTCAAATCCTTTATGCAAGGGGTGACTCGTATTATTCCACCGATTAAGGCTCCCATATGCCCATGGGATCTAAATTTGGTTCTGTCGGTTCTGCAGAAGCAGCCATTTGAACCTTTGCGGCACATTTCCTTGGTTCTACTCACCAGAAAATTGATATTTTTAGTAGCCATATGCTCGGCTAGAAGAGTGTCGGAATTAGCCGCCATGTCCTGTAAAGAGCCATATCTGGTTATTCATAAGGACAGAGTAGTATTACGTCCTCATCCAACCTTTCTTCCTAAGGTGGTATCGAGGTTTCATTTGAACCAGGATGTGGTTCTTCCTTCTTTTTTCCCCAAACCAAGCTCGGTAGAGGAAAAGTTATTGCATTCTTTGGATGTAGTAAAAGCAGTTAAAGCTTATCTAAAAGCCACTGCTCAGATTCGTAGAACGGATTCTTTGTTTGTTCTGCCGGAAGGCCCCAGAAAGGGTCAGGCAGCATCAAAATCTACTTTAGCCAAGTGGATTCGACAGGTCATAATACAAGCCTATGGCTTGAGAAGTAGACCGCCTCCGTTCAAAGTTAGGGCGCACTCCACGAGAGCAGTTGGAACTTCATGGGCAGTGCATCACCAGGCCTCCCTGGCTCAAATCTGTAAGGCCGCAACATGGTCTTCAGTACACACGTTTACTAGGTTCTACCAGGTGGACGTTAGAAGTCAGGAGGATGTCGCCTTTGGGCGCAGTGTGTTGCAGGCCGCAAAAGATCCTCATGCCTGATGGCGCTCAGCTTATGTATGGTATATCCCCCCCCTCATTTGGCATTGCTTTGGGACGTCCCACATAGTAATGACTATGCCGCTCTGTGTCCCGTGATGTATGAACAAGAAAGTAGGATTTTTAAAACAGCTTACCTGTAAAATCCTTTTCTTGGAGTACATCACGGGACACAGAGCTCCCACCCCTCTTTTGGGGACACGTATTGCTTTGCTACAAAACTGAGGTGCTCCCGGATGGGAGGGGCTTATATAGGGGAGGGTACTTCCGGTTTGGAAGTTGCCAGTGCCAGCACCTGAAGGTAATTCTATATAACCCACATAGTAATGACTATGCCGCTCTGTGTCCCGTGATGTACTCCAAGAAAAGGATTTTACAGGTAAGCTGTTTTAAAAATCCTACTTTTCCTCAGTTTAGGCCGATACGTATTCTTCTACATATTTTTGGTAAAAAAAATCGCAATAAGCGTTTATTGATTGGTTTGCGCAAAAGTTATAGTGTCTACAAAATAGGGGGTAGTTTTATGGCATTTTTATTAATAATTTTTTTTTTTTTTTACTAGTAATGGCGGCGATCAGCTATTTTTATCGTGACTGCGACATTATGGCGGACACATCGGACACTTTTGACACATTTTTGGGACCATTGTCATTTTTACAGCGAACAGTGCTATAAAAATGCACTGATAACTGTAAAAATGACACTGGCAGTGAAGCGGATAACCTGTAGGTAGAGTGATTCTTACTGACAGGAAACAGACGATCAGTGACAGTGTCACTAGGAAGAACGGGGAGATGTTTGTTTACACTTACCTCTCCCCGTTCTTCAGCTCTGTGACCCGATCGGGTCCTGCGGGTCACGGAGCTCCGCTTCGCGAGCGCACCGCCGGCGGTGCGCGCGAGACACGCGGCTGGGATCTTAAAGGGGACATACCTGTACGCCCATATGTCCAGTCGTGCCATTTTGTCGACGTATATCGTCGTGCGGCGGTCCTTAAGTGGTTAAAGGGCGGCGATGCGCTAAATGGCTGAATTTGTTGTCTCCTACAATGACAGCGTTGGGACAGGACTACAGAACACCCCCACCCCCTCTTCCTCTCCTCTGTAGTCCACAGATTGCACTATGAACAATGTAACTGATAACAATCAACACAGGCAGAGCACCCCCTCCTTCTTTTCTCTGTAAAATGAGGAGGTGTTCTATATCCCACAGAGCGAAACCATGAACAATGTACCTGATAACAGCACAGGCAGACAGCACTGTATCTATAGGTCATCACCCTAGAATAGGACTACAGATCACCTCCCACTTCTCTTCACTATAAGATGAGGGGAGGTATTCTATAGCCCACTGAGAGAGCCATGAATAATGTACCTGATAACCGCACAGGAAGACTGTTTGTTTCTACTGAAGCGCAATGTTGCCACCCTACGATAAGACTGCGGGACACCTCCCCCTCTGTAATATGAGGGGAGGTGTTCTGTAGTCATCTGAGAGCAGCATGAACAATGCTATTAGTCAGCGCAGGCAGAGAGCACTGTATCTATAGGTTGTCACCCGAAGGGGAGGTATTCTACAGTTCATAGTGAGAACCATGAACAATGCACCTGAAAACGGCACAGGCAGACAGCACTGTATCTATAGGTTGTCACCCTAGAATAGGACTACAGATCACCTCCCACTTATCTTCACTGTAAAATGAGGAGTGGTATTCTATAGCCCACAGAGAGCCTTGAACAATGTACCTGATAACAGCACAGGCAGATTGTATCTACTGACGAGCAATGTTGCCATCCTAGGATATGACTGCAGGACACCTCCCCCTCTGTAATATGAGGGGAGGTGTTCTGTAGTCCTTTGAGAGCACCATGAACAAAAATAACTGTCAGTGCAGGCAGAGAGCAATGTATCTATAGGTTGTCATCCTGTAATATGAGAGGAGGTGTTCTGTAGTCCTCTGAGAGTACCATGACCATTGCTAACAGTCACCGCAGGCAGAGAGCACTGTAGGGGAGGTATTCTACAGTTCAGTGAGAACTATGAGCAATGTACCTGATAACAGCACGGGCAGATTGTATCCACTGAAGAGCGGCAATGTTGCCACCTTAGGATAGGACTGCAGGACACCTCCCCCGCTGTAAGATGAGGGGAGGTGTTCTGTAGTCATCGGAGGGCACCATGAACAATGATACCAGTCAGCGCAGGCAGAGAGCACTGTATCTATAGGTTGTCACCTGAAGGGGAGGTGTTCTACAGATCACAGTGAGAACCATGAACAATGTACCTGAAAACAGCACAGGCAGACAGCACTCGATCTACTGAAGAGCAATGTTGCCACCCTAGGATAGGACTACAAGACATCTCCCCTTCCCTCTTTTCTCTTTGTAAGATAAGGGGAAGGTATTCTGTAGTGCACAGGGAGAACACTGTAACTGATAACAGTTAGCACAGGGAGATGCTACTGTATCTATGGTGGAGCAATGTTGTCACCCTAGGATAGGACTACAGGTCACCTCTCGTCTCTTCTCTGTAAGATGAGTGGGAGGCATTCTATACTTCACATAGAGAACCATGAATAATGTAACTAAAAGTCAACACAGAGTACTTTATCTATGGAGGGAGCAGTGTTCTCGCCCTAGGATAGGACTACGGGACACCTCCCCTCTCCATCTCTAAGATGAGGGGAGGCATTCTGTAGCCCACAGAGAGGACCATGTAACTGATAAGATTCAGCACATGTGATCGCTGAAACCGCATCTGATTCAGACAGGAATCGCACGTGATTCTCTGCAGTGCGATTTGAGCCCATTCATTTTGTATGGGCTCAAATCGCACCACAAAGGCATTGGTAATCGATATTGGAGAGTACTAGAAGAACAAGCATCAGTACTCACACTCGCCGATTAAAAAAAAAAAAAAAAACTTTCTTGGTGCAACCCCCTGTACACTGTACTAATGACACTAATGGGTGATCAGAAGGGAAATCAAGGGGTTAACTGTGTGCCTAACAATGGTATGTGTGCTGATTTTTACTCACAGGATCTGGCTGTTTTTCTCCCTGAACTCATTGATTTCGGGGTGAAGAAACCGCCAGATTGCTGTTCTGTCTTCTATGTGTTTTGTAAACACAGAACTCTGTGCTGTGATTGTCCACAGACTATCAGCAGGTATACAGCCAAAATCATTGGCTGTAACCTGCAGACAAACTCATGCTGTGTCCAATCACAGCACAGGTCAGCAGGGGGCACGTGCCAGGAAATGGATCGCAATGTATCGGTACATTGCCGCGCCCGGCTATGCCGTCCACTAGCAGTAAATGTACTGTTGGCGAGCGGTTAAGCAGTTGTGGACACCAGGCACATCCAAAGACACAAAGCAGAGTTCATTTGGTATTTACACCGTTTCATTCATCTGCAGAATTAAAGGGGCTGTAAACACTTGTTTGTTTATTTTTTTTTAAAAACCTGTTATACTTCCCTTCACTGTGCAGTTCGTTTTGCACAGAGTGGCCCCGGTCCTCCTCTTCTGGGGTCCCTCGGCGGCGCTGGTGGCTCCTCCCCACATCGAGTGTCCCCGTTGGAAAAGCGCTCTCCTTGGTGGTCACCCGTGTGGGGGGCGCTCCCGTGTCCCGCATCTGTCCATTCACAGAGGTTGCAGGACTCGTGCCCCCCCCCCCCCCTGGCGCCGCGTCGTTGGATTTGATTGACAGCAGCAGAAGTTTTTTTTTTTTTTGTTTTTTTTTTTTAGGGGTTTCAACCCCTTATAAGGTTTAGTTTCCACTTGTGCGACTTGTCATGTGACTTGGGACTGCAAAGTCGCATGACAAGTGGTACCCCATGATTTCCAATGAGTACCGTTCATATCTGTGCGACCTCAAGTCGCAGCAACTTCAAAGTAGTCCCTGCACTGCTTTGGTCCCACTTTGATGCGACTTGAGGTCCATAAACCTCCAGAATACATAGGCATTGCCGGGGCCGCCATCTTATTGTTCGTCAGCACCCAAAGCCCCCCCCCCGACCTCAATTCGTGGCACCCCCCTGCTTCTCAATTCGTGGCACCCCCCTGCTTCTCAATTCGTGGCACCCCCTCGCTTCTCAATTCGTGGCACCCCCTCGCTTCTCAATTCGTGGCACCCCCCTGCTTCTCAATTCATGGCACACCCCTGCTTCTCAATTCATGGCACCCCCCCTGCTTCTCAGTTCGTGGCACCCCCGCTTCTCAATTCGTGGTACCCCCCGCTCCTTTCTCTATTTGCGGCAGCCCCCCCAGCTTCTCAATTTGCAGGGCGGCAGACCCCCCCCCCCCCCGGTTCTCCTCTGCTCCAGGGGGCCCATGCCTGAAAAGCTGTGTAAGGGGCCCCAAAATTCCTGATGGCGGCCCTGGGCATTGCTTCAAGTCGCATCAAAATCGTGGTAAGATCGCGGCAAAATCACGTGACTTTGGGGAAACCTAGCCTAAAGGGATGAGCTCCAATCTGTATATCATGTCAGTGTCAACCCCTAAAAAAAAAGTCACATTTGTTTCGTAATAATCCTCAGTTTATCCTAAACAACCTTAATTAAAATCCTTCTTCCACTTCCCCCCCCTAAATTATTTTCCTGATTTATTTATTTTTGTCTATCTAATCATGAATATTTTAAACTTTATTTTTATTCATTATGTTCATTATAATTTTTATTTTTTTAGTGTAGCGTCTAAAAAAAACAAAAAAAACCCCCACAAAATTTAAGAAAAAAGCCTTAATAGAAAAAATGATAGAAGAAAATGTATACTTTATAAAAGTGCATGTTTTTTTTTTTTTTTTGACTATAGTCATTGAATAAATAAAAAATAGAATAAATTTTGCCTGAAGTTTTTTGTGTGAGTGGGGGAAAAATAATTAAATAACATTTTTTATTTTTTTTATATATATATATATATATATATATATATAAATGTGTGTGTGTGTGTATATATATATATATATATATATATATATATATATATATATATATATATATAAAAATCCTGATAACAAAATTTATACTTTTTTTAAATTTTTTTTTTATAATATGCACATTTTTATTGAGCCTCCCTAATTATAGATATCTTAGTGTGATGAGAAGTATGGAAGTGTCTGGAATGTGTCTCCTTGGTACGTGAGACTTGGGAAGAACACTTGTTTGTGTAAGGAGCCTACAGTTCCTTCCCGACCCGAATCAGGACTTTTATGAGGAAGTCTTTATAGGGTGGAAGAATGCATTCTTCTGATGTAAACTTTTTGAGATTCCAAACAAAATTGGAAATTCTTATGGTGTTTTGTACGCCGACGTCTTAAAAACAAGTCATGTTGCACTCTCAGACCCCTTGAGATCTGTTCACTCCTAAACTACAGAGACCGCTATGGTGATCTAGAATCAATGGCGTGTATTTGTTTTATAGTTACTAAAACGTTACTTTTAAAGAGGAACTGCAGTCTGCTCACATAATTTGTAATAAAAACATCTTTGCCATTCTGAAGCTTCCCTCCAACCACTTTGCATATTATTTGTTATATACTGTGATTCTGTACTTGCCAAATATGCTGCAGAAATCTCCCTCTACTGAGTCTGGCTGTAACCATTTTAACTGTGGGCAGATGAAGCTGATGCCTGTTCACTTCCTGGATTAACACAGACACACAGAGGCACACCTCCAGCCCTGCAGCTCTCATTGGCCCTCTTATGACTCACCCCCCTCCCCTCCTGGCAAACTCTCACAAGAGTGAGAAAGGGCTGTGCATGTCATAAGCCTAGGCTTTTTACCAGACAAGAAACAGGAAGTAGGTTGTATAGGGTTACTGGCAGAAAAAAAATGTTTTACTAAAATATTAGTAATAAAAAATAATAAGGGCAAAAGAGTTAATAGATGGGAAGTTGAAAAAAATGACTAAAGGTCCACTTTAAGTATGTTGGTCTCCATATGTTACTGAAAAAGTAAAGTTAAAGAGGACCTTTAATCCCATCTATGATTTTTCCCAAAAACCACCCCATCTGTAATTTTCCCGAAGACCAAAAATATCTATGACTTCCATTAAGACAACCCCGTCTGCGGCTTTCCCGAAGACAACCCCCGTCTGCGGCTTTCCCGAAGACGACCCCCGTCTGCGGCTTTCCCGAAGACGACCCCCGTCTGCGGCTTTCCCGAAGACGACCCCCGTCTGCGGCTTTCCCGAAGACGACCCCCGTCTGCGGCTTTCCCGAAGACGACCCCCGTCTGCGGCTTTCCCGAAGACGACCCCCGTCTGCGGCTTTCCCGAAGACGACCCCCGTCTGCGGCTTTCCCGAAGACGACCCCCGTCTGCGGCTTTCCCGAAGACGACCCCCGTCTGCGGCTTTCCCGAAGACGACCCCCGTCTGCGGCTTTCCCGAAGACGACCCCCGTCTGCGGCTTTCCCGAAGACGACCCCCGTCTGCGGCTTTCCCGAAGACGACCCCCGTCTGCGGCTTTCCCGAAGACGACCCCCGTCTGCGGCTTTCCCGAAGACGACCCCCGTCTGCGGCTTTCCCGAAGACGACCCCCGTCTGCGGCTTTCCCGAAGACATCCCCCGTCTGCGGCTTTCCCGAAGACATCCCCCGTCTGCGGCTTTCCCGAAGACATCCCCCGTCTGCGGCTTTCCCGAAGACAACCCCCGTCTGCGGCTTTCCTTAAAGAGTTTGTAAACTCCAAGAAAGAACAAAACCAAAGGCATAATGAGCTAGTATGCATCGCATACTAGTTTATTATGAAATGCTTAACCTAGAACAAAGCCCTCCAGCTGTGTCCGCACACTGCTGAGACGGCTGATCTCTTCACCGCCGTTTCTTCCGGGTTCGCAGGCTCTGTCGTTGTGATTGGCCGGAGCCGCAATGACGTCACTCCCGCACATGCGTTCATGAGCCGCCGGTCATGGTACAGGGCCCTGAAGAAACGGCACGGGCAGCCATTCCTTCAGAGTGCATGCGCCGATGATGTCATCAGCGGCATATACAGTAAATATCTCCTATGCAAGTTTAGGAGATATTTACAGTACCTATAGGTACAAAGAAACCAGGGGAGTTTACTTCCTCTTTTAAGACAACCTCATTCATGACTTTCTTTAAGACAGGGATAACCACATTGCACATCTCAGGATGCTTTGAATCACTTTGCACCACACTGCACATGCGTTGCCTTGCATCCTCAGGGTGTGGCTCAAAAAACTTGGAAAAGACAGCTGGCCTCCCGATGACATCAGAAGTGAAGGTGGCGGTGTGGAACTGTAAGCGCCAAGATGGAACAGCGACCAGCCCTAGACAATGCTGGGCTGGTGAGTATGTTTTTAAGGATAACTTGGCTGTCATGGTAAATTGAAAAGCCTTGTTTGAGGTTCCTCTTTAAGAATGACCCTGTCACTAAAATGAATTACCCTATATACTCGAGTATAAGCAGAGTTTTTCAGCACATTTTATTGTGCTGAAAATGACCCCCTCGGCTTGTACTCGAGTTACCTTTTTTGCGCCTGATCTCCCAGACTTTGGGGACCCGGTACTGGCTGGCTGTAGGTCCCCTGGACCCCAAACTTGGCACACATGTAGCTCCACTCTTCATCTACAAATGTGTAAAGATTGTTGTCCGGAGGACCTACGGCCGCGGAGCACCGATTTTTCAAAGCCGGGCACTCCTTCCATAGACTCCCATGTTAAACTTAATTTCTCCAGTGAATTTGGGGACCCAGTACCAGACGTTTGTAGGTCCCTTGGACCCGGAACTTGGCACACAAGTAGCCCCATTTCTCCTCTACAAGTGTGCAAAGTTTGTTGTCTGGGGGACCTACAGACGGGGAGCATTGATTTTTCAAACCCGGGCACCCCTTTCATAGACTCCCATGTTAAACGTCCGTCTAGTCATGGGCACAGTGAGGCAAAGTGAGACACAGTAAGGCATGCAGATGGACACCCTAGGCTTATACTCGAGTCAATACGTTTTTTGCCAGTTTTTTGTGGTAAAATTAGGTGCCTCGCTTATATTCCGGTCGGCTTATACTCGAGTATATACGGTAGTACATTTGTTGCCTCTGAAAAGATGGCAGTAAATGCCTCGCCTTTCCTGCTGCCCACACTGTTATGTCACTTTTCTTTCTCGTACATCACGGGACACAGAGCGACATAGTCATTACTAATGGGTTATATAGATACTTTCAGGTGCTGGCACTGGCAACTTCCAAAACCGGAAGTACACTCCCCTATATAAGCCCATCCCATCCGGGAGCACCTCAGTTTTTTGCCAGTGTCTAAGGTGTTGGCCAAGAAGAAACATGTGTTTTTCACTGAGCTTGCGTACAGGTTCTTTTAGGCCTCTGTAAGCTATTCCGGATCCGACCAAAAAAGCTTCATAGCTAAACGGTCGGTACCCGGGCCTTGCAGCAGAAGAGCAAGGTTTTGCCTGTAATGCTTCTCTTAGGAGAGCTGGACCCTGGGATCCAGAGCTCTGGTCATACCCATGACCAAGATGTTTTCTGTGCAGGGTGCTATACAGGTCCAGGGGAGTGGAATCCTTGGGAACCCGGTCCCTGAAGGTTTAATTACAATGCCTGCCGTGATAGGTGAAGTTTGGGCTTCTGTGGCCAAACAGAGTCCTGCGGCGGGGAAAAGGTAAGTGGGGGCCCCTCAGGAACTTGGTTCTATTGAGGGGACCCCCAAGCCTAATATGTCTTTCTGCCTGTTACCTAACGGTATTCCCGCTAAATATTATGCATGCCTGTAACTACTAAAAAATGTAATAATTTTAATAGTGGTCAAGAAAAAAATAATAATAATAATATACTGCGGTACCTGTGTTAATCCACTAGAGGCCGCTGTGGAACGTTTCTTGTCATGTGGACTAGTTTCTTTTTATCAGAGCAAGTCCAGGCAGATGGTGAGTTCTCTTGTGGGAAACTGCTTCCTCTGCCATGTTGCAATGCTCGTCCATCCCCCGGCCTGCGGCAAAAGGGGCCCTGGCTCTTGTCCCTAGTTTCCCGTTTCAAAATTAGCGCCGAAGGCGCACGTGGCCGCGCGCGTGCACGTGCCTCTATATATAGAGGTGAGCCGGGAAAGGGGGCGGAGCTTGGGGGGTTAACGCTCTGTGCGCAGCGCTTCTGCGCATGTGCGGGCGTCCCAGCATGTTAAAAACCACAATTATGTGTTGTGAGCTGGCTATGGAGTGCAGAGACAGAGCTGGCAACATTTAAAAAAGGCATACAGCAAGCGGTTGATGCAGGCATCCCCATAGAAAGGCACATTAGTAGACACCAACTGTTTTTATAGCAGCATTTGTGCTAGACTATTGTCAGTAAGTGGTGTATTTTCGGCTGGAATACCTCAGCTTTGGGCTTAGGAATAATGCCGTCTAAAAACTCCGGGACTAAAAATCCCAGGAAGCATAGGGGGTCTCCATCGGGCTCCGAGGATCTTGGGCATGCTTCGGCTGCACCAGTCTCCCCTGAAGAATCAGAGGTTAGTGACCGTAGAGCACCCTCAGGAGTACCTGGTACTGTGGCTGTCCTCAGTTCACCTGCTCCTGTGTATGTAACAGAGGAGGTTTTTTCCTCAGCTCTGGGAGGGCTGGAAGAGAGATTGTCAGCATTGATCGCTGCTTCCCTGTCACAGGAAAAAAGCGCTCGATCTCCGTCTCCTCCCTCAGAGTGCCTGTTAGCGGAGCAACAGTCCCATACAGGGATCGACCTACCTGAAGGGGATCAGGATGAGGTCGATTCTGTTGTAGAGGAATCAACAGTGGAAGAGCCATTCTCAGCATCACATGCTGAAAGATTATGGGTTCAGTCCCTGACTAACATGGTCCGATCAGCATTTAAAATGCCCCTTGCGGAGCCATCATCCACTTCTGTCTCCTCGTTGGGGTCGCTGAAAGCTCCCCAGACTGTTTGTTCCTTTCCGATCCATCCTTTACTGGAAGGGCTCATTTACCAGGACTGGGAGCATCCTGATAAAATATTTACTCCTCCCAAGAGATTTCAAGTGGTCTATCCCATGGAGGATAAGTTCATCAAAAAATGGAGGGTCCCTACAGTGGACGCAGCCATCTCTTGTGTGAATAAATCACTGACATGTCCAGTGGATAATGTCCAAATGTTCAAGGACCCAATAGATAAAAAATTGGAGTCCTTATTAAAATCTGCTTTTTCTACAGCAGGATTGGTGACACAACCAGCAGTGGCAGCTATTGGGGTCTGCCAAGCAGTGAAGGATCAGTTGAAACAGGTCTTAAAGGACTTGCCAGATCAGCAGGCTCTTGCCCTAGCTGATCTACCTAGAGCCTTATGCTTTGCCGTGGACGCTATAAAGGATTCAATCCATCAGGCCTCCCGCCTTACGCTGTCTGTAGTACATATGCGCAGGCTTTTATGGCTCAGAAACTGGTCTGCTGAAGCTCCCTGTAAAAAATTGCTGGTCAGCTTCCCATTTCATGGTGAACGCTTATTCGGGGAAGACCTGGACAAATATATCCAGAGAATTTCCAGCGGTAAAAGTACACTTTTGCCGGTTAAAAACAGAGTTAGAGGTCCCTCTTTTAAGAGGCCTGCTTCTCCAGTCCCTAGGACATCGGCTGTGAAACAGTTCCGACGGCCTCCTCGGTCAAATCCCGGAGGTAAAAATCAGGGACAATTGCAGGGTAACAAGAAGCCCTGGAGCAGGAGAGGTACAAAACCTCCCCCAAAGTCAAATGCATGAAGGGTTGCCCCCACTCAATCGGGTGGGGGGAAGACTTCAGTTGTTCACAGAGACCTGGCGGGACACGATCAGAGACAGATGGGTGCTCTCCGCAGTAAATCTGGGATACGAATTGGAGTTAAAAAACTCCCCTCCTTCCCACTTTATAAGGTCAAACGTGCCAAGGGATCCCCAGAAGAGAGGATCCCTCCTGTTGGCACTAGAACAATTATTGCTCCAAGCAGTAATTATAGAGGTTCCCCCTGGAAGAATGGGGGTTCGGGTTTTACTCAAACCTCTTTACAGTCCCGAAGCCAAACGGGGACGTGAGGCCCATATTAAATCTAAAAGGGCTAAACAAATTCCTACATATCAGGACTTTCCGGATGGAGTCGATCCGATCGGTGGCCACTGCCCTACAAGGGGAGGAATGGTTAGCCTCGATCGACATCAAAGATGCTTATTTGCACATTCCCATCTTTCCAGCCCACCAAAAATTTCTACGCTTTGCGGTAGAAGGGCGCCATTTTCAGTTCAGAGCCTTACCCTTCGGTCTGGCCACAGCACCACGAGTGTTCACAAAAATTCTGGCCCCATTATTGGCCAATCTAAGAACACGAGGTGTAACGATAATGGCATATCTAGACGACTTGTTGCTGATAGACCACTCAGTGGAAAAACTAGAAGTGGTTGTTTACGAGACAATCAAGTATCTGGAATATCACGGTTGGATTATCAACCGAGACAAGTCAGCCCTAAAACCAGTCAAAAGTCTGGAATACTTGGGGCTAAGGCTGGATTCAGACCAGAGAAAAATTTTCTTGCCTCAAGAAAAGGGGTCGTCTTTGAGAGATTTGATCCACTTAGTGGGTACAAAAAGACAGCCATCCATACGCCTGTGCATGAGGCTGCTGGGAAAAATGGTGGCATCATTCGAAGCAGTACCCTACGGTCAATTCCATTCAAGGAATTTGCAAAGGGCCATACTGTCAGCCTGGAACAAAAAAGTTCAGGCCCTAGACTTACAATGTCCTTGTCCCCTTCGGTTCGCAAGAGCCTCCGCTGGTGGTTGGTTCCCCAGAATCTGGAAAGAGGGAAATCCTTCAGTCCGATTTCTTGGAAGGTGGTCACTACAGATGCCAGCCTTATAGGCTGGGGAGCAGTACTGGAGCAATGGTCTCTCCAGGGCAGATGGTCGGATGCGGAAAAGGCCCTGCCCATCAATCTCTTAGAGATACGAGCAGCCCGGTATGCCCTAGTAGCATGGACATCCAAACTCCAAGGGTCCCCTGTCAGAATTCAATCAGACAATGCCACAGCAGTGGCATATATCAATCATCAGGGGGGCACCAGGAGTCGTGCAGCCCAGAGGGAAGTAAATTACATCCTGAAATGGGCAGAAAGATATGTCCCAGCCATATCTGCGGTATTCATTCCAGGAGTGGAGAATTGGAAGGCGGACTTTCTAAGTCGCCAACAATTATGCCCAGGGGAATGGTCCCTTCATCCCGAGGTTTTCCGGACAATATGTCAGCGGTGGGGAACACCGGATGTAGATCTGCTAGCATCCAGATTCAACGCAAAAGTGGACAGGTTTGTCTCTTGGACAAGGGATCCCCTAGCTTGCGGCTCGGATGCCCTAGTGTTCCCTTGGGATCAGTTCAAGCTGATATATGCATTCCCACCGCCACAATTGTTACCTCGATTACTCCGCAGAATCAGGGTAGAAAAGAAACCAGTGATTCTGGTGGCTCCAGCGTGGCCCCGAAGAGCATGGTACGCGGAGATTGTAAAGATGTCTGTGGGGAGTCCTTGGACCCTCCCACATCGTCCGGACCTGCTTTCGCAAGGACCGATATACCACCCTTCCTTACCAGCCCTAGGTTTGATGGCCTGGCTATTGAAGCCCACATTCTAAAAAAGAGAGGGCTCTCTAATTCTGTGGTATCTACCATGATCAATGCCAGGAAGCCGGTATCCAGGCAGATCTACTATAGAATCTGGAAGGCGTACATCGCCTGGTGTGAGGCCAAGAAATGGCATCCACGTAAATACGTAATAGGTAGGATTCTGGACTTCCTACAATGGGCTGTAGATAGGAAGCTTGCCTTGAGTACTATCAAGGGTCAGATTTCGGCCTTGTCAATATTTTTTCAAAGGCCCTTGGCTTCACATTCACTAGTCAAAGCCTTTATACAAGGAGTGATGCGTATTAGTCCTCCGGTTAATATTCCCATATGTCCATGGGATCTAAACTTGGTTCTGTCGGTTCTACAGAAACAACCATTTGAACCATTACAGCATATTTCTTTGGTTCTTCTCACCAGGAAATTGATTTTTCTAGTAGCCATTTGTTCGGCTAAAAGAGTGTCGGAATTAGCCGCTATGTCCTGTAAAGAGCCATATCTGGTTATCCATAAGGACAGAGTAGTGTTACGTCCTCATCCAGCCTTTCTTCCTAAGGTGGTATCGAGGTTTCATTTGAACCAAGATGTGGTTCTTCCTTCTTTTTTCCCCAAACCTACTTCGGTAGAGGAAAAGTTATTGCATTCTTTGGATGTAGTAAGAGCAGTTAAAGCTTATCTAAAAGCCACTGCTCAGATTCGCAGAACGGATACTTTGTTTATTCTGCCGGAAGGCCCCAGAAAGGGTCAGGCAGCATCAAAATCTACTTTAGCCAAGTGGATTCGACAGGTCATAATGCAAGCCTATGGCTTGAGAAGGAGACCGCCTCCGTTCAAAGTTAGAGCGCACTCCACAAGAGCAGTTGGAACTTCATGGGCAGTGCATCACCAGGCCTCTCTGGCTCAAATCTGTAAGGCCGCAACATGGTCTTCAGTACACACGTTTACTAGGTTCTACCAGGTGGACGTTAGAAGTCAGGAGGATGTCGCCTTTGGGCGCAGTGTGTTGCAGGCCGCAAAAGATCCTCATGTCTGATAGCGCTCAGCTTATGTATGGTGTATCCCCCCCCCCCCCTCGTTGGGCATTGCTTTAGGACATCCCATTAGTAATGACTATGTCGCTCTGTGTCCCGTGATGTACGAGAAAGAAAATAGGATTTTTATAACAGCTTACCTGTAAAATCCTTTTCTTGGAGTACATCACGGGACACAGAGCTCCCGCCCCTCTTTAGGGACACTTATTGCTTTGCTACAAAACTGAGGTGCTCCCGGATGGGAGGGGCTTATATAGGGGAGGGTACTTCCGGTTTTGGAAGTTGCCAGTGCCAGCACCTGAAGGTATCTATATAACCCATTAGTAATGACTATGTCGCTCTGTGTCCCGTGATGTACTCCAAGAAAAGGATTTTACAGGTAAGCTGTTATAAAAATCCTATTATTTCAAGGGGTATCCTCCCCCAAAGTCCTCTTCTGGAACCAGCATGTTTGGGAGTGGCACTCTAGGTTACTTGCAGGGCTTTCTAATTTCTGCCACCAACCTCCATGTCATTTGTGTCCTGTAGTGAGGTGGAGGTCAGAGAGAGTTCCCACTTAACGTTGTGGGGGATCAAGAGATTGCTTCAGATGTCCAGTTGTTGGGTGGCCATGTCTTCTTCTCAAAGTTATAGTTGAGTAGGTCTATATAAGGCAAAAGAACTTCCAAGTGGTGGCCCTTCCTGCAGCATAAGTATAAATATGTTTGGTTTGAAAGATGAAAAAGTTGTAAGGGGTTGAGCGACTTGGGGTGGAGAGTGTCCCACCACAGTATTGACTTCTCAGCCAAGTTGGAATTACGGGGTGGTAATTTGTGATTCAAGAAAGCTAAACTCTGCCACACTTGGGTATGGAGACATCTAGAATTGCTGAAATTTTATAATGGCAGCTTTAGCTTTCTAGCGGGCTTGTGAATGAGGATTTATGAAGGTGAACTCTTAAATACGAAGGCGAGAATCTTGCTGATGCAGGTGGTTGGGTCTTCCATTTATCTCTATCTACACTCTACAGAGGGAGGCACCCCTCTAAGGAGGGCAAGAACACTACCCACCGAAATGGAGACCATTGTAGTACTACATGGGTCCATTCAACATCTTTGTTACCATTTAGCTTTTTCCAGGGGGGTGCAGAATGGTGGTAAATGCTTGACAAAACTTCTAGGATCTAGGAAGAAGTCCAGCATCTTTCATCAGGTCCATAAGACATTCTCTCTTACGTATGAACCATATTCTACACCCTTCTTTTTTATCTCTGTATTCCAGTAATGAGTTATGGCCGGTCAGGTAAAATTATGCTCTTTCTGGACAGTGTAAAAGAAACCGTTTAACTGAACAGATGCTGCTTGGTACTTTTTTTTTTTTCTCCTAAAATGCAAACTTGAGAAAAAAAGCTTCTTGCCAGAATTGACTGCTTAACATTTTTCATTGTCGCAGCCACAAACTTTTAATGTTTTTGCTGTTCTCCTCACGACAATACGTCAAAGCAGACACTTCTCCAGTAGATTGTTTGACAGGTGTGTTACGGTTAGGTTCACACTAGTGCAGCTGCGATTTGATCCAATTTTTACACTGATTATGTAGTGTGGTTGCGTTTTGGCCCCTTTTTTTTTTATTACTAGTGGGGTTTTTGGTGGTGAAAGGAGAAATCCATACAAGGCCCTTCAGACATGTCCATATATGGTCAGTGATGTCACCGCCTGACCCCGCCCCTTATGACTTTTGACCAAATATGGACATGTTCATAATTGGTCAATGACAACATCACCGGCTGACCCCACCCTTCATGACATCATTGACCAATATGGGACATCCCATTCCTAAGACCATGACAATTATTATGGAGTTGGTCTTTTTCAGCTGTAACAGCCTACACTTTTATTAGAAAGGATTTCTGTGGATGTCTTGGAATTTATGCAAGTTTGTGGGGCCAGGTTGTTAGATGAGAAGACCTGCCTCACAATACGGATTTCAAATTCATCCAAAAGATGTTCAGTAGGGTTGAAGTCGGGGCTCTGTGCAGGACACCCAAGTTCTTCCACACCAAACTGGAATAGGACATCCCATTCCAAAGCCATGACCATTATTATGGAGTTGTCCCTTTCCAGCTGTAACAGCCTCCACCCTATTGGAAAGGATTTCTGTGGATGTCTGTGGGAATTAATGCCCATTTGTGAGATCAGGCACAAATGTTGGATGAGAAAACCTGGCTGACAAGCTGGCTTTCCATTTCATTCAAAATGTGTTCAGTAGAGTTGAAATCCCAAGGGGGTTTAGTATCATTGCGGTCCAACGGTGTTCAGTAGGATTGCGGTCCAACGGTGTTCGGTAGGGTTGCGGTCCAACGGTGTTCAGTAGGGTTGAAATCCCAAGGGGGTTCAGTAGGATTGCGGTCCAACGGTGTTCGGTAGGATTGCGGTCCAACGGTGTTCGGTAGGATTGCGGTCCAACGGTGTTCGGTAGGATTGCGGTCCAACGGTGTTCGGTAGGATTGCGGTCCAACGGTGTTCGGTAGGATTGCGGTCCAACGGTGTTCGGTAGGGTTGCGGTCCAACGGTGTTCGGTAGGGTTGCGGTCCAACGGTGTTCGGTAGGGTTGCGGTCCAACGGTGTTCGGTAGGGTTGCGATCCAACGGTGTTCAGTAGGGTTGCGGTTAGAGCTCTGAGCCAGAAAGCCTTAGTTTCTCTGAAGCAATCTGGTCAACCATGTCTTTTTTATGGAGCTGGCTTTGTACACAGGGGCACAGTCGTTCTGAAACAGAAAATGGCCTTCACCAAACTGTTACCACAAGGTCGGAAGAGCACAATTGTCTACAATGTCTTTGTATGATGATGTATTAATGGTACTCTTCATTGGAAACACTTAAACTCAATTATTTGAAGGTAGGGGTCCGCATACATCTGGCCCTACAATATATCAATATATTATCTATTTGTACGCATTGGCATCTTCCGAACGCTGATCCCTTAATTGTTGCACATATTTTTTATAGCTGTTGCAGAAGCTGTGAATTAGGTAATGAAGTGACGAAGTGAAATTTCTGGATAGAAGTTGGCGAGGTGAGAGTTTTGTGCGGTTCAGCTTTGTGGAAGACTGCGGGACTGGTGCCAGGTGGAGACCTGAGTCACTTCCTCTGCCTCCTCCCTGGCTGCTGGAGGAAAGGTGGATGCCCTTTGGTGATAAGGTCAGGATTGTCTGAGGTACCAAGGAATGTGATGTAGTCCTTGCCCTGCATTCTGTCACCTCACTGGGACTTCACGTGAGACTGTCTCCAGAGCCCTGCTGGAGCTTTCCTGCCAGTCTGCGCGAGATAGACACCAGTCCCTGCCGTGTTTTACATCTTCAATATGTTTTAAACAATTACCGGCTTTTCTTCGGCCTTTTTTAGGCATTTCTCTTTATCTGCTTGCCACACACACACATCAATTAAATGTTTTTTTATTTTTATTTTGCACTGTAAGCATTGTGTAATTCAATGAGAAATAGAGAACACCAGTTAACAATGTTTAATTAATTTAGCTGTGACACCTAAATACGGCTTCCCGACCCCCACCCCCAGAGAAATTTGTACATGTCCGCTATGGACCTTTTTTGTTTGGCAATAATATGGTCATTACTTAAGATAACAAACTAATACATACTGTACATTGTGTTTTTTAACAGCAGATAAGACTTTCCTTTGTCTTGCAAGAATGATTACCGTATATACTTGAGTATAAGCTGACCCGAATATAAGCCGAGGCACCTAATTTTGCCACAAAAAAAATGGGAAAATGTATTGACTTGAGTTTAAGCCTAGGGTGTCCATCTGCATGAGGCATGGGCACAGTGGGCATGCCTCACTGTGCCCATGACTAGACTGACGTTTAACATGGGAGTCTATGGAAGGGGTGCCCAGCTTTGAAAAATCGGTACTCCCCGGCCGAGGCACCTAATTTTACCACAAAAAAAAAGGGAAAACTTATTGACTCGAGTATAAGCCTAGGGTGTCCCTCTGCATGCCTCACTGTGCCCATGCCTCACTGTGCCCATGCCTCACTGTGCCCATGACTAGACTGACGTTTAACATGGGAGTCTATGGAAGGGGTGCCCAGCTTTGAAAAATCTGTGCTCCCCGGCCCGTAGGTCCCCTAGACAAGAAACTTTGCACACTTGTATAGGAGAAATGGGGCTACATGTGTGCCAAGCTCCGGGTCCAGGGGACCTACGACCGGCCAGTACCGGGTCCGCAAAATTCACTGGAGAAATTACCGTTTAACATGGGAGTTTGGAAGGGGTGCCCGGATTTGAAAAATCGGTGCTCCCCGACCGTAGGTCCCCCGGACAACAAACTTTGCACACTTGTAGAAAACGAGGGGGGCTACATGTGTGCCAAGTTTGGGGTCCAGGGGACCTACGGCTGGCCAGTACCGGGTCCACAAAGTCTGGGAGATCAGGCACAAAAAGGTGACTCGAGTATAAGCCGAGGGGGGCGCATTTTCAGCACAAAAAAATGTGCTGAAAAACTCGGGTTATACTCGAGTATATACGGTATATTTAAAAAAATATATTAAAAAATAAAAATAAATTCCCCTTTTCTACTTTAGGAAGCATTTAAAGGTTTACAGTAGATAAAAAGTAATACATTTTCTTATCTAATTTGTCCTGTATAAAATCACACCCGCTATGAATCTGGTAAAAAAAAAAAAAAAAAAAAAAATGTTGCTTACAAACTAAATTGTGTTTTTTTATAAAAAAATTTTTTTGCCATTTTGCATTTTTTTTACCACAAACCGCCGTCATTGTACGTCGGTATTTTGACGTAGAATACGGCGGATTCGCTGCAAGATGACTTTTATCGGCGACGGGAGAGGTGACCACCCCCCTCCCACCACGTTACGGTCGTTACCGGAGCCATTGGTAGCGGCAAAGATGATCTGATGTTCTCCCCTCAGAGCCTGTGAGTCGAGTGAGTGAATGTTGGCCCCCCTACTCGACTCAATGACGTTGAATGACGGAAGCGACGTCAAACGTCACTTCCACCCAACGGCCTTAAAGGGGAATTTATTTTTATTGCATTTAAAGGTGTTTTTTTTTTAAAAGCCAGCAGCTACACATACTGCAGCTGCTGGCTTTTAATAAATGGACACTTACCTGTCCTGCAGTCCCTCGATGTCGGCACCGCAGCTGATGTTTCCATTGGCTGTCAGGTGCTGCCGCCGCCATTGTGGGTAAGGGAACCCGGCAGTGTAGCTTTTCGGCTTCATGCCAGGAACCCTTCTGCGCATGCGCGAGGCCCCGCTCCTCTCTACTATTAGCCTGGTGGCCGGAGGAGGAGGAGGGAGCCCAATGATGACGTCACGACCGCGTCCGGTACTCCCGGAAGTGGGAAAGGATACCTGTCAATTGTAGCACCGGAGGGGGGGGAAAATCCGATGAGCGGAAGTTCCACTTTAGGGTGGAGCTCCGCTTTAAGTGTAAATGTTAGATCTGAGGTCTTTTTGACCCCGGATCTCACAGTAAAGAGGTCCTGTCATGCTTTTTTTTCTATTACAAGGGATGTTTATTGCCTTGTAGTAGGAAAAAGAGTGATCCAAAAATGATTTTAAAAGGGACAGTGTGTAAAAAACAAAAACAAAAAAAAGGGAACATAAAAAAGAAAATTTAAAGCACGCAGAAGCAAACGCATACGTAAGTTGCGCCAACATATATGTAAACGGTGTTCAAACTACACATGTGAGAGATTTCCACAATCAAGAGAGCAAGAGCAATAATTCTAGCAAAAGACCTCCTCTATAACTTAAAACTGATGGCCTGTAGAAATGTTTAAACGTCGCCTTTGGAGATTTTTAAGGCTCAAAGTTTGTTGCCATTCCACGAGCGGGCGCAATTTTGAAGCATGACATGTTGTCGGGTATCAATTTACTCAGCGTAACATTAGCTTTCCTCTGCTATCGGCATAGGTTACTTCTGACAAGTTTTCCTGACACCAAGAGAAAAATGGTGACAAGGGAGGGACCTCCAGCTGATTGACAGCCTCGGCTCTGTTGAGTTGAGTTGAGAGGTATCTTGATATAGCGCGGTCTTACCCCGAAGGGTCCCGACGCGCTTACAAACGCATACACATACTAGGGCCAATTTATAGGTAGGATCTGATTAACCTACCAGCATGTCTTTAGAGTGTGGGAGGAAACCGGAGTATCCAGAGGAAACCCATGCAGGCACAGGGAGAACATGCAAACTCCAGGCAGATGGTGTCGTGGTCGGGATTTGAACCAGTGACCCTATTGCTCCTGTATGCTGTGTGGAGGGGGTGTGTGTCCCTTCCTTCCAATTGGGGCTCAGAGATCTCCTCACAGAGTGTAACTTCTGCTCCCCGCCCCCTGTTTTCTCAATGCTCAGACAGGTTTTATATATTCTTGACGTTGAACAGATGTAGTTGAGAGAGGCTACAGATAAACAGGTGCAACTTATATAGGGGGATTTGTTTCATTTCTGTGTATCACCTGAGGCCAGTCACTTCACTGTGTATATTTGTAGGGTTTATAAAAGGAAACGGGGGACGCCCATTGGCGCTTTGGGACTTTGAGTGAGATAACATATGAAATCTCCATCCCATATTCAAATGAAAAAAGAAGGGAGGTGGGACTTTAAATGAAACAGTGGGCTGATGGGGATAACAAATGAGGTAAACCACAGAATGTTGAATGCATGTATTGAATAAATACAAAGGATGTACAGTGAAAAAAGGGGGCAGCGTGTACATAAGCACATAGCATGACCAAATTTCCATACATAAACAGATATAAACATAAAAATACATAGCAATGAATGATGGCAATCAATCAAATAAGGGTGTGTGTGTGGACATATATGAGCTGAGCAGCACACCGCAATGGTAGTAAGTGATGAAGTAAAAACAAGTCTAAAAACTGTTTGATCAAAATAAAAGTCCCATTAGCGCATAAAGCTGCATCATTGTAAGCCCGACGCGGCGTTTCGTGTATGTAGAAACACTCCTCAGGGGCAGATGCAAGGGGTTATCTGAAAATACAGAGTAATAATGATCAGGGTAATAAACTGATTTCCTCCAGAAAAGACAGGAGGTAAGTTCTGGTTACTTACAGGGTGTGCCACATTATGATGCATGTGAAAGATAGGGCCGAGAGGCTGCCCGTCCCGGGAACTGAGGTGGCAGAGAATCAAACACACAGCGAACAATAATGAACAATTATGGCTATCTGCTGCCTAGGGATGATGCCTTTGCGCCCCGCTGTGTGTTTGATTCTCTGCCACCTCAGTTCCTGGGACGGGCAGCCTCTCGGCCCTATCTTTCACATGCATCATAATGTGGCACACCCTGTAAGTAACCAGAACTTACCTCCTGTCTTTTCTGGAGGAAATCAGTTTATTACCCTGATCATTATTACTCTGTTTTTTCAGATAACCCCTTGCATCTGCCCCTGAGGAGTGTTTCTACATACACGAAACGCCGCGTCGGGCTTACAATGATGCAGCTTTATGCGCTAATGGGACTTTTATTTTGATCAAACAGTTTTTAGACTTGTTTTTACTTCATCACTTACTACCATTGCGGTGTGCTGCTCAGCTCATATATGTCCACACACACACCCTTATTTGATTGATTGCCATCATTCATTGCTATGTATTTTTATGTTTATATCTGTTTATGTATGGAAATTTGGTCATGCTATGTGCTTATGTACACTCTGCCCCCTTTTTTCACTGTACATCCTTTGTATTTATTCAATACATGCATTCAACATTCTGTGGTTTACCTCATTTGTTATCCCCATCAGCCCACTGTTTCATTTAAAGTCCCACCTCCCTTCTTTTTTCATTTGTAGGGTTTACAACCACTTTTAAGTTTTGAGAATTAAATTGGGAAACTTTTATGGTCAATATGTGAAAACAAATTTGACTTATGTCTATATCTTTGGTATCTGTAAAGCCTCGTACACACGATCAGACTTCCATCGGACAAATCCGTGGATTTTTGTGCGAAGGGCGCTGGCCGTGACCTTGTTCTGCATACAGACGGCAGAACTTTTTCAGCCAACATTCACAAAACTACGTGGTTTTTCTGCTCTTTAGCGCCACCCTTTGGGCAACTTCTGCTAATGTTGTCTGATGGTTAGCATTGGTTCGGAGCATGCGTGTTTGTACTTTGGATTTTAGTCTGACGGACTTGTGTACACACGATCGTATAATCCGACGGAACACATTTGTTGGACCATTTGAGAGCATTACCATCCAACGTTTGTTGTCGGAAATCCCGACAATAATTGTCTGATGGAGCATAGAGACGGTCGGATTATCCGACAAAACACTTCCGTCTTACAATTGTTTGTCGGAATATCTGATCGTGTGGACGGGCCTTTAGAGTGTTTAATTCTTTCCTGTGAGTTCACGTCAAGTCCTTACCAAATGTGTGGGTATTCTTTTATGAATGATCATGAACATCACCCGATAGTCTTGATGATAATTGTTTTTATTTGGTGGCTGTTGTTAATAGCAAAGGCGGTTGAAGTAGTGGACTCCTACATGGGTTTTCTGCAATATCTGCAACTGTACTCCTTTTTGTTTTCAATTTTATTTTTATTAATTATTTTAAGTACAAAAAAATGTACACTTAAACCAGATTCTATCACACTATACGTCTATTCCTATTCATTATCCAATGTATAGAATCTATCAATATCTATATGCCGCATTATCAAAATTCCTCTCAATATGTACCTCCATATATTCTACTATCTTCCATTCTCATTCATACTGTCGTGCATTCATCCAACATCAGCCTGGCATCCCGAGAGAGGAAAAAAAACCCTAACCCCACTAATCTCTCCCTTTCCATATACTCCCTTTATATTCCCTTTACAATAATCTTTCAAGTTCTTCCTGATTTTCCATTTATAAATATTCTTTCATTCTATTTGAGAACTGAAATTCATCCCATTTTTGCCATAATTCTGGCATTTGATTATTTATGTATCCTTCTTCTCTTATCTGTCTTTCAATATATTGTATTTCGTTCACTTCACATATCCAGTCTGCTATGCTTGGGCTTTTATTTTCTCTCCAATTGCGAGCTATTATTGTTCTAGCTGCTGATATCATATGGTGAAAAATAAACTGTACTCCTTTTGTTAGACTCTAGTCAAATCTCGAATTATCTAGTTGACAGAGTTTTTGCGGTGACCAATTCTCAGTAGATCAGATTTCACCATTGGATTAAAATTGGACAATTGCATTGTTTTTGACCATCTTTGCGAACCCACAGAACACATCTTCCCAACAGATCCAAAGCATTGGTTTTATGGAACGCGGCCTTTTGGATCTTGGGTCATGACATAACTGGATACCAGGTGTATGCTCTTACCTGTTCCACCAGGCTCTGCAAGTAGAGCCCCCTAAAACTCCAATTCAAGTTTTTTTTATTTCACATCAGATTTTATTGGGAAGGATATAAGTACTATAAGAATATGTTGGCCTACATTTGAGTTAGATAAAATAATTACGTAACATTACCCATTGTGTCTTAGCATAGTTATATATTACAAAGAGATAATGCAAGAGATTATACAGGCAGTCCCCGAGTTACGAACGGGTTCGGGACTGTAGGTTTGAGTTGAGTTGAGCGGTATCTTAATATAGTGCGGTCTTACCCCGAAGGGTCCCGACGCACATAGCAGAGTTCCTGGGAAAAGAGGACCCAGGAACCAGAAGGAGCACATAGCGGCAGAAAGGGTGGAAGAGAGAGGCTACGCAGGGAAGGCTTGCATGAAAAGCCAAGTCTTCAGTAACCCGCGGAAGACCGGAATAGTGGGGGCCTCCTGGAGCTCGACAGGGAGGCTATTCCACAAAACGGCACCCTGGTGGGAGAAGGCCCAACCACCACACAGTATCGGTTTGTTAAGTCGAATATGTTCGTAAGTCGGAACAGCATGTGCAGAACGGCAGATACGTTGTTTTCCGATGTTCCGTTGAATGTGCCCGCTGTCGAAAAGTGGCCATGCAGCCTCCCGTTCGTAAGTCGGAGTCGTTCGTAAGTCGGATGTTCGTAACTCGGGGACTCCCTGTAAATGAAAACCCAGGTTGGCTGAGGGTGTGACTTGTTGTGTCCTATCATTCTTCTACGAGCCTAAAGCCAGCCATAGATGGTTCGAACCTCGGCCGGTTCACCAGGGTAATGTTTTATGTAATGATCTCTATCTAATTTTAAATGTAGGTCAGCCATTTGCATGAAAGAAAATCGCACCATCTATAGCCTGCCTAAGTGGTACGGTATAGTAAAGAAAGGGGGATAGCTAGAGAGAGGAGAGGGATGTCAGGGGAAGGGGTAAAGGCGGGAGGGTTGGGAAGGCTAAAGTAGGGGTAGAGATAAGCATTCAGTGTGAAGCCTCGTACACACGACCGGTTTTCTCTGCAAGAAAACTGTTGGGAGAGCTTTTTGCCGAGAAAACCGTTCGTGTGTATGGTTTCTTGTCAGGAAAACTCCCAGGAATCTCGACAAGAAAAATAGAGAACCTGCTCTTTTTTCTCGTCGGGATTCCCGTCGGCCTGTTTCCCGATGAGAAAACCGTGAGTGTGTATGCTTACCTGTCCATGGTAAACCCGCGCATACTCAAAGACTTTGACGCATGCGCGGTAGCATACAAGGGTAGTGTAGGGTGTAGCAAGATGGCGGCGACGGCATCGAATGTGACGAGCGCAGGCTCGTTTGTAGTCGATGACGTCACCGCGTTCTTGCCATTTTGAATGGCTGTCTGTATGCACGGCTTGACAAGGAAAGCTTGCCAGGAATCCCGTCAGGAAAACCGAGGTTTTTTTCCTGACGGTATTCCCGGCCGTGTGTACGAGGCTTGAGCAGTGTTAGTTGAAGTGGGCTTGAAAATTTGGTGGAGCCTTTAAAAATGATACAAGAGGCCCAGATGACTTAAAAACTATCTATCCCGTCATTGTCTGGAATCACCGGGTGGAAAAGGGAGGTGATCACCATGTCAGATCAGCCAATGTAGTGGCCACATCCCTGGTTTGTATAGAACAAGAAACTGTTCCCCTGGGAGTGGGACTTTGAAGGCCACAAACACTGGCAAAAAATAATTTATTTGTAAAATAGATCACAAACGATGATCAATGGTTTAAAATGTATGAACCATTAATGTGGTGTGTGTGACAAACAAAGCAAAAACAATACTACAATGACACTGTTACTCTCCAGTAAGTGGGGTTTCCTGGTACCCGACGCGTTTCCAGTTTAGCACCTTCGTCAGGGGTAAGAAACAGGGATGAGTACGGTCATAATTAGTTTAATTCAATTTAAATGACTCCATGTGAAGACAAATGAGGCAACTGTGAGGGTGGGGGTACCTAGGTGCGCCAATTCAGGATCAATGTGGACTTGGGATAGAAAAACCCCAAATCTGTCCAAGACAGGTGAGCAACAGTGGCCGAGCTCCAGTGGCAGGGGGGTGTACCCCTCCACCAACCCTGCAGGTGTCCGACAACACAGCTAGCAAGGAGACGGGAGGCACCCCTACCACAGTGACCTTCACTAGCTTCCTGGTCCTGTGCCAAGTGGCTGCCCTGCTTCATTGTGAACACAGGAGGTCAGTCACTTAGCATGGGGCGCCCATCAAATGCAGCCTCGCCAGCGCCCATCAAATGCAGCCTCGCCAGCGCCCATCAGATGCAGCCTCGCCAGCGCCCATCAGATGCAGCCTCGCCAGCGCCCATCAGATGCAGCCTCGCCAGCGCCCATCAGATGCAGCCTCGCCAGCGCCCATCAGATGCAGCCTCGCCAGCGCCCATCAGATGCAGCCTCGCCAGCGCCCATCAGATGCAGCCTCGCCAGCGCCCATCAGATGCAGCCTCGCCAGCGCCCATCCATGCAGCCTCGCCAGCGCCCATCCAATGTTTGCTTGCTTCCATTCATTTGGGTGTTGGGACACAGACACAGTCCTCCGCTGCCGCTCTGCCTATAACACTGTGTGTGAATAGCGCGACGGCTTATGCTGATACTTAGTTGCTTGCTGCAGAGAGAAGAGAGTAGGAACACCAGTGGCCGGGTGCCCTAGGCAGCAGTGCGCCCTAGGTGGCTGCCTAGTTTGCCTAGTGGTAGCACCGGCCCTGCAGGCAAGTGCCCTATAAGTAAAAGTCAGCAGCTACAGTATTTGTAGCTGCTGACTTTTCATTTTCTTTGGGGGGGGGACTCCTCAGTTTTTATGTCCAGGGGATGGGAAAGATGGCCTGATCACGTGACCAGTTCGATGGGTGGTCACATGCTCGGGAGGCAGTCCTGCTGGGCCCCAGTTATTACTATAGACTGGGAGCTGCTTTCGACAAAAACCTCGACCGTCCATGGATGCAAATAAGTGAGGTGTGGGCGTTACAGCCGACCTCCTTTGCACAGCACATGTGCATTACATGGACAGCGAGAGGTTAAATAACGGTCTACATTATTAATGCTTTATAAAGAGAAGCGAGATGATTATTCAACGTCTCCTGGCCCTTTAAATGTGTAGAACATGGTGCTGTGCTATGGGGATTTTTCTGACTTACTGGTGTCTGGTATTGGATTCCTTTCACTGAGATTTTCTCACATATCTCAAGGAAGTTGTATCTGACACTTACTGGTTACACCTTTCATCTGCTGTCAGGCGTGAGAGTAACTTACAGCGAGAAAAGATGGGAGGGGGGAGGGGTGATCCGAAAAAAGAGAGGAGGGGAAGGGGTGTCCCTGGAGAGATGTCCAGACTTCCAGTTATTCCATCATTTCCCAAGTTCCCGTGATTTGGGTCGGTGGGGTGATCCAGAGAGCCTGACGGGAGGCGGTGGTGGAATGTGGAGGGGGGTGTGACACTGAAACCGCAGTATTTGTTTAATGATGTCATCACAGCAGCTGCTCACCTGTCTAATCCTGAGGTTTGTCATGGCAGAGAGACCCACCCAGTACAACACCTGCTCATCGCTGGTTATACAAGGGCCAGGCTGGAGGGGAGATACAGGCACAAGAGAGATTCCCAATGATCAGCCATATTATAGATCCTAACAATGAATTTATATCCTCCACTCTGGTAATTGTGGCAATAAAAGTTTTGGGTATACCTGTGCAAAAATACCTGTTGATCCCGCCAGAAATCCCATGCTGGCCTGTGTATTTCCCTTCAGTCCTGCACAGGTGTACCGGCTCCTCTGCTAAACCGAAATGGCTATCTTTGATTTTACTGCACCCTGTGAGCTTCTCACAATGTGCATTAGAAGCTGCAGCAAGTCAGAGCCCCGCCTCCTTTCCTGGCTGGAGGACGTCCAGCACCATCTAGTCCAGGGGTCTCCAAACTCCGACCATTTGCAGGCCTTTATCCAGCCCTTGGAGTATTCCTTCCACTGATATGAGGTACGATTTCTCCCACTGACACCAACAGTGCTGCATAATGCCTCCTACTGATACTAATGATGGGGCACTGGTCCGCCCACTGATGCCAATGATGGGGCACTGGTCCGCCCACTGATGCCAATGATGGGGCACTGGTCCGCCCACTGATGCCAATGATGGGGCACTGGTCCGCCCACTGATGCCAATGATGGGGCACTGGTCCGCCCACTGATGCCAATGATGGGGCACTGTTCCGCCCACTGATGCCAATGATGGGGCACTGTTCCGCCCACTGATACCAATGATGGGGCACTGTTCCTCCCACTGACATCAACAATGGGGCACTATTCCTGTAACTGATCTCAACAATAGGACACTATTCCTTCCACTGATACTAATGATGGGGCACTATTCCTTCCATTGATACCAATGATGGGGCTCTATTCTTTTCACTGATACCAATGATGGGACATTATTCCTCCCACTGATACCAATGATGGGACACTATTCCTTTCACTGACACCAATGATGGGACACTATTCCTTTCACTGACACCAATGATGGAGCACTATTCTTCCCACTGATACCAATGATGGGGCACTATTCCTCCCACTGACACCAATGATGGGACACTATTCCTCCCACTGATACCAATGATGGGGCACTATTCCTTTCACTAACACCAATGATGGGACACTATTCCTTTCACTAACACCAATGATGGGACACTATTCCTCCCACTGACACCAATGATGGGACACTATTCCTTTCACTAACACCAATGATGGGACACTATTCCTCCCACTGATACCAATGATGGGACACTATTCCTTTCACTAACACCAATGATGGGGCACTATTCCTCCCACTGATAACAATGATGGGGCACTATTCCTCCCACTGATACCAATAATGGGGCACTATTCCTCTCACTGATACCAATGATGGGACACTATTCCTCCAACTGATATCAACAATAGGGCACTATTCCTTCCACTGATACAATGATGGGGCACTATTCCTCCCACTGATACCAATGACGGGACACTATTCCTCCCACTGATACCAATGATGGGGCACTATTCCTCCCACTGATACCAATGATGGGACACTATTCCTCCAACTGATATCAACAATAGGGCACTATTCCTTCCACTGATACAATGATGGGGCACTATTCCTCCCACTGATACCAATGATGGGACACTATTCCTCCCACTGATACCAATAATGGGGCACTATTCCTCCCACTGATACCAATAATGGGGCACTATTCCTCCCACTGATACCAATGATGGGACACTATTCCTCCCACTGATACCAATGACGGGACACTATTCCTCCCACTGATACTAATGATGGGACACCATTCCTCCCACTGATCCCAATGATGGGACACTATTCCTCCCACTGATACCAATGATGGGACACTATTCCTCCCACTGATACCAGTGCAGTTTTGTTCACTGGTTCAGGTGCAAAGTTTCTATTAAATTCACACCTGAACCGGACCCAAAATCGCACAGGACTCAATTTATAATTCTTTTGAAATGTGTTTTTCTGGATATTTTTGTTGTTATTCTCTCTCTCACTGTTAAAATAAACCGACCAATAAAATTATAGACGGATCATTTCTTCGTCAGTGGGGCAAACATACAAACTGTAGTTCTGATAGACTTCCAATCTTAGACGTTACAGCAGCTGCAGGGGAGAAGAACCCCTGCACACTGTCATGGGTGGAAATTAGGGATTGACCGATTATCGGTGCGGCTGATGTTCACTTACTAGATACTAGAAGTATCGGAATCAGTCACAAAACTGACCTATGTTACCGATTTATTGCTTCAAGGGGTTTTACCGGGGTGATGCATGCAGCTGCAGGCATCACACTCAAACCGTTCTTAAGAGCGGATGATCAGCTTTATTGTGATAGCAGCCACTCGGCTGTTATTACAAGCAGCGCAAGGGGATGTCCCTAGGTTTGACACCTGTCTGGGATTCACCCGGACAGTCCAGGGTATTCAGAATGGACTGTGGTTCCCCAAGTAACCAAGTACCACAACTGCCAAGTGCATAGGTGTGCTCATGGGCCCCACCCCCATACATGGACAGGAGAGGAGAGAGGGCTTGCTGCTCCTCCTCCTCCTCCTCCTCCTCCTCCTCCCCCCACCCTTCCCCTCTGTCTGCCCACCCACACTCCAATCTCAGGTGTTTTGTGCCTCAGGAAGTGGCTGTGTGGGGTGGAAGTTTGAAGCTCAGCAACTGGCCGATACATTGTGGATAAAAGGTGTTGATGCCTGACCCTCCATCCTCAGTTGAGTGATCTCACCATCCACTGTCGGTGGTCAGCTTCAGGTTTGGCTTGAAGAAAAGGTGGCAACCCTAGATGTCATTCCCCACCCCTCCCACCCAACCGCTCGACCGGGCTCTCCTGTACCACGGGAGGCCCGAGCAACCAGCCGGCACGTCCGCCGGCTGGTGGAGGACCCAAACAAAGCCGTTGCTTCATTCAGGTCTCGGATCTAGTAACCCAGAAGTGATGTCATGACATCACTTCCCGGACTACTGGCATCCTTAAGGCGCCAGTTTAAAAAAAAGAAAGTATTCAAAAATGAAGATCTTGATGTTTTGAGTACCGTATATACTCGAGTATAAGCCGAGTTTGTCAGCACTTTTTTTTGTGCTGAAAATGCCCCCCCCCCCCCCCCCCCCTCGGCTTATACTCGAGTCACCCTTTTGTGTCTGATCTCCCGGACTTTGGGGACCCGGTACCGGCCGGCTGTAGGTCCCCTGGACTCCAAACTTGGCACACCTATAGCCTCACTCTTCCTCTACAAGTGTACAAAGTTTGTTGTCCAGGGGACCTACAGCCAGGGAGCACCAATTTTTCAAAGCCGGGCACCCCTTCCATAGACTCCCATGTTAAACGGTAATTTATCCGGTGAATTTGGGGACCCGGTACCGGCTGGTCGTAGGTCCCCTGGACCCGACACTTGGCACACATGTAGCCCCATTTCTCCTCTACAAGTGTGAAAAGTTTGTTGTCCAGGGGATCTACGACCGGGGATCAACGATTTTTCAAAGCCGGGCACCCCTTCCATAGACTCCCATGTTAAACGTCAGTCTAGTCATGGGCACAGTGAGGCATGCACATGGACACAGTGAGGCAAAGTGGGGCATGCAGATGGACACCCTAGGCTTATACTCGAGTCAAAGAGTTTTTTCACAGTTTTTTTGTGTTAAAATTAGGTGCCTCTGCTTATATTCGGGTCGGCTTATACTCGAGTATATACAGTACTTTCAAATGCAGAGGAGGGGTTTGGGGTCTATATAGATCCCCGAACCCTCCCTAAAGAGGACCTAAGAGGTGGCCAAAATATCGGTATCGTATCTGCACCGAAAAAGCGATATTGGTCTATCCCTAGTGGAAAGAGGGCGAGGGTGTGCTTAGCAACATGTTATATCCTAACACGGGTGTAACGTGTTTTCTAAAGGTGGAGTTGGCCTTTAAATGAACTTGGAGCCATGAAATGGTGAGCATCGCCTTCATGGTACGCAGAATAATGTTTTGCTCGAGGTCTTCTGTAGATGACACAGGGATTTGTTCGGTCTCACCCTGGTTGAGTGCGGTGACTTCATTGCTCAGCTATGTTTTTCTTTAATTGCTTTCCTCGTTGCTTAACAGGTTTGAAATCACTTGAAATTAAGCCATTTAGTGTGGTATTAGATCCAGAGGAGTACTCCCATCATCCCCCAGCGTTGCAGTCGGGAGGGGAAAGTGTTCTGGAATCGGCACGGGATAATCCAATATGATTGGTGTTAGTGAGAGTGACTAAGAGCTTGTGTGACTTCTGCCTGTAAAGTTCATTGGCAATTAAGAGTGTTACCATTAAGTAGATTGTTTGTGTGTTGTTACACATTTATAGCCAAAGGGCAGATTCTGTTTTCAAGGTGGTGAAGACACCCCCTCTAGTTAGGGATAGTTTTGAAACGGCTAGTTCAGGGTTCTTCTAAAGCAGGGGTGAACAATTTAATATGGGATTTAGGAGCCTATCCGTTCAGTCCAGGAGCAAGCAGGATTTTTTAGTACAATATAGTTGGGTCGATTTTTTTAAGGAGTGTTGCCTACTTGGTTCCTATGATTGTCTTGAATTCCTCCTGAAAAAATTGGCTTTGTGTGCCTAGGCGCGGTTTTGTTTTATAGCTGTATATCTGCAGTGTGATATCATCTAAGACACTGGTGCCTGGGATTGCTTGGCTCGCCAGATTCGGAGTGAGATTTGGTGATTTCGGTACTGTGCTGCTCATTGTACGTCCTTGCTGGAGAGGAAGCTGCACATGAGGATCTGCGGTGCAAGGATCTCCCTGCTCGCAAAGATGGTAGCCTCAGGAAATTTGGAGTGAACCGCCGGTCCTCAGGCACAGCTTCCCCTCCAGCAAGGAGAACAGCAAGTACAGTAAGGCCACAGGAGTAGCCTCAGGAAAATTGGAGTGAAATTTGGTGATGTCACTACTGTGCTGCTCACTGGTCTCCTTGCTGGGGTGGAAGCTGTACCGGAGGATCTGCAGTGCAAGGATCTCCCTATCTACAAATCTCACTCCAAATTTCTCGAGGCTACCAGGTTTGTAAGCAGGGAGAGATCCTTGCACTGTAGATCCTCCGGTACAGCTTCCCCTCGAGCAAGGAGACCAGTGAGCAGCACAGTAGTGACATCACCAAATATCACTCTAAATTTCCTGAGGCTACTCCTGAGGCCTTACTGTACTTGCTGTTCTCCTTGCTGGAGGGGAAGCTGTGCCTGAGGACCGGCGGTGCAAGGATCTCCCTGCTTCTGCCTCATCCATTCTGTGTATCTGTGCTTCCTCCACCTCTGCTGTTGCTTCTTGATCATAATCCCACCTGTCCTCAGATCACCAGTCATCAGAAGGGCCTCTCTGACATAAGGAAGCAAAGCCTGGCCTCTACAAAGATGGCTGCCCCCACACAGACGCACAGTGCAAAACAAAGCATAGTAAATCAAGAATGGGGAAAAGTCCTTGTTGACAAATACACATCCAACCTCACCCTGTGCAGAGATTTTCCAGTTCGCAGGGCAACAATGTGACCAGCAGATTGAGAGTGATCGTAACTGACCAGTTAACCCTTTACATGTACACAGTAGGTGCCACCACATGTTTTAGTCTAAATATGCATCGTTCATAGCATCCACCTTTTAAAAAATTTTAAAACATTGGCACATCCAGACAGGAATGGAAGAGTTTACACTATGGTATCTTCTTCAGTTAAAGCAAAGCTCTTTGATTTATGGTTGGAGCATTCAGAGAGTCAGCGTAACGATTTTAAATATTGTTTTAATGACAAAAGCCGCAAGAAATATTTCCATAAAAAGATGTTACAGAAGAGGTATTAAGCGACAGTAAATTAAAAGTGTTTAAAAAGGAAAAATGCTTAACCCAGGGGTAGACAACCTTTTGAGCACAGTGTGCCGAAAAATGTTTTCAACGAAATTGAGCGTGCCGATTTTATAACAAAAAAATGTCAACTTCACACTCAATCACGAAAAGGATTTTTATAAAGTAAATGCTGTAAACTACTTGAGGAGTAGTAGTAGTAGTAGTAGTAGTAGTAAGACATTTACATCCTGCACTCTCACGCCTCAGATCAGCGCCAATTCCTGCAACTCCACACTTCAGATCACTGTCCCCCCTGTACATCTGGCCTACCACTGCAACCCCCCTGCACATCTGGCCCACCACTGCAACCCCCCTGCACATCTGGCCCACCACTGCAACCCCCCTGCACATCTGGCCCACCACTGCAACCCCCCTGCACATCTGGCCCACCACTGCAACCCCCCCCTGCACATCTGGCCCACCACTGCAACCCCCCCTGCACATCTGGCCCACCACTGCAACCCCCCCCTGCACATCTGGCCCACCACTGCAACCCCCCCTGCACATCTGGCCCACCACTGCAACCCCCCTGCACATCTGGCCCACCACTGCAACCCCCCTGCACATCTGGCCCACCACTGCAACCCCCCTGCACATCTGGCCCACCACTGCAACCCCCCCTGCACATCTGGCCCACCACTGCAACCCCCCCTGCACATCTGGCCCACCACTGCAACCCCCCCTGCACATCTGGCCCACCACTGCAACCCCCCCCTGCACATCTGGCCCACCACTGCAACCCCCCCCTGCACATCTGGCCCACCACTGCAACCCCCCCCTGCACATCTGGCCCACCACTGCAACCCCCCCCTGCACATCTGGCCCACCACTGCAACCCCCCCTGCACATCTGGCCCACCACTGCAACCCCCCCTGCACATCTGGCCCACCACTGCAACCCCCCCTGCACATCTGGCCCACCACTGCGACCCCCCCTGCACATCTGGCCCACCACTGCACTACCCCCCCCCCCCCCTGCACATCTGCTCCACAGCCAATACCCCCTTGCTCTTCTGTCTCACCGCTGAATCATCTTCTCATCTGTCCTAACACCGAACTTATCTGCTCATCTGCCACAGCACTGTAACCCCCTTCCTGATCTGCCCCACCACTGTACCTCCTGCTCATGGGTTCCACCGATGTACCTTTCTCCTCTGCACATCTTCCCCACCTCTGTACCCCCCTGCTCTTCTGCCCAACCACTGCAACTCCCTGCTCATCTGTCCCACCAATGCACTTCCTTTCACATCTGTCCCACTGCTGAACCCCCTTCTCATCTGGCCCAACACTGAACCCCCCCCTGCTCATCTGTCCTTTACTATAACCCTCTTCTTTTCTGTCCCACCACTGAAGCCTCTTCTCATCCCTCCCACTGCTGTACCTCCTGCACATCTGCCCCCCACTGTACCTCCTTGCTCTTCTGTCCCACCACTGTAACCCCGCTGTTCATCTGCCACATCAATGTACCCCTTTTCTCATCTGCCCCACCCCTGTACCTCCCTACACATCTGCTCCACTGACGTATCACCATGCTCTTCTGTCTCCCTACTGAATCACCTTCTTATCTGTCCTAACACTGAACCTATCTGCTCATCTGGAAATGGATAAATAGAACAAAGAACTTAGACCATCTGCCCCACCACTGTTAACCTGCTTTCTCATCTGCCCCACTAATGTACCTCCTGCACATCTGTCTCGCCTCCGTTACCCCCCCTGCTTTTCTGCCCCATGTCTGTTGCCCCTGCTCTCCTGCCCCACCACTGTAACCCCCTGCTCATCTGTCCCACCAATACACCTCCTTTCACATCTGCCCCACTGCTTTACCCCCAACTTTCATCTGCCTCACCACTGTAACCCCCCACTTTCATCTGCCTCGCCACTGAACCCCCCTGCTCATCTGCCCCATCACTGTACCCCCCTGCTCTTCTGTCCCACTGCCGAACCATCTTCTCATCTCTTCCACACCTGTACCTCCCTGCACATCTGCCCCACAGCTGTACCTTCCTGCTCTTCTGTCCCACCTCTGAACCCCTTCTGCTCATTTTCCCCACCGCTGTACCCTCTTCTCAAATATGATATGCAGAGATGAAACACATCTACCTGTCCTGGCACACTCATCCTGCTGATCCACCTCTCGCATCCAGCCCACGTGCTTGTATGTGATGTATGTGAGGTCACATACAACCATATGGAATAGATACGCAATGATGAGCTCAGGTCAGGGGCATTTTGTGAAAGCAGTGGGCCTGTGTGCAGGATCATAAGTTGGGCCCCCGCAGCTGAGAAAAAGTGTGTCGCTCTGCGTAGCAGCAAAAGTTAGTGTGATTTTCATTGCGCTGAATACTGGCTGTGGCTTAAAAAGACACAGAGTGCAGAGGGGTTCAGTAGTAAGTGACGCAAAGGTTCAGGAATAATTTCATCAAAGTTCCCAGAAGCTCAACAGTAATTCCACAAACTGTCATCTGATTGGGGTTTTCTCCATCTCTGAGATTGGTTGTGGCAACCAAGCGAGTCATCTTCCTCCAGATGGTGGGCAGGGCTAGCAGGACTGTGATTGGCTTTAGCAGTGGCCAATGACGCTCATCCTCCTCCTGGAAACAGGGACTGCCCCTCCCTAGCAGAACTGCACCCAATCTCTTCCCCATCACAAAAGCTGACGATCACAGCTACAGCAAAGATAGAGAACCAATCAATGTTTCCCATCTTTTACAATGTGTGGGGTGTGTGGGGATTTCTGAAATTGGAATGCATTAGTATCTCACTGACACTTCCCTGCACTGCTCTGCTGATGGGGAGAGAGTCAAGTGCCGGCAAAAGAGGCTTTGTGTGCCGCTTGCGGCACCCGGGTCGGGGGTTGCCTACCCCTGGCTTAACCACTTCCATACCGGGCCCTATTCTGGCACTCCTCTCCTACATGTAAAAATCATATTTTTTTTGCTAGAAAATTACTCAGAACCCCCAAATATTATATATGTTTTTTTTTTGTTTTTTTTTAGCAGACACCGTAGGGAATAAAATGGCGGTCGTTGCAAATGTTTATGTTGCACGGTACTTGTGCAACAATTTTTTTACATGTATATTTTAAAAAAAAAACATTTTAATGAATTAACAAATAACAAAACGGTAAAGTTAGCCCAATTTTTTTGTATAATGTGAAAGATGAGTAAAAAGATACCCAACATGTCACGTTTTAAAATTGCGCACACTCATGGAATGGCGCCAAACTTCGGTACTCAAAAATCCCCCATTTTTCCTTTTTTTTTTTTACAGGTTACCAGTTTAGAGTTAGAGGAGGTCTATAATTATTGCTCTCGCTCGCACGCACGCGGCGACACCTCACATGTGTGGTTTGAACAGCGTTTACATATGTGGGCAGGACTTGCGTGTGCGTTCCCTTCTGTGCGTGAGCTCCCGGGGAGGGACAGGGGCGTTTTTAAAATAATGATTTTTTTCTTTTTATTGCTTATTTTACTTTATTTTTATTTTACACTTTCCCTTTTATTTTTTAATTTTTAATTTTTTTTATCACTTTTATTTCTATTACAGAGAATGTGTAAACATCAGATTTTTCAATCGTGTGTACTAGGCTTTAGAAAAAAGCCAACCGCACACTAGAGCTGCACGATTCTGGCTAAAATGAGAATCACTATTTTTTTTTGCTTGGAATAAAGATCACGATTCTCGTGGCGCAACATCATCTTTCACATTATCCCAAAAATTTGGGCTAACTTTACTGTTTTTTTTTTTGTTTTTTTTTTTCCAATTCATTGAAGTGTATTTTTTTTCCCAAAAAAATTGCGTTTGACAGACCGCTGCTCAAATACAGTGTGACATAAAATATTGCAACAACCGCCATTTTATCCTCTAGGGCAGGGGTAGGGAACCTTGGCTCTCCAGCTGTTTCAAAACTACAAATCCCATCATGCCTCTGCCTCTAGGAGTCATGCCTGTGATTGTCAGGGTCTTGCAATGTCTCATGGGAATTGTAGTTTCGAAACAGCTGGAGAGCCAAGGTTCCCTACGGCCCTGCTCTAGGGTCTCTGCCAAAAATATATATTTATAATGTTTGGGGGTTCCAAGTAATTTTCTAGCAAAAAAATACTGATTTTAACTTTGTAAGAAATAAGTGTCAGAAAAAGGTTTAGTCTTTAAGTGGTTAAACTTCCCTTATCTACAGACTGAAGTTCATCCCTTTGATCTAAGAACGAAAAGTTACAATGTTTATCATTATCTACCAGCAGGGACAATGTTGTAAAAAAACTTGGCAGGATGCCCGTTATTTTTCATTTGACAGCTGAGTGAGCAGAGAACTCTCTACACTTGTCACATAAATGAATCCGGAAATTCTGCATAGAGATCGTGAGGGGGGTTGAATCGAGATCACGATTTCCAAAACTTTGGTAAACAGGAGCCCACTCTGTTTTACTTTCCATAATGGTTTTTCTTTGGATTTTTTCCCCCCAAAAAAAGAAGTACAAGACAGATTGAACAGTCATATTGGTTGTATCATTACATATATAATATTGCCTTCTCTAGACACCATTTCCAAACTGACATCTCTCTCTAGCATGGCGAAAAACTTCTGTTGCTGTGCCAGGAATAATGCCCTGCAAGTGTTCCTTAACGCTGTTCCGGGTTTCTGGAACAGGTGAATTTATCCCTAATAACTCTTAATAAACCAGGTCATAGTGCTTGATGTATAAGGAGTGGGGGAGAAGGAAATCCTAGAGGTACCTGTGAAGGATTGGTGGTATTTGGCGAGAGGGCAGCCTTGCAGGTCAAAAGTGTGTAGAGGAAGGGATTTAGAATTATTTAAAGCCCAACTTCGGGCAACTTATAAAGTATTCCTTGCAGTGGGGCTGTGCCCTGCACTGGAAGGGTTATTTGTTTATTTTGGTCTAGGGCAGGGGTATCCAAACTTTCTAAATACAGGACCAGTTTACTGTCCTTCAGACTTTTAGAGAGGCAAGACTGTGGCCAGTGGGAGTAGACAATGCTTCAGGCTTGGTGGTCAGTGGGAGAAAAATAATTCATTGCATCTTAGCCAGTAGGAGGGGGAATAGTTTGTCATCATTGGTATCAGTGGAAGAAATAGTGCCCCATCATTGGTATCAGTGGGAGGAATGGTGTCCCATCATTGGTATCAGTGGGAGGAATGGTGTCCCATCATTGGTATCAGTGGGAGGAATGGTGTCCCATCATTGGTATCAGTGGGAGGAATAGTGTCCCATCATTGGTATCAGTGGGAGGAATAGTGTCCCATCATTGGTATCAGTGGGAGGAATAGTGTCCCATCATTGGTATCAGTGGGAGGAATAGTGTCCCATCATTGGTATCAGTGGGAGGAATAGTGTCCCATCATTGGTATCAGTGGGAGGAATAGTGTCCCATCATTGGTATCAGTGGGAGGAATAGTGTCCCATCATTGGTATCAGTGGGAGGAATAGTGTCCCATCATTGGTATCAGTGGGAGGAATAGTGTCCCATTATTTGTGTCAGTGGGTGGAATAGTGTCCCATCATAGATATCCGTGGAACGAATAGTGCCCTATTGTTGATATCAGTGGGAGGAATAGTGCCCCATTATTGGTATCAGTGGGAGGAATAGTGCCCCATTATTGGTATCAGTGGGAGGAATAGTGCCCCATTATTGGTATCAGTGGGAGGAATAGTGCCCCATTATTGGTATCAGTGGGAGGAATAGTGTCCCATCATTGGTATCAGTGGGAGGAATAGTGTCCCATCATTGGTATCAGTGGATGGAATAATGCCCCATCATTGGTGTCAGTTAAAGCAGGGCTCGACAAACCCCGGGCGCCAGGTCGCATTTGCGACTAGAATTAGCCACCTGGGGCGGCACAGCTGGGGGTATCCTGTCTCTGTGCGCAACCCCCCCCCCCCCCCCCGTTGCCGGCCGGTAATTGAGGCCGCGACTTTGCGACCTTCTGCAGTCCTATGCTTTCTTCTGGAATCTGGCGCCCTCTTGTGGTGGCCGTTGGGGTGTGGGGTGGCTGGTTTAAATAGCTTTATATATCCTTTTTTTTTTCGTAATAGCTTTTATTTTATTTTTTTTAAGTAAAAACTGTTTATTTTTTTCTTAATTAAAATGAATTTATTATTTGTCATCTCCCTGCTTGGCCCCTTTCATACGGGCTGTCTGATCAGGTTCGCCTGTCAGTTTTACAGGCGGACCTGATCGAACCCTTAGCGGGGATATGGCGGTCTTGTGTCCATGCAAGGCAGAAAATAAAAGCAGTCGCATTCCTTAGTTAAAGCACCACATACAGTCAGGTCCATAAATATTGGGACATTGACACAATTCCAATCTTTTTGGCTCTATAAATAATTTCAAATCCATTGTGGTGGTGTATAGAGCCAAAAAGATTAGAATTGTGTCGATGTCCCAATATTTATGGACCTGACTGTAGTAAACACACACTACTAGGAACATGGTTAACCCTTTGATTGCCCTTGGTGTTAACCCCTTCCTACCCAGTGTCATTATTACAGTGACTGTGTATATTATTATCACTGATCACTTTATTGGTGTCACTTGAGATGTCAGTAGCAGTTCCGACCCAGTGTCAGATTGTATGCCGCACTATCACAGTCCCGCTCTAAGTTCCTAATCGCCACCATTACTAGTATTAAAAAATTAAATAAAGAAAAACTCCAGTGGGTGTGTGTGTGTGTGTGTGTGTGTGTGTGTGTGTATGTATATTATACACACACCATAATCTGTAGACTAACTTTTACACAAACCTAATAATAATATACACTTGTGATTTTTTTTTAAAACCAAAGACATGTAGCAGAATGGGTTTTGGCCAACATTTACTGGATATGTTTAATTGCAAAAAGTAAAAATAAAGCTTTGTCAGTCGTTTAAAAAAAAAAAAAACCTGGCTCCTAACTTTTTTAGCTGGCTCCTAGATTCCAAGCAAATTTGTCAAGCCCTGAGTTAAAGGAATTATGCTCCATCGATGCTGATGCTGTCAGTGGGAGGAATAGGGCCCCATCATTGGTATCTGTGGAAAGAATAGTGCCCCATTGTTGTCAGTGGAAGGATCGGTGCCTCATCACTGGTGTTAGTGGGAGGAATAGTGCACCATTGTTGGTTTCAGTGGGAAGCATAGAGCGCCATGGTTGGTGTTAGTGGGAAGAATAGTGCGCCATTGTTGGTGTCAGTGGGAAGCATAGAGCGCCATTGTTGGTGTTAGTGGGAAGAATAGTGCGCCATTGTTGGTGTCAGTGGGAAGCATAGAGCGCCATTGTTGGTGTCAGTGGGAAGCATAGAGCGCCATTGTTGGTGTCAGTGGGAAGCATAGAGCACCATTGTTCGTGTCAGCGGGAAGCATAGAACCCCATTGTTGGTGTCAGTGGGAAGCATAGAGCCCCATTGTTGGTTACATAGTTAGGTTGAAAGAAGACACAAGTCCATCCAGTTCAACCATAAAAAAATAACATAATATCGTACAATCCCATATACCCAATTCTACACCCACAGTTGATCCAGAGGAAGGCAAAAAACCCCAGCAGAGCACGATCCAATTTGCTACAGCAGGGGAAAAAATTCCTTCCTGATCCCCCGAGAGGCAATCGGATATTCCCCGGATCAATTAAGTGTTAGTGGTAGGAATAGTGCCCCATTGTTGTCAGTGGAAGGATCAGTGCCTCATTGTTGGCGTCAGTGGGAGGAATAGTGCCCCATTGTTGTCAGTGGAAGGATCAGTGCCTCATTGTTGGCGTCAGTGGGAGAAATAGCGCCTTGTGTCGGTGCCCTAGGGGCCTGAGAAAGGCGAGCAAAGACCACATCCGGAGTTTGGAGCCCACTGGTCTGGGGGAACAAAAAAAAAGATTTACTTACCCATTCCTCCATTGCTCCCCACAGCTAGACAAGTCCCAATAGCCTCTTCTGCCCCATTCTGCAGCAGTCTAGGATCATGATGTCATGAAATCCAAAGTAGGGACCATAGCCCTTCATTGGTCTTTATGACCCAGAGGGACAGTCTACCACCAGGGCAGTGGAGCATCAGGTAAGTAAATCTGTTTCTCCTCTCCCCTTGATAAAATTAGCTATTACCCCTGCAGTGTGGGCACATCCGCAATGTCAAAAGGATAATATTCTATTTGGGCTTTAAAGCAGTGAGGGATAAATAAGGGAAGGGGGGGGGGAGTGAAGGTTTAAACACGGGGTAAAGACAGAGAGAAGAAAGGGGAGGGGGTAAAGGTCAGTTGAAAGGGCTTACAAGTAGTAGGTTGGGGGGCGAGAGCGGAAACTCTTGTAGGGGGTCTTGTACAGCAGATAATTGGCCCCCCAACGTAGTCATGTAGCTGTTGGGGGTTCAGTCAATGTCTCAAACTAGATCTGGCCTTAGAGGATCATGATCTGGGTGCCCACTCTGGTTTTGGTTTGACGCGTGCTGACAGCCAAGGGCGATGAGTAGTCCAGATCAGAAGCCACAGTATGTTCGGCCGTTTAGTGTTGCGTTTTCTGACGGTTGCACGCTGTGTACTGAAGGTGGAGCTGCTTGCAGTGAGTGGTTTCCTCAGCTCTAGGTGTTTGGTTTGGACGGGCATTTAATCTGGTTGGGTTTAGAAGGTTATTTAATCGTAAAACAAAACTGAGCGTATTCCAATACTTCAAATACTCTTTTTGTTTGCATTTTGTCATGCAGGAAAGGACCTGTCTTGTCGCAGTGACACCGATCTGGCCTGCATCTTTGGGAAGCGAGAGAAAAGGAAGAAGTCGGGTCAGGTAAATCTTCACCAGTTTTTTTTTTTTTTTTTTTTTTCCTTTTATTAATAACCTGTGATGTCATTGACAGAGGCCCAGGGCACTCCCTTAAAGTATAACTTAAGGAAAAACTTTTTTTCGTTTTGGATGAAGTGGAGAAGGATTTGAACCACTTGTCGGGTTTTTATTGGTGTCTGTGCCCCTGTTAGGGAGATTCTCCCTCTTTGTTTGTCCTGCTTACCGAGCATGAATAACAATCACAAATTTTGGGTTGTCACCAGAACAGGCATAGAGGGGATAAAAAATCTTCTAATAGGGGAACTAATTCTGGTGACAAACAGGGATTCCCTCACTTAGGAGGGATTTCCTCTCACTTCCTGTTTTCTATTGAACTCGGTTAGAGGTGTACATCGTAGTAGCTATGTACCCGATAATGGAGTTCACACAAAGCAGGGGGGGACGTTCATAAAGCACATTAGTGACATAGTTGGATGCAAAGTCTTTGGTCAGTGGAGGGATTGGCAGAGAGGGTTGGAGGCCAATGGAGGGATTGCCAGAGAGGGATGGAGGACACTGAGCAGGGGGCCAGTGGAAGGATTGGCAGAGAGGGGTGGAGAACACTGAGCTGATGCCAGTGGGGAGATTGGCAGAGAGGGGTGAAGAACACCGAGCTGATGCCAGTGGGGAGATTGGCAGAGAGGGGTGAAGAACACTGAGCAGGGGCCAGTTGAAGGATTGGTAAGGGGGTGGAGGACATTAAGTGGAGCCCAGTGGAGGGATTGGCAGAGAGGGATGAAAGACACTGAATAACAGCCAGTAGAGGGAAAGGCAGAGAGGGGTGAAGGGCACTGAGTGGAGGCCAGTGGAGGGATTGTTAGAGAGGAGTGGAGGACAGTGGAGGGGTTTGCAGGGAGGAGTGGAGGACACTGAGCAGGGGCCAGTGGCAGAATTGGCAGAGAACCGTGAAGAACACTGAGCAGGGGCTAGTTGAGGGAATTGGCAGAGAGGGGTGGAGGACACTGAGCATAAGCTGGTGGAAGGGTTTGGCAGAGAGGGCTGGAGGACACTGAGCTGAGGCCAGTGGAGGTATTGATAGAGAGAGTTGGAGGACACTGAGAGAAAGCCAGTAGAGGGATTGGTAGAGAGGGTTGGAGGACACTGAGAGGAGGCCAGTAGAGGGATTGGTAGAGAGGGCTTGGGGACACTGAGCTGAGGCCAGTGGAGGTATTGGTAGAGAGGGTTGGAGGACACTGAGAGGAGACCAGTAGAGAGATTGGTAGAGAGGGGTGGAGGTATTGGTAGAGAGGGTTGGAGGACACTGAGAGGAGACCAGTAGAGGGATTGGTAGAGAGGGTAGGTGACACTGAGAGGAAGCCAGTAGAGGGATTGGTAGTGAGGGGTGGAGGACACTGAGAGGAGGCCAGTAGAGGGATTGGTAGAGAGAGGGTAGGTGACACAGGAAGCCAGTAGAGGAATTGGTAGAGAGGGCTGGAGGACACTGAGAGGAGGCCAGTAGAGGGATTGGTGGTGAGGGGTGGAGGACACTGAGCGGAGACCAGTGGAGGGATTGGTAGAGAGGGTTGGAGGACACTGAGAGGAAGCCAGTAGAGTGATTGGTAGAGAGGGTTGGAGGACACTGAGAGGAGGCCAGTAGAGGGATTGGTAGAGAGGGTTGGAGGGCACTGAGAGGAGGCCAGTAGAGGGATTGGTAGTGAGGGGTGGAGGACACTGAGAGGAGGCCAGTAGGAGGGATTGGTAGTGAGGGGTGGAGGACACTGAGCGGAGACCAGTGGAGGGATTGGCAGAGAGGGTTGGAGGACACTGAGAGGAGGCCAGTAGAGGGATTGGTAGTGAGGGGTGGAGGACACTGAGAGGAGGCCAGTAGGAGGGATTGGTAGTGAGGGGTGGAGGACACTGAGAGGAGGCCAGTAGAGGGATTGGAGGACACTGAGAGGAGGCCAGTAGAGGGATTGGAGGGCACTGAGAGGAGGCCAGTAGAGGGATTGGTAGTGAGGGGTGGAGGACACTGAGCGGAGACCAGTGGAGGGATTGGCAGAGAGGGAGGAGGACACTGATTGGCCAGTGTAGGGATTTGCAGAGAGGTGGACGACACTGAGGGGTTGGTAAGGTGGATAAATCTGGCAGAACCATTTATGATGAACTGAAGAGAGGATAGTCTATGTAGAGGTCGGCCAATGAGGAGGGAGATGGAATAGTCGAGGCGAGAGATAACGAGGGAGTAAATTTAGTGTCTTGAAGGTGTCGTTGGTAAAGAAGTGGCAAATTCTGGAAATGTTATGGAGGTGAAGGTGCTAAAATTTGGACAGTGATTGGATTGGGGGCTGAAATTGGAGATCACAGTCCAGGATTACACCTTCACCCTGGTATGAGGGAGGGACTGATAGATGAATGGCCAGAGGTGGTTTTTGCCGAACAGCAAACATACGGTGCCAAAAATAAAGATCATGAACATCAACTGCGTAAGCACTAAATAAAAACAACATGAGAATATATTGCATAATGTAGAATGAGTATATCGGTAAAATGAATAAGGAAATGGAAATGAAATACATGAAAACAACAGAAGTATTGCCCAATGTAGAATGACTTTATAGGTGAAATTAATAAGGAAATGCGATGTTTAGGTGTGTACGTTTCCTAAATGACATATGAAGAACATACAAATATTTCTAGGACTAAAAACGTCCAATCATCTGTGGGTTGTGATTCCGGATTTTCAGGTGAAAGTGTCTGTGTGTGAATTGATATCCGTATAAAAAGATAAAACATAATACTACATACAGGTATTCAATGCGTGTTATCGGGGCTGCATTGCTTTTAAATATGGTGGATCTGTCTGATCCTGGCTTCTTTATGAATTACTGACGCAGGAATGAAGTGCATATTCCTGCTTGTCGGTCCTCCTGTACTGAATTGCCATCTGATCTAAAGTGGAAGGTCAGCGTGCCAACTTATTTTCCTGGTTGGGATCACAGCTGGAACACATGGTGGTATAATGGACTCGTATGCATGAGCTGAAGGGCCCTTTCACACATGCGGACCGTATGTCCGTTTTTTCATCCATCGGTTTACGGATGAAAAAGGGACATACATGTATCTCTATGGGATAGCGGGTGTCAGCGGATGAACAGCCGCTGACACCGATCTCATCAGTGTCCGCTATGCTCCGTTTCTGCAATCCTATTTTTCCATCCATCTGCAGATCGGATCGGAAGAACACGGACAGATGATCCGTGTTCCTCCAATCCCCCCCATAGAGGAGAGCAGAGATCTGACAGGGTGGTCCCTGCACAGTGTGCAGAGACGGGCTAGTCATCCGCCGGCTCACCGGGGATCAACGGAGCGACGGATCCTCACAGGATCCGCCTATGTGAAAAGGCCCGAAGTCTCAGGAGTACCTGGAGTCCTAGTCCTGAGTATTGCACAAAGGCCCTGACGTGACATCTGTAATAAACACACCGTACCCTCCTGTGAAAACGATGAAGATCTCCGCTCTGCTAGTTAAACGGATAAACCAAGAAATGCACATCGGACGGGTTCCCCCACCCTGATCCACCCTCACAGAACACATTAAGATATCTCTCACATTTATCTCCACCGAGATCACAACACGGAGCCCGCTCTAAAGAGGAACCTGTCAGGCCAGAATTATGGCAGCTGTCACTGCATGCTTGATTTTTAACCTTTTAGCTGCTGAACTATTTATCTTTTTTTTTTTTTTAATCCTTTTGCGGACAGATTTTTAATATTACCAAAAGTATTGTTACGCCTGCCTTCATACGCATGGATGCAATCCAAGATCCATCACAATTCTTTAATATCCAAACATCCCAATGAACAAGCGCACCTGTTAGTGTGTGAAACACATCTACCATGTAATCTGTAACACTTGGGATGTTCGGGTATTAAAGAATTTTGATGGATCTTGGAGTGCAGCCTTTTCTTCATTATTGATCGTGTACGGAGGCGAGCCGGGGCGGGCACCTGTGAAATCACTAGGCTTCCTGTCTCACCTGGAGCAGCGAGTTCTTTTGTTTGCCTTTTTACACGAACATGAACTTTAATGGCATCCCAGTCTTAGTCTGTAGGGTTCAGTATTGAGTTGGCCCCGCCCTTTGCAGCTATAACAGCTTCAACTCTTCTGGGAAGGCCGTCCACAAGGCCCTCCACTCTTTCTTCTCCATCCTGCACTTCCAAGACAGACCAGATGGAATTTCAATAATTGTAAAGTCTAGTTTTTATTAAACAAACAAAAAAAAACTGCAGTCTGGGGCCAGATGGAAGCAGTATGGGATTACGCATCTTAGACACATATTCTGTAATGGAGTATTGCGCCCTTTTAGTGACCTAAGGGAATCTTACGGTCTCCCGCAATCAATGTACTTTTATTATTTACAATTGCTCCATGCGGTGGCGGCACAGGGTCGCTCCTCGGAGTGGCACTTGTCGCCAACCCCGGTGTTTAGGCTTCTTGGGGATGCTGGGTCGTCAAAGGGCTTTATCTCACAATGCTATGCCATACTGTTACAGTCCGTGATGAGGCAGCATCCTCTGAAGATAAGGGAGAAGTGGGAGGCAGATGGTGAGCAGTGGGAGGAAATTTTCCAGACTGTGGGTAGGTGTTCACTGAATATATCCCATAGGCTTACCCAGTTGTACATATTGTTACGCACTTATTTCACACCTCACAGATTACATTTAATGAATCCACAGCTTGACCCCATATGTACACGATGCAAAAGGGACCACGGAGATCTAGTCCATATGTTGTGGAGATGTCCCAAACTCCACATGTACTGGGCGGGGGTGGTGTCTACCATTAATTCAGTGTTTGGCGTGTCTCTTCCACAGGACCCGAGAGCTTGTCTCTTGGGTGCTTTGGAGGAATACGAATGGGATGAGGACTGTAGAGAAGCCGTGCATAGGACTCTGTTTCAGGCGAGGAAGCTCATCATGATACACTGGAAAGCGGAGGACCCGCCGACCTTGAAGGAATGGGTTAATAATATTGGGATAGTGTTGAGGATGGAGAAGATGACTTATCAGCATAGGGGTAGTGCTCAAAAATTCGAGAAGCTATGGGCAAAATGGCTAGATGTACCGGGCTTGGCCCCGGTGGATCTGGTGGCTGATAGATTGCTAGGCATCATTATAGGTTGAGAGATGTTTTAATGATTGGGAGAGTGGGTATGTTGATTTGAGGACCGGCTGGCTCCTAGTTCGGATTTGTCTTGAAATGCATGTTTGTAATGACTTCTTACCCCGCTATGTTGAGGGGTGTCTGTATGCTCTGTACCTCTGCAAATTAATAATAAAACTTTGTTGGATATAAAAAAACAAACAAACAAACAAACAAAAAAAACACTCCCAAATTGTTCCTGATTTAGAGGGACCGTCCCTGATTTGGGGAAATGTCCCTCATTCCTTCTCATTTGTCCCTCGATTCGGTCGAATCGATATAGTTGTATATAAAATGCACTATTTATCTTTCAATTTCTAAATTGCTGCATTTTAAATACCAAAAGCCAATATAAAGAAATAGTAGTGGTAAAAAGCACTTGTGGGTTTAACCAATCCTTCTTCTTTTTTTTTTTCCCATACAATTCTCCTTTTAAGGGGGTGTGTCCTATGCCTACATTTTTTTTGCTAATGGGTGTTTCTCATTCCCATTTCAGAAAGTTGGGAGGTATGCAAACATGTTATACTTACCTGCTCTGTTGCAGTGGTTTTGCACAGAGCAGCCCAGATCCCCCGCTTCTCGGGTCCCTCTTCTGTGCTCCTGGCCCCTTTCTCCTGTTGAGTGCCCCCTCAGCAAGCAGCTTGCTGTGGGGGCACCTGAGCCGAGTCTCAGCTCCCTGTGTCCATTCAGACACGGAGCCGTGACACAGCCCTGCCCCCTCTCTCTCCTGATTGGCTCCTGCTGCTGTCAAAGTCAGTTAGCCAATCGTGCCACTCTGCTGTCTTAGCCAATGAGGAGGAGAGTCCCCGGCAGCTGAGACACTCCTGCAACATCGCTGGATAAAGATGGGCTCAGGTAAAAATTAGGGGGTGCTGAGGGGGGCTTCTGCACACAGAAGTTTTTTTATCTTCATGCATGAAAAACCTTCTGCCTATACAACTCCTTTAATTGGTCAGTGCCATCCATGTGGGTCTGTTGGCATTTCTGGAACTTGCCAGTCTGTGGTACCCTGAGCTTTTTCCATCCTCCGAACCTCCCTGTGGCATCAGTCCTTGATGGGTTGGATGTTAAGCCTGCCATAAATGGTCCGAATCTCGGCCAGTTCAACAGGGATCAGTGTTAAGCCAGCCATAAATGGTTTGAGTCTCAGCCAGTTGAGCAGGGATAGGTGTTAAGCTGGCCATAGACGGTTTGACTCTCGGGCGGTTCAGCAGGGATCGGTTTTAAGCTGGCCATAGCTGGATTTATTCTTGGCCAGTTCAACAGGAATAGGTGTTAAGCCGGCCCTAGACGGTTCGACTCTCGGCCGGTTCAGCAGGGATAAGTGTTAAAGCGGTTGTATACCCTGTTTTTTAACTTTTACCTACAGGTAAGCCTATAATAAGGCTCACCTGTAGGTAAAAATAATATCTCCTAAACCTTTACGGTTTAGGAGATATTCCCCTCGCAATGAGCCGCTGACTGCAACGGCGCATGCGCAGCGGGGATTCTCGGCTAAAGCCCGGCAGCCGCCGGACCTTGCCGGCGCGCGGGAGTGACGACATCGCCGCTCCAGACACTCACAGCGCTGGAGCGGCGATACCCGGAAGACACGCCAAGGCAAGGTGACATCTCCCTCGGCGTGGACCAGGTAAGTTACAGACGCCTCGTTCTAAGGTAAGCATTTCATAATGAGCTAGTATGCGGTGCATACTAGCTCATTATGCCTTTTGCCTTTCTGGTATGAAAAAAAAAAAAAACAGCAGCGGGTATACAACCGCTTTAAGCCGGCCATAGACGGTTTGAATCTCGGCCGGTTCAACAGGGACCGGTGTTAAGCCGGCCATAGACAGTTGGAATCTCAGCCAGTTCAGCAGGGACCAGTGTTAAACCGGCCATAGACAGTTGGAATCTTGGCCAGTTCAGCAGGGATCGGTGTTAAGCCAGCCATAGACAGTTAGGAACTTTGGCCAGTTCAGCAGGGATCGGTGTTAAGCCAGCCATAGACAGTTGGAATCTCAGCCAGTTTAGCAGGGACCAGTGTTAAACCGGCCATAGACAGTTGGAATCTTGGCCAGTTCAGCAGGGATCGTTGTTAAGCCAGCCATAGACAGTTAGGAACTTAGGCCAGTTCAGCAGGGATCGGTTTTAAGCCAGCCATAGACTGTTCGAATCTCAGCCCGTTCTGCAGGGATTGGTGTTAAGCCAGCCATAGACAGTTGGAATCTCCACCAGTTCAGCAGGGATCGGTGTTAAGCCGGCCATAGACAGTTGGAATCTTGGCCAGTTCAGCAGGGATCGGTGTTAAGCCGGCCATAGACAGTTGGAATCTCAGCCAGTTCAGCAGGGACCGGTGTTAAGCCGGCCATAGACAGTTGGAATCTTGGCCAGTTCAGCAGGGACTGGTGTTAAGCCGGTCATAGACAGTTGGAATCTTGGCCAGTTCAGCAGGGATCGGTGTTAAGCCGGCCATAGACAGTTGGAATCTCAGCCAGTTCAGCAGGGACCGGTGTTAAGCCGGCCATAGACAGTTGGAATCTTGGCCAGTTCAGCAGGGACTGGTGTTAAGCCAGCCATAGATGTTTGGAATCTCCGCCAGTTCAGCAGGGATCGGTGTTAAGCCAGCCATAGACATTTGGAATCTCCGCCAGTTTAGCAGGGATTGGTGTTAAGCCAGCCATAGACAGTTGGAATCTTGGCCAGTTCAGCAGGGATCGGTGTTAAGCCGGCCATAGACAGTTGGAATCTTGGCCAGTTCAGCAGGGACTGGTGTTAAGCCGGTCATAGACAGTTGGAATCTTGGCCAGTTCAGCAGGGATCGGTGTTAAGCCGGCCATAGACAGTTGGAATCTCAGCCAGTTCAGCAGGGACCGGTGTTAAGCCGGCCATAGACAGTTGGAATCTTGGCCAGTTCAGCAGGGACTGGTGTTAAGCCAGCCATAGATGTTTGGAATCTCCGCCAGTTCAGCAGGGATCGGTGTTAAGCCAGCCATAGACATTTGGAATCTCCGCCAGTTTAGCAGGGATTGGTGTTAAGCCAGCCATAGACAGTTGGAATCTTGGCCAGTTCAGCAGGGATCGGTGTTAAGCCGGCCATAGACAGTTGGAATCTCGGCCAGTTCAGCAGGGACTGGTGTTAAGCCAGCCATAGACATTTGGAATCTCTGCCAGTTCAGCAGGGACTGGTGTTAAGCCAGCCATAGACATTTGGAATCTCCGCCAGTTCAGCAGGGATCGGTGTTAAGCCGGCCATAGACAGTTGGAATCTCAGCCAGTTCAGCAGGGACCGGTGTTAAGCCGGCCATAGACAGTTGGAATCTTGGCCAGTTCAGCAGGGACTGGTGTTAAGCCAGCCATAGACGTTTGGAATCTCCGCCAGTTCAGCAGGGATCGGTGTTAAGCCAGCCATAGACATTTGGAATCTCCGCCAGTTTAGCAGGGATTGGTGTTAAGCCAGCCATAGACAGTTGGAATCTTGGCCAGTTCAGCAGGGATCGGTGTTAAGCCGGCCATAGACAGTTGGAATCTCGGCCAGTTCAGCAGGGACTGGTGTTAAGCCAGCCATAGACATTTGGAATCTCTGCCAGTTCAGCAGGGACTGGTGTTAAGCCAGCCATAGACATTTGGAATCTCCGCCAGTTCAGCAGGGATCGGTGTTAAGCCAGCCATAGACATTTGGAATCTCCGCCAGTTCAGCAGGGATTGGTGTTAAGCCAGCCATAGACACTTGGAATCGTGGTTGGTTTAGCAGGGATCGGTGTTAAGCCAGTCATAGACAGTTCGAATCTCGGCCGGTTCAGCAGGAATGTACCAAGTTGGTTGATGAACTTGGGTACAATCAGCCTGTCAGCTTTTGCATGTGATTATTGCTAGTGACTTTTATAGTCACTAGCAATAATCACTGTTGGGGGTTGGCGTGGGGGAAGCTGCCTGCTGCTGGGAGAACAAAATGGCTCCGCACTGACTGTGTTGATGGGGGGAATCCAACAGATTTTCTTTCCTGCAACCCATGTTTTCAGAAACAAAAATTGCTCAGTCTATGGCCGGCCTCAGTCTGGAGGAGTGGGTATTCCTAGGTAGACCGCCCTAGGTAACGCCCACATGTGATGCCCAGTCTCCATGATTAAAGAACTGAAATCCAATGAATGAAAGAGGAAAGTGAGGGCCAGTCAAACTGGCGACCCTCCAGCTGTTGTGGAATTACAAGTCCCATCATGCATCTGCCTGTGGGAGTCATGCTTGTAACTGTCAGCCTTGCAATGCCTCATGGGACTTGTAGTTCTGCAACAGCTGGAGGGCTGCCAGTTTGACACCTGTGATAGATGATGCTGGACGTCCTCCAGCCAGGAAATGAGGAGGGCTCTATGTGACTTGCTGCAGCTTGTAATACACAATGTAAGAAGCTCAGTGTGCAATGACATCAGAGTAAGCCATTTCCGTCCAGGAGAGGAGCCGGTACAACCGTGCAAGACTGAAGGGACGGTGGAGTTCTGCTTTCTGGAAATAAATCTTGTGAACCTCTTAGAAATTTCTGCATGAATAGCTTCTGATTTGATATTTATCTAAAGCCATGATAATGAAGACGGTGTGTTGATGAAAAACACAAATAATAACTGTCGCTGCGGGTGGAGGCGAGGAAGGTGCGGCTGTTGTCGGTTACACTTATATGTATACATGTAATCAGATTTGATTTGAATAGGCGTAGTTAGTGTTTGTGTATCATTTTTAGAGTCGGTGATAAATTTGCTCTGCCAAGCGCCCCTTGTTAGTTGTTAATGTGTTTCACGTGTACGCGGCCTCGTCTAATGTTTTGATTCATGGGCCCTCTTTGGCCTCCGGGGGCCTCCTTCCCCACCCTTCATTTGCAAACAATGGCTGGCGCGGCAGTCCTGGGCCCTAAATTGGACACCTCTACGCCTTCGGAAGAGACGCACAATTTCTGGTCAATACTCGGGATCGATACGATTGTTTGTTTTATAAAAGATAAAAATGAAATTTTTGTGCTGCGAATATGCAGTACAGTTAACTCCTTGGTGGTCAGATATGTGGCAGGCTACCCAACCACTCTGTACTGTCTACCAGGGATGCAGCAAAGTGCCAAAGCAATATCCATTAGACATGTGCACCATCAATAAATTTGTTTTGTACCGTTTCGTATTAGACGAAAATTTGTATTTCGTAATTCGTATCCGAAGTTCAATTTGGATTCGTTTCGTACGAAATATGAATTTTCATTAGATTCATTAACTTTTCGTAACAATTACGAACCTTCGTTGGGTATTTTTTGCTTTTTAAATTCATCATAACGAATGTTTGTAATTGTTACGAAAAGTTAACGATCCTAACGAACTTTCGTATTTCGTACGAATCCAAATTGAATTTCGGACACGAATTACGAAATACAAATTAACGGGCTACTACAAACCTGGGAAGTCAGCACAGCGCAGGGATGATGGGAGCCCCTCATAATGAGCACAGCAGGGGTACAGCCCCAGGAGAAAGTCAGAACAGCACAGGGATGGTGGGAGCCCCTCATAATGAGCATAATGAGTCGATGACTGCCATATTGAGAAAGGTATTTTTTGCTTTTTAAATTCAGAATTTCTCATAATGGCAGTCGTCGACTCATGTGGGGCTCCCACCATCCCTGTGCTGTGCTGACTTCCTCCTGGGGCTGTACCCCTGCTGTGCTCATTATGAGGGGCTCCCACCATCCCTGTGCTGTGCTCATTATGAGGGGCTCCCACCATCCCTGTGCTGTGCTGACTTCCTCCTGGGGCTGTACCCCTGCTGTGCTCATTATGAGGGGCTCCCACCATCCCTGTGCTGTGCTCATTATGAGGGGCTCCCACCATCCCTGTGCTGTGCTGACTTCCTCCTGGGGCTGTACCTCTGCTGTGCTCATTATGAGGGGCTCCCATCATCCCTGTGCTGTGCTCATTATGAGGGTATCCCATCATCCCTGTGCTGTGCTCATTATGAGGGGCTCCCACCATCCCTGTGCTGTGCTCATTATGAGGGGCTCCCACCATCCCTGTGCTGTGCCGACTTCCTGGGTTTTTAACTTCATCATAACGAATAATCATAATTATTATGACAATAATAAAACAATATTAACGAACATTCTGATTTTGTCCAATTCTGAATCTCTCATCGACTACCAGTACCAGTCTGAGCCGTCTCTCCCACTCCCAAAATGAAATTTTGTCAACGAAATTTCGTATAAAATTCGTAAGAATAGAAATTCGTATTTCGGATGCTTCCGAATGTACGAATTTTCGAAAATTCGTACGAAACGAATCGCACATGTCTAATATCCATAAGATCATCCTGTTTGGGGTAACTGAGGGGAATCTTGCGCCAATATATACGCACCAGCGTTTGTGCTGGAAACCCGCTCCCAGCGTGGAGAGTGTCCTAAAATAAGGCTTACCTGTAGGTACAGTCAATATCTTCTAAACTTGCACTGATTAGGAGATATTCACACTGCATGCAGCTGGTGACATCAACCGGCGCCAATGCAGTCTGAAGGTCCGGCATACCGCGCCGGACTTATTCAAAGCTTCTGCAGTAGCCGAGGGCACGGGAGTGACATCATTGCGGCCCCAGCCACTCATGTAGCCAGAGGCCGCAAACCCAGAAGGAAGACCAGGGGAAGATGGAAGCCCTGTTAGCGGTGACGGCACCCGCCGCTGGAGGGCTTTGTTTTAAAGTAGAGGGCAAAACTTTTTTTTTTTCGTTTTGGATAGAGAAAGGGGGGGGGGGGGGGTTATAACCTGTCAGATTTTTATTTTTTCCATCTGTGTCCCATTGCTGAGATTTATCTTAACTTCCTGTCCCATAGCCAAACAGGAAGTGAGAGGAAATCCTTGCACATTAAAGGAATTCCTTGGGGACCCCCAGGTCACCAGAACTAATGTCCCCATTGGAAGATTTCCCCTCCATTACTTTTTTGGGGACAACCTAGAGCTGGGCGATTTTTTTATAAAAAAAAAAAAAAAAAAAAAAAACTTGATTTAAGATTTCGAATCAAGGTTTTTTTATTTTTTTGTTTGTTTTTTTTTTTTTTGATGGACATCGCGCCGGTCCTAAGGAGCTGCGGGCAGGAGTTTTTTTGATGGACACCGCGCCGGTCCTAAGGAGCTGCGGGCAGGAGTTTTTTTGATTGACACTGCGCCAGTCCTAAGGCGCTGCAGGCAGAAGTTTTTAGGCGAGGCCGCGGCTTCGGCCTAGCCCGGCGCGATCCTGGGAAAAGGCCGCGAGGCCGGACGCCGCGGACTAGGCCGAAGACGCGGCCTCGCCTAAAAAAAATCCTGCTCGCCGCAATCCTGGGAAAAGGCCGTGGCTTTGGCCTAGTCCGCGGCGTCCGGCCTCGCGGCCTTTTCCCAGGATCGCGGCGAGCTGTGGGCAGGATCTTTTAGGCGAGGCCGCGGTTTCGGCCTTGTCTGCGGCGTCCGGCTTAAAAATCTAGAAAATCGATTTTCTTAATCGACTTGACCTCCCTACTCGATTCACGATTCAAATCACATTTTTCCCCAGCCCTAGGACAACCCAAATTTGGGGATTTTCTTTTACTTTCAATAATAATGGTAAACAGGACAAATAGAGAGGGTGGATCTCCCTAACGGGGGTACAGACAGCAATAAAAACTGACAGGTGTTCTAATCCACCTCCACTCTATCCAAAACTAAAAAAATTTTTTGCCTTTAGTTGTTATACTTTTAAGGTAAGTCTTGCATAATATGCTAGTATGTGATGCATGCTAGCACATTATAACTTTGCCTTGCAGGGTTTTTTTTTTTTTTTTTAAGCTGTGGTTTACTACCTGCTTTAAGCTTCAGCAGATTTTACCCCCTTCATGACTAGGCCATTTTTTGCTGTTCAGCGCTATGCTACTTTAACTGGTATTTGCACGGTCATGTAACACTACACAAATGACATTTATATAATTTTCTTCACACAAATACAGCTTTCTTCTGGTTAGGGTTGCACCGATACCCTTTTTTTTTTTTTTTATCAGCGAATATGAGTATCAAATGACAGCACAGCCAGGGTCGGCACACGAGCGCCCCTGCCCGGAAATTCTGGATCACGTATATATACGAGTGATCTAGCGCAGCAGGGCTGCATTTTAGCAGTAACGCTACAGGAGGTGGTCCTGAAGCATCCAAGAAGCCTAATTTTTTGGGCAGCTAAAGAAGGCTAGTGGGCTTCTTTGAGGGGGAAAAAAAAAAATCGGTAGATATCCATTACCATTTACCACCAAATTAAGACCCAAATTATCCTAAAAAAACAAGGTATACAGTGCATCCGGAAAGTATTCACATCGCTGCACTTTTTCCACATTTTGTTATGTAACAGACTCATTCCAAAATAGTTTAAATTCATTCTTTTCTTCAAAATTCTACAAACAATACCCGATAATGACAACCTGAAAGAAGTTGGTTTGAAATCTTTGCAAATTTATTAAGAAATAAAAAACTTAAAAAATCCCATGTACATACTGTAAGTATCACAGCCTTTGCTCAAAACTTTGGTGAAGCACCTTTGGCACCAATTAGAGCCTCAAGTATTTTGGAGTATGATGCTACAAGCTTGGCACACCTATTTTTTGGGCAGTTTCTTCCATTCTTCTTTGCAGGACCTCTCAAGCTTCATCATCAGGTTGGATGGGGAGCGTCGGTGCACAGCCATTTTCAGATCTCTCCGGAGATTTTCAATCAGGTTCAAGTCTGGGCTCTGGCTGGGCCACTCAAGGTTCACAGAGTTGTCCTGTAGCCACTCCTTTGTTATCTTGGCTGTGTGTTTAGGGTTGTTGTCCTGTTGGAAGATGAACCTTCACCCCAGTCTGAAGTCCAGAGTGCTCTGGAGCAGGTTTCATCACGAATGTCTCTGTACAATGCTGCATTCATCTTTCCCTCGATCCTGACTGGTCTCCCAGTTCCTGCCACTGAAAAACATCATCCCCACAGCATGATACTACCACCACCATGCTTCACTGTAGGGGTGGTATTGGCCAGGTGATGAGCGGTGCCTGGTTTCCTCCAGACATGACGCTTACCATTCAGGCCAAAGAGTTCAATCTTTATTTCATCAGATCAGAGAATTTAGTTTCTCATGGTCTGAGAGTCCTTCAGGTGCCTTCAGGCAGGCTGTCATGTGCCTTTTACTGAGGAGTGGCTTCCGTCTGGCCACTCTCTACCATACAGGCCTGATTGGTGGAGTGCTGCAGAGATGGTTGTTCTTCTGGAAGGTTCTCCTCTCTCCACAGAAATGGTGGAGCTCTGTCAGAGTGACAATCGGGTTCTTGATCACCTCCCTGTCTAAGGCCCTTCTTCCCCGATCGCCCAGTTTGGCCGGACGGCGCGCTCTAGGAAGAGTCCTGGTGGTTCCAAACTTCTTCCATTTATGGATGATGGAGTCCACTGTGCTCATTAGGACCTTCAATGCTGCAGAAAGTTTTCTATACCCTTCCCCCAGATCTGTGCCTCCATACAATCCTGTCTCCGAGGTCTACAGACAATTCCTTGGACTTCATGGCCTGGTTTGTGCTCTGACATGCAATGTTAACTGTGGGACCTTTTATATAGACAGGTGTGAGCCTTTCCAAATCATGTCCAATCAACTGAATTTACCACAGGTGGACTCCAATCAAGTTGTAGAAACAAGGATGATCAGTGGAAACCGGATGCAGCTGAGCCCAATTTTGAGTGTCATGGCATAGGCTGTGAATACTTGCTTACATGTGATTTTTTTATTTTATTTTTTTGTAAATTTGCAAAGATTTCAAACAAATTACTTTCACATTGTCATTATGGGGTATTGTTTGTAGAATTTTGAGGAAAATAATGAATTTAATCCATTTTGGAATAAGGCTGTAACATAACAAAGTGTGGAAAAAATGTCCTAGCAACAGAAGGTTGCTAAGCAGCTTAATTAATAAGCCTTGTTCGTTCAAGCAAATTAAAAATGCTAGGTGCTTTCCTTTGAAAAGCCACCTACATCCTAGCAAAGGAATGGTACCTGGCAGCTTAGTTAAGAAGCCCCCTCCTCCTAGCAAACAGACAATAGGTGGCTTTCTGAGGAGCTGCCTGCATCCTAGCAATGTAGAGGTGTTAGTTGGCTTTCTTGACAAGAAATCTGCATCCTAGTCACGGAAGGATGCTAGGCGGCTTACTTAAGAAGCCTTCATTTAGCAAATAAAGGAGGCTAGGCGCCTTCCTTGAGAATCCATCTGCATCCCAGCAAACTGTAGGCTAGGTGGCTTGCTTGAGAAGCCATTTGCGTGCTAGCAACAGAAGGTTGCCAGGCATCTTGCTTCAGACACCACCTTCAGCCTAGCAGGATGCTAGGTGGCTTCCTTGAGAAGCTGCCAGTGTCCTTGCAATGCAGTGGTGCGAGTTGGCTTCCCTGAAAAGACACCTGCATCTCCCCAATGGAAGCATGTTAGGTGGCTTACTTAAGAAGCCTCATACGGTTAGGATGCAAGGGCGCACCGACCTAGTGCATTACCAATGGCTAGGTTTATTTGAATAGACTAAAAGATCATGAATACTCACAAAGTAAGTGCAAAATATAGACATAAAAATCGCTCCATCAAAGGGATAGATGCCTTCGGAGGGCCTCCTACTGGAACCAGACAACCAGAGAGTCCAGACGACATATAATACAGCTACGGCTGACGCGTTGCGAGGGCGAACCCTCTTCCTCAGAGCCAAAAGTAATAGTACCCGGGGATAGTAATAGTAGTGGGGATACAAGTATCCAGAGCACAAGTGGAGAATCAAGGCAAGGAGACAGATGGCTGGTCCAGGTTATAGGCAGAGAGTCTAGCACTGAAGACAAGTAGCAGGTCCGAGATGCAGGCAGAAAGTCAAGGGCTGGAGACAAGTAGCAGATCCGGGTCACAGGCAGGGGGTCAAGCACAGCAAGCAAGGCAGAGTTTGTTAAACAGGCCGAGGGTCAGATCCAGAGCAGAGTAGTCGGTATCAATCCGGGTCACAACAGGTAGTCGGATCCAGGAAACAGGAACCAGGCTCAAACAGGAAGCTGAAGACAAACCAGCAACTTGTCTGCGCGCCAGAGCCACTTTTATAGGCAAGCCAGAGCGAGTGCTGTTCCGCCGTTCCATCGAGTGCTGTTCCGCCGCGCAGGGAAACGGCTGATGCGGCTGGGTTGACTGATTCTCTGACATATATACTGTGTGTGTATGTATGTGTATGTGTGTGTGTGTATATATATATATATATATATATATATATAATTTTTTTTGTATATATCACCTAGTGGCGTTTTTAAATAGCACCTGTTCTATCTGTCTAAAAAAAATTTTTTTAATTTGGGTACAATGTTGCAGGACGGAGTATTTGTCTGTCAAACTATCACAGCACTAGAAAATGGCCTGGTAATAAAGGGTTATTACAGGCTGGTACTCATATGGTTAAACTGATGCCCGAAATATTTATAGAATAAAATAAAAAAATGGTTACAGCTGCACTTAATGTAGAATTTTGATATTTGGCTGTTGTGTTCCTTAAGACATGTACATTCTAGATATCCATCATTCATTCTGTTCAGTGGGGACTGTATAAATAAACTTGTAAATGTACAGCAAGGTATACGGCTGCAGTTAACAGGCCTATAAATGTTACAGGGGGGTGATTGAAATGGTGCGCGGGGTGGCGGTGAGTTGATCAGACATGCAGGAATCCTATCCCGGACACTGCCGATGTCTGTATGGGGAGTGGGGGAGGGAGCGTGTCGGGGCTTGTATGCCTCTAAATCACGGCACGTCTTCTACACACAGAAAGTGTTGAAATATATAATGTTCCTATTATCCTGCACACTGAGACATTTATTGAGAGCGCTAAGGGGCAGATTCACAGGCAAGTGAGAGGGGACTATACATGGCATATGAAATATTACTCAATACAGTATTTAACATCAACCCAGGTATATAATTTATGTAGACATTAATATCAGGTGCTGCCGTGTCACTTTGTAGAGCCTTCCAAGTTGTACAGGTATCGAAAGTTGAACCTCGGAGCTCCTGGGTTTGGATTTTTTGATCTGTGTAGCTATTGGACCCCTGGAGCTCAGGCTGCAGTTTAGGGGCCCGCATGTAACCTTTGGCCCCTGGGGTTCCTGCTGGCAGTAATCTGTGCTTGTCTTCCACCTTAATGAGTGGGTGTCAGTCTGGGGGAGCGGGCATTCTAGGCAGGTTGTATTTGCATGCAGACCATCCTAGGTGACGCCTACATGTGATGTTGAGCCTCGATGATTGAAAGAACTGAAATCCAAAGATGGAAAGGTGTGGGCCAGGGACAGTCAGTCTGGGAAGGTAAGAGCTAGATGATGCTGGAGGTCCCCCAGCCAAGAAATGAGGCATGCTCAAGACATCCATTTGAGACACTTCTAAGATTCAGAATTTGATAGTTGCAGTTGACGACCCCCTGACCTGGGGAGTTGACGGCCCCCTTGACTTGGGGGAGTTGACGGCCCCCTTGACTTGGGGGTGTTGACGGCCCCCTTGACCTGCGGTTGCATAAGTTGAAAAAGACACACATCTACAGTGGGTATAGAAAAGAATCACCTCCCTTTAACACAATCACATGATGTTGCTTTGCAGCCTGAAATGAAGACAGACACAGTTTTTGTTTTATCCAGCTGTATTTACTAGTGCAACTTATAACATCCAAGTGAAAGATAAAACACCATGTCAGAAAAAATTTAATTAAAAAACCGAATCGCTGATTTGGAAAAAGGGTCAACCCCTATATGTCAGTATTTTGTTGGACCACCTTTTGCTTTAATTCCAGCCTTTAGTCTGTTGTGATATGTCTACTAACTTTGCACATCTAGACTTTGCAATATTTGCCCGCTCTTCTTTTCAGAACTGCTCAAGTTCAGTTAAATTTGATTGATATTACCACCTCCTGTTATGGGGGTGTTTTTCTGCAGCAGGAACTGGAGCACTCGGGATAGAAGGAAAAATAAATGTGGCAAAATACCATCAAATTCTGGAGGAAATTCTGCTGCCCTCTGCCAGAAAGTTGTCAATGGGAAGAAGGTTTACCTTCCATCATGACAATGACCCAAAGCACACAGCAAAAATGAGCACACAGTGGTTGGAGGAGAAAAAAATAGGTGAATGTTCTTGCATGGCCTAGTCAGAGCCCAGACTTAAACCCCATTGAAAATCTGTGGAATGACTCGAAGACTGCAGTCCACAAACGGTCACCATCAAATGCAACTGAACTTGAGCAGTTCTGCAAAGAAGAGAGGGCAGATATTGCAAAGTCTAGATGTGCAAAGTTAATGGAGACAAATCCCAACAGACTAATGGCTGGAATTAAAGCAAAAGGTGGTTCAACAAAATACTGACACAAGGGGGTGATCCTTTTTTCAACTCGGTTATTCTGTTTTTGAATTTTTTGATTTTTGTCTGACCGGTTGTTGTTATATCTTTCACTTGGATGTTGTAAGTTGCACTGAGTAAATACAGTTGGATAAAACAAAAACGGTGTCCGTCTTCATTTAAGGCTGCAAAGCAACATCATGTGATTGTTTTAAAGGGGGGTGATTCTTTTCTATACCCACTGTAGTTCACCCAATAGAAAATAAATAATGGACTTGCTTATAGCTGCCTTTGCAGTCCTATTTGCATTTGGAAAGATGCAGCTCTGACGTGAATAAAAGCCAGTCGGAATTCCTTCAAGCACTGATACCTGCAAGGTACTGTCTGGTAAACTTTTTTTTTAAATCTATTAGATTATAGGGTGCTAGGATAAGACAGTTTTTCTGGGGTTGGACTTTGAACTTTATGAAACATATTAATTGCTGTTTGCTTGACGTTTCAATCCGCTCCTAGTTCATATTTCAGTTTTTATTGTTTTGCACAAGTAAACCCTTAGTTCCCATTATGAGGGGTTCCCACCATCACTGTGATGGGTTCATGGCTCTGTACACCTGCTGTGCTCAATATGAGGGGTTCCCACCATCCCTGTAATGGGTTCATGGCTCTGTACACCTGTTGTGCCCATTACGAAGGGTTCCCACCATCCTTGCACAAAGTTTGCAGGTCTGGGCACCTGCTGTGCCCATTATGGGTTCCCACTTCCACCATCTTTGCACTGAGTTCCTGGGTCTTTACATGTGTTGTGCCAATTTAGAAGGTTTCCCACCATCCCTGTGCCGAGTTCCTGAGTCTGTACACCTTCTGTGCCCATTATGAGGGGTTCCCACCATCCCTGTTCGGAGTTTCTGGGTCTGCACACCTTCTGTGCCCATTATGAGGGTTTCCCACCATCCCTGTGCTGAGTTTCCAGGCCTGTACACCTACTGTGCCCATTATGAGGGGTTCCCACTAGGGTTGCACCGATACTCAATATCGGCACCGATATCGATACTAGTATTTGCACAAGTATCGGTACTCATGCAAATGCACCGATACTTGAAACCGATACTTTCAGGCTCAAATCTTTGAGCTGTCAGTGGGTCTCCCCTGTTGACAGCTGGAGTGTTAAAGAAGTCCGGTAATTGGAGCTGTCAAAAAAAAAAAAGCAGCCGCCAATGTTTATTAACGCCATTGCTCAGCTGAAACACTATAAAATAAAAAAACATTGTTTCTTTTTGTATCTTTCTGTTTCTTCATCTGCAGATCAAAGGGATGAACAAATGTTCCTCTGTTTAACCCCCTTATTTACCCCTTATTTACCCTTAATTAACTCTAATCGGCCTTAATTTTCTCCCTATTCTCCTACATTTAATTATTATTTTCCTGCTTTTTATTTTATAAATGATAAACAATTAACTTTTTTTTTTTTTGCTCTGTTGGTTAATATTTTTACATATGTATATTAACATATTTATACATTTCGGTTTGAAAAAGCGCAAAAAACCCCCCCCAAAAAAACGATTTATTTAATTTGTAAATAACTTTTCAATGCTTTGCACCATTGCTGACAGCTGAAGTGAAAACCAATCCGTTGCGCTAGGTATCGTTGAGTACTAAAAAAAAAAAAGTATCGGTACTCGTAAAAAAAAAAAAAAAATTGGTATCGGTGCATCCCACCATCCCTGTGCTGTGTTCCCAGGTCTGTGCACCTGCTGTGCTCATTATGAGGGGTTCCTTCCCACCATCCCTGTGCTGTGTTCCCAGGTCTGTGCACCTGCTGTGCCCATTATGAGGGGGTTCCCACCATCCCTGTGCTGAGTTCCCAGATCTGTACACCTTCTGTGTCCATCCCTGGATTTATTTTATATTAAGAAATGTTATAAGGAGCAGCTGGGACACCCTAAAGTGGGCTTTAAGAGAGGGGGTGTCCCATGTTTAAGCTCTTTCAGGACAATTACAAACCGGCCGATAGATAATCACTATTATGAAGCCAATCTGAGCATCACAATAACAGGACTGTGTGTGTAAAGGTTAAAATGGAAATTCAGTATTGGATGGACTGAGGCAAATGAGGTCAGGTATTTATTGCTGCCTATGGGCAGGATTCCCCTCACTTCCTGTCCTGGTGACCACAAGGAAATTGCTGAAAACTGTACTTCCTGTTTGCCCTGGCTAGGAACACATGAAGTGTGCCCTCCAGAGAGGGGAAACGGGAAACTCATCTTGCAGCAATGGCCTGATGATTACAGGAACAGGAAGTGAGGGACATGAGAGGTCAAATTTCGGTACGATAATTGAATAAGCACACCACAGAAACCAAAATACTGCAGCAGAAAGTCTTTTTATAAGTTGGCATGACAGTTCAGCAATGTCCACAAATGTTAAGTTCTACATATCAGATGGAAATAATTGCAATATGTGGCATTATCGGAAAGTGTATGAGAGACCTTGTTGGCACAAGAGACCTTTTTGGCACAAAAGACGTTATTGGCACGGGAAACGTTGGTGGCCCTGGAACCTGAGCCGGGTCGCCCTGGAACCAAAGCCGGGTTGCTCTGCTCCAAAGCCGCATCACACAGCTCCAAAGCCACTTCACCCTGCTCCAAGCCGTGTCACTTTGCACCAAAGCTGCATCACCCTGCTCCAAGCCGTGTCACCTGCTCCAATTTTGCGTCGCCCCGCTCCAAAGCCACGTCGCCCCGCTCCAAAGCCGCTTCACACAGCTCCAAAGCCACTTCACACAGCTCCAAAGCCACTTCACCCTGCTCCAAGCCGTGTCACTCTGCTCCAAAGCCACTTCACCCTGCTCCAAGCCGCGTCACTTTGCACCAAAGCCGCGTCGCCCTGCTCCAAGCCGCGTCGCCCTGCTCCAAGCCGCGTCGCCCTGCTCCAAAGCCTCGTCGCCCTGCTCCAAAGCCGCATCGCCCTGCTCCAAAGCCGCATCACACAGCTCCAAAGCCACTTCACCCTGCTTCATTTTAACGTCGCCCTGCTCCAAAGCCACGTCGCCCTGTTTCAAAGCCATTTCACTTTGCTCCAAAGCCGCTTCACCCCGCTTCAAAGCCGCATCACCTTGCACCAAAGCTGCTTTACCCTGCTCCAAAGCCACGTCACCCTGCCCTGAAGTCGCATCACCCTCTCCAAAGCCGCATTGCTTCCCTCCAAAGCCGCTTTTGCATTTCTGTTTACGTTTTTATGGTCTCTAAATTACCTCACTACCCGCTTCTCCATCTCGTTCAATCGGAGAACTCTTTGCATTCAGTTAATTCCAAACAATCTCTGATTGGCACCCGTGCCAAGCCGCCAAACATCTTTATTCACAATGCAGTAGGGCAGCCGCTTGACACAGGACCCAGAAGCTAGTAGAGATCAGTGGAGTAGCGGTGACTACTACCATGATTTCCAACTTCTAAAAGGATCCCACAGGTATGGTATATACATAGTTACATTGGTCCGAACTGGAACAATGTATCACTATAAACATATCCATACCTGGAATTCTTCTTTAAGGCTCAGCAGAAATGCATACGGCCCCCATCTGTCACATCTTCCTGGTTGGCTTCTCTCTCTTGCTGTTTTTCTTGCCTTATTTTCATGCTGGTCATTTCCTTCCTCTGTCCAGCTGTGCTTCCTGCTCCAACCTTATCAAAAAGGGAAAGAGTGAGTGGTCAGCCGGGGGCCCCGACCTGCTCCGCCACCCCCAGTCTGATCCTTTACGGGAGGTGATGATCTCTTACTTTTAACGGGCAACAACTCATGACATAAATAGTAACGGGGTCTCATAACTGCTGACCCCCGTGCCGCATACGCCGATTAACCGTTTCATCGCAGTGTGGTGTCTCATGGAGGAAGGAAGACTCGGAAATTTCCTTTCTGTCTGGTGTGTGAGTCAGAAGGCTGACTTGTCATCTGATTGGGAATCGCTAACATTTCCTGAACACACTTTATATCTAAGAGGACAAATCTGGTTGTGTTTCTTCTGCTCAGCGAGAATTGCGGCAATCAAAGAGAACCTGTCCTGGGAGAAATAAGAATGCTGCAAGAACCCTTTTGACTCTTGCCTGGCTGGAATGCTGATTCGGTACTTGAGTCGCCAAACCAGAGCAAGTTTCAGAGGTGTAACTTCACTGGCTGTATAATTTTTCTGATTTAGGAGTTGTAGCCAGAGGATCATTATAACTGATAGGCGTGCGTGAACCCAAGAACAAAAATGGAATAAATTGCAGCTGGCCAGTCGTTTTGATGTATTCGTTTTTTTCTTTTCCTTTTTTTTTTTTTCCCCCTTTTATTTTTATCTGGAAAACCTGCAAATAATATACTTCCTGTCCCTGGGTGACAACATTCCTCCACTGTGTCCACAGGGGAAACCAAAGTTGTCACCCAGTCTGGAATAGAAACATACTAGTGAAGATTTCCAGCTGTTCCCAAGTCTTCTATAGCCACTTGCCGCCAAATCACGTACCCGGTACCACATTTCATTTCAAGTGGTTGTACTGGGGTGATGCCTGCAGCTGTGGGCAATACCTTGGTACTATTTTTTAGAGCCAACGGTCGACTTTCTTGTAGTGGCTGTCGGAATGGCTAACTAGCCGCTGGATTGCTTTTACAAGCAGCGGGAGGGGATGTCCCACCGCCTCATGCTTGCTCGGGCTCTCTCATCCCACCAGAAGACCCGAGCTACTAGCCGGCACATCCGCCAGCTAGTTGGTGACCCATACAAAGCCAGGATCATGACATGTTAAGGACCGATCTTCCGCTCTGAATTACCCTCTATATAACTTCACCACCCCATATACCATTCCTAATAAATAACGACTGACAAGGTTGTGGAGTAAAATTGGCCTTACGGCCTATTTATTTAACAACTTCTTATATATAAAATAAATAACCATTTAAATAACCGTTTAAATAAAATTTTAACACTTGCAATACCCTGGTAGTCTTGTAGACCACAAACTCCCAACTTGGGCACTGGGACTAAACATATCCCTTAGGCCTCCAGTCGCAAGACACCGACTCGGAGGCGGTACACCTGGCCGCAGTGCCCTAACATTTTTCCTTCTTCTTGGTTAACCCTTGTTGACCGGAAGGTACTCAATAACCCCATACCACCTATGGGTACCACCTTTTTTCTCCAGAACTTCCACTTTTACCTCCTCCTTCCAGCAACCAAACACCGCCACCTCCAACTAAACATTTACCCTTATCACTCACCCCCTTTACCCCTCACACAAGGAGGGTGGGTGGGAAGCTTTCTCCTCGTGAGTAATGGAGGAATGATGAAAAACGTCACTTCCTCCCTGCCTGAACTGTGCTGCCACTCCTCTCTCACCCCAGGACCACTCCCCTTTCCTTAAAGGTGCCACAGCCCTAGTAGGCTGCTGCCTGTTCCACCTGTCATGCCGTCCCTCCGCTCATTCTTCTGTCTCTGCTCCAGGACTCTCTTATGCATGAGGCTCAGGACAAGGGAGCTGTGTATATACACTATATTGCCAAAAGTATTGGGACGCCTGCCTTCACACGCACATGAACTTTAATGGCCTCCCAATCTTAGTCCATAGGGTTCAATATTGAGTTGGCCCACCCTTTGCAGCTATAATAGTTTCTAACTCTTCTGGGAAGGCTGTCCACAAGGTTTAGGAGTGTGTCTATGGAAATGTTTGACCATTCTTCCAAAAGTGGATTTGTGAGGTCAGGCACTGATGTGGACGAGAAGGCCTGGCTTGCAGTGTCCGCTCTAAATCATCCCAAAGGTGTTCTATCGGGTTGAGGTCAGGGCTCTGTGCAGGCCAGTCAAGTTCCTCCACCCCAAACTCACTCATTCATGTCTAATAAAATTAAAACGTTCTATCACTATTGGTGTGGTGTATTTACTGCTTTCTACATATCTGGATTTCCTTTAGGACCCCATCCTTTGTTTGGAATTGCTTTGGTACATTAGAGCAGCCTCACCGAAGCAATTCCTCTTAGGGCCAGTTCACACCAGATGCAGTTCCGTGCAGTTCTGTTTTTTCTGCACCAATACAGTCAGTTCCGGTCTGTTTCTGCACCAGAAACTGACTGGAACTGACTACACTGGTGTGAACTAGAGCCATTGGAATACATGGAAAACACTGTGCATGCATTTTAAGTGCAGAAAAAAAGCACACGGAACTGCGTCTGGTGTGAACTGGCACTAAAAGCTGAATTCCAGGCATTGTTATTTATTACCGTGTATAAGCCGAGTTTTTCAGCCCATTTTTTAGGCTGAAAAACTCCCCCTCAGCTTATACTCGAGTGACCTGTACCTTTCATTACTAAAACAGCGGGTGTCTGCCGCTGTGTAATGCAGTCTGTGCGCCGCCTCCTTGTCGTGATAGTGTTCCTCTATCACGGACGGACAAGGAGGAGGCGGGGCTTTCTTACAGTGAACGGCCGGACAGACTGCATTACACAGCGGTAGACACGCTGTGTAATCACGGACGAGGAGGAGGTGGGGCTTTCTTACAGTGGACGGCCGGACAGACTGCATTACACAGCGGGAGATGCACGCTGTTTTAGTAATGAAAGGTACGGCTGCAAATGGGCACAGTGTGAGACTGCAAATGGGCACAGTGTGAGACTGCAAATGGGCACAGTGTTAGACTGCAAATGGGCACAGTGTGAGACTGCAAATGGGCACAGTGTAGCTGCAGATGGGCATTGTTTACCCAGTAGCTGCTGCATTTTCCCACCCTAGGCTTATACTCAAGTCAATATGTTTTCCCAGTTTTTTTGGTGGTAAAATTAGGTGCCTCGGCTTATATTCGGGTCGGCTTATACTCGAGTATTTACGGTACATAGGTACAACTTGGACCAATGTTTGTATATATATTTTAGACTTGGCCAATCCCTGTGGAAGAGGAGAATCACTGTAGTAGCCACCGCTGCCCTTACGGGTCCCGTGCCCAGCGGTTGGTGTGCTGTATAGTAACTAGTGGAGAGGCGGGGTGGTGATGTCACGATCATGACCTCATCTAATCGTGGAAAGGTTTTAAATCATTGAGAAAAATACAAGGCATTCTCTGAATGGCACCCGTGCAGGTGACCTCCTGTGGTTATTATGCAGCTTTGCAGCCAATTGGTGTAGAACTTGGAAGAAGACCAAATATCACTGTAATAGCAGCAGCCACTACAGTAATTCTTCGCTTCCACGAGGATCAACCAGGTATGGAATATGTATTCTTACATTAGTCCAAGCTGGACCAATGTAACCATGCCAAAAAAAAAGAAAACCTACCTGGAATTCAGTTTTAATAGGATGGTAATTTACAACATTGGACGTTAATAATCCAGCACCTCTAATGCATGGGCTCCACCTTTCTAACACGGGCAGCTACGTGGAGATACTAACCTGTCTGAAACCTATACAAAACCAAAAGAACATTTTTTTCCCCCCCGATTCCAGCCAAGGTTCAACTATATTTATTCATTAAGAATTTTGTATCCCGTCCAAGTTGTGTGACATTGAGCCCTATTCAATGAAGGTTATATCAGAAGAAATACCATGGAAAGGGTAATGAGCTTCAGGACTATTGTGTTTATGTTGCAGCTGTGAAAGTGGATGCTGATAGTGAGAATAATGACCATTTTGAGGGAAGGCAACACTGGTCCATCAAGTTCTGCATCTCCTCTTTCATCACTTGTGTATCTCTATCTGATCTTTTGATAAGGTGAACTGGCAACAAATGCCAAAAGCCATTTCTGATCTTTGGGGGAAGAGTAATTAATTGGTGCAAGGGACTGAAATAAATGGAACCTCACACCGGACTTAATATAGGGATATATATATATATATATATATATATATATATATATATATATATATATATATATATTCGTTAAAGCAGTCCTTGCACAAATATATCTTCCCCTATGCCAAACCGCTGCACTGAATGTAAGAAAAACGAAAAATTGTAGTCATAAAGTTAGTTATTATACTTGTATACTTTACCTCTGGCTTCCCAGAAGAGTTGAAGCTGGTATAGCTGCAAAGGGTGGACCAACTCAATATTGAACCCTACGGGCTAAGACTGGGATGCCATTAAAGTTCATGTGCATGTAAAGGCAGGTGTCCCAATACTTTTGGTAATAAAGTGTATCAGGGTAGGTGTGGTTTATATATAGGGGTATGGAGGGTGTATACATTAGGGCAGGAGTGGTGTATTCAAGACACACACTGTCACCTTATATACAGCTTAAAGCGGAGCTCCACCCAAAAGGGAAAGCTCTGCTTGTCTGCCTACGCTGCCACATTTGGCACCTTTTTTTGGGGGGGGCGCGTCACTAATTTTGACAGGTGTCCGCTCCCACTTCCAGCTCAGCTCGCCACTAAAAAGGCAGCCGGCCCATTCAGAAAGCGCAGTGCAATTTGTGTAAGTGCAGTAGAAAACTGTCCGTGAAGCCGCAATGCTTCACTGCCGGTTTCCCTTAGCCAGGATGCTGGCGCCAGCATCCGAGAGTTGATTCATGAAGCAGCTTGGGTGAGGATACTGCTGGCTGCCTGGACAGGCAAGTGCCCTAGTAAAAGTCAGCAGCTACAGTATTTGTAGCTGCTGACTTTTAATTCTATGGGGGGGACTCCTCTTTAATGATCCAGCACTGCTTCCTCCTCCACTATCTTGAAGATGCACACTGTCAACTTGTACCAATCAGCCACAACTTTATGTCCACCCACCTCATATTGAGTATGAGATGTTTAACCTCTGTTAGGCCCCTTTCACACTGGGGCGTTTTTCAGGCGTTTTGGCACTAAAAAAAAGCGCCTGAAAAAATCCTTCCCTGCAGTCTTCAATGTGAAAGCCCGAAGGCTTTCACACTGAAGCGGTGCGCTAGCAGGACCGCTCCAAAAGTCCTGCTAGCCACATCTTTGGAGCGGTGAAGGAGCGGTCTATTTACTGCTCCTTTACTGCTGCTGCCTATTGAAATCAATGGGACAGTGCGGCTATACCGACCGCAATGCGCTGCTAGCGGCCAAATATCGCGGCAAAAACGACGGTATAGCAGTGCTAAAAATAGCGCTGCTATACCGCCGGCGCACCTCCCGCACCCAGTGTGAAGGGGGCCTTAAACTCGGAGATCTCTAATATTTACAGAGTAAAGATTTGGGGTCTGATATCAACTTAAAGGGGAACTCCAGTTCCACTTATTTACACCCCCCCCCCCCGTTTCTGCCACATTTGGCACTTTTTTTTGGGGGGAGGGTGTACCTTTTTTTTTTTTTAATAGGCACCCACTCCCACTTATGACCCCCAACCCTCCTTCCCCGCAGTCCTCTGGGACACATCACAGTTCCCAGAAGGCTACAGGACCATTCACATAGCACAGTGCGCCTCGTGCATGTGCAGTAGGAAACGGGCTTCACTGCCGGTTTCCCTTACCTGAGATGCTGGTGCCTGCACCCAAAGCCGATTGAAGCCGGCTCAGGGGAGGACACTGCTGGATCCCTGGACAGGTAAGCATTCTTATATTAAGTCAGCAGCTATAGTATTTATAACGGCTGACTTTACTTTTTTTTGGAGGAGAACCTGGAGCTCCTCGTTAAAATGGCAGATGCTGTAAGGTTGCACACTTTATATAACATTGGGGTAATTTTAAGCTGTGATAAATTTATTTTATTTATAAAATTTTGAGGTTTTAATACACTTTAATGCAAATCATCATTGCCTTGTAGGCACTGATAGAGAGGTTATCCTGTATGGCCTGAAAAGAAGATGGACATGTCAGAGGGACCAGTTTCTTGTTGCCGGTCACGTTCCCCTGTGTAGGGCCCGATGGAAGAACGAGATCTGGAGTTTTACGTTGCAGTGTTCCTCTATTAACCCTTGGCTGGGCAGCCACATTGGCAGGCAACCTCGTGCCCACCTATTAGCCGCAGGGGGTTAAGCACGCAGCTTTTGCTTGGCTCCTTTCGTTGGGCTCTGAACTCAGCCCAGAGGAGGGGGGGGGGGACCCTTTCATGATTTATCATCTCCTCCTTGGCTTTTGTCTCTCTCCGGCTCGGAAAACAGCCGAGTTGGCTGTAATGCGTCTCCACTGGAGAGCGAGCGCTGGCTGCAGAAAACCGCACTGCCTCGCCGTGAAAAATGGCCTCTGATTTGCTAATTAATCAGTCAAAAGAGGAATGACATGGCTCTTGGCTTGAGGGACCCGGCTGCGGAGACAGTCACGGCCCTTGATGAATGGCTTCCTTTGGAAATCATATATCAAGAAAACTTAGTCATTTTTAACTAGTCTGGCGAAAGCGGGGTTGCTTTTTTAGCGTGCGTTGGATTGGCTATTAATAGGACGGTATATGTTTGTAAGTACCGTATATACTCGAGTATAAGTCAAGTTTTTCAGCACATTTTTTTTGTGCTGAAAATGCCCCCCTCGGCTTATACTCGAGTCACCTTTTAGTGCCTGATCTCCCGGACTTTGGGGACCCGGTATCAGCCGGTCGTAGGTCCTCTGGGCCCCAAACTTGGCACACATGTAGCCCCACTCTTTTTCTACAAGTGTGCAAAGTTTGGTGGCCGGGGAGCACCGATTTTTCAAAGCTGGGCACCCCTTCCATAGAATCCCATGTTAAACGGTCATTTCTTCTGTGACTTTGGGGAACCGGTACTGGCTGGTCGTAGGTCCCCTGGACCCAAAACTTGGCACACACGTAGTCCCATTTCTTCTATATAAGTGTGCAAAGTTTTTTTGTCCGGGGAACCTACGGCCAGGGAGCACAGATTTTTCAAAGCCGGGCACCCCTTCCATAGACTCCCATGTTAAACGTCAGTCTAGTCATGGGCACAGTGAGGCATGGACATGGACACAGTGAGGCATGGGCATTGACATGGACACAATGAGGCAAAGTGAAGCACAGTGAGGCATGCAGATGGACACCCTAGGCTTATACTCGAGTCAATAGGTTTTCCCAGTTTTTTTTGTGGTAAAATTAGGTACCTCGGCTTATATTCGGGTCGGCTTATACTCAAGTATATACGATATGTGCGTTTTTGTGGCGGGTCACAATTTACAGCCCACGGTGCTCCTACCTTAAAGAGACTCCGTACTCATTGAGAACACAAGATAAGAATTGGAGATTTTTTTTTTTTATTCCAACTACTAAATGATTTTCTCTTAGGTTACAACGTTAAAGGGTATCTCCACTTTTGTAAGAAAAAAATAGCATATAAAAAAAAATACAGCGTATACAATTGCTACTCAAGTCATATTGGGATTGAATGTTATTAAAAATTACCTTTTTTCTTTTCAATCTGCAGCTATGGAATTTTATGTAAAATGCAATATGGCTACCTGGAGATGTTCTGTACGCAGATGGTGTATACCCTGCCCCTAGAAATGTCATTACTTGCTTGTGTGATTGGCTCATTGATTTTCCCAGAAGTCATATTTTGGGCATCCACTGTAACAAGAATGTCATTTTTGGTGAGATACTTCCAAAGGGAAATCACGTCCAAAGGGATGCAGACCCTGCCGTTTTCCTTAGAGCCCTGTAGGTGCGTCAGCTGATTGATAATCATAAAATCACACCCATACAGGTTCATTTTGCACATGGCCACAGGCAAACAAACGGCTGTCTCTTCAGAATAACAAAAGGTAAGAATCTACAACAAAGTTTATTAAAAATCACTGCAATGTACATGGATCACCCAGAGGGGAATATTTGTTTTCTTAACAAAAGTGGAGTTAGGCATTAAGTGGCTCCTTTCCAAAGTGGCTATTGTATGTGTGAATGTAAGTGGGATCGGGACCCTAGATTGCGTCTCGCTGTACAGTAAAGAATCTGTCTACACCGTGTTATGCCGGCCATAGTCGGTTCCAAGCTCGGCCGGGTTCAACCGGCCAAGATTCTAACTGTGTATGGGTAGGCTAAATGTACCAAGTTGATCGATCAATTTGGGTGCAATCAGCCTACAAGATTTTACTTCCTGGTATAAGCCACTAGCAAAAATCGCTATCTTCTCCTCCTGCCGGGCACGACTTCCTCCTGAAAGTGTTGGTTTCCCAGCGGACAGGTGATCAGTACTGCTGATGTTACACTATTATTCCTTTTACAGATAATAGGAGTCTTAAAAATTTATTTTTTTGTGACAGGGTTTCATTAATTGTGCCTAGACCGTACCATTAAAAATGTAGGTTTATCCTGGAATTCGACCTGAAAAATAGTGCACTTCCTGTGCCTAGGCCTAATAAATGTATATCTTCAGTGTGGGATCATCTAGGGCAGTGGTCTCCAAAATACGGCCCTGGGGCCTGATGTGGCCCTTTGCCCGCCTTTATCCGGCCCTTGAGGCATTATTCCTGCCAATGACACCAACAATGGGGCATAATTCCTGCCACTGACACCAACATTGGGGCACTGTTGCTTCTAATGACACCAATGATGGGGCATAATTCCTTCCACTGACATAAAAAAAGGGGCACTATTCCTTCCAACGACACCAGATCAGACATTGTTAACTCCCACTGGGCACAGTTCGGCCCTCCTGAAGTCTGAAAGACAGTAAACTGGCCCTTTCTTTAGAGAGTTGAGACCCCTGATCTAGGGCTACGTTCACACAACCACATGGGTGAAAATAGTTTGCTGCCTTCAGAGGAAGCTAAATACTGTGGCTGTGTACATACTGGCTAATTAGCTGCGGCCAAAACTTTGCACAAACAGCAACCCTAGGCATGCACTGGCTGCATCTAGGGTTGGTTGGAGGCTTCATTTGCATGTGACCACTCAGATGGGTTACATGTGAACAACAGCTGCGCCGGCCATACAGAGTACAAATCTGGCAGCTGCAACTGTTTGCACACATGCAGGCAGAGTTTAAAACGGACTGCTAGAATCTGTAAATCCGCTGCTGAGCGGCCATGTGAATGTAGCTTAGGGCATTGCTGCCTCTGGAGAATTTGGTGATATCACTTCTGTGCTGCTCACTGTTCTCCTTGCTGGAGAGGAAGCTGTAGCTGAGGACCTGCAGTGCAAGAATCTCCCTGCTTCTTTGGTTCTGTAGAACTGTTCTTCCTCTTCTGCTTCTTGATCATAACCCCCACCAGTCATCAGATCACCAGCTCCGATATGAGGAAGCAAAGCCCCGCTCCTCTTCCAAGATTGCCACCTGCACACAGAAACACAATACAGAACAAGGCAGTAATGGGGAAATAGATCAGCTGCAGGGAGATCACAGAGAATACTAGTGACTAGTCCTTTGCCCCCTTTCTGCTTTTTTTGTGCACAGCTTCCATAAGTCAGGTCCTTTCGTAACCACTTACCGCCCGTATGATGTCATATGACGTCGTCGGGTTGAGTTGGTTATACCGGGATAATGCCTGCACCTGGAGGCATCTTTCCGATATCAACGTTTGCAGCCAGCGATTCCCTCTTCAGCAGAAGTGATTAGAGTGACTGAACAGCCACTTGATCACTTCTGCGGGCGGCGAAGTGGATCCCCTGCCACCGCCTTTCCTGGGCTCTGCCTTCCAAACGCGTTTTGCCCAGGAGCAATGCGACTGGCGGCAACGGCAGCACTACAGAGTTTGATGGATGTTGTTCCTCCCTCTGTGTGACCCTGGAAATGGGAAGGGACAAGGATTTAGTCACTTCTGGTTTTAACAATTTGTTTAGCTGGCCATTAGCGGTCAGGAAAGCAGCCAATCAGACCGATCTGTGTCTGATCAGCTGCATTGGCGGTCAGAAGAGATCTGGGGTCTAATAGACCCCAGATCTCTCCATAAAGAGGACCTATTATGGCCTATGCTTTCACAAGGGATTTTGTTCATTTGTAAATGCAATAAAGTTGATCAAAAAAAAAAAGTTTCAGATAAAAGAAATAATAAGAATATAAAAAAGAAATAAATTGAAAGCACCCTCTCTCCTGTGCTTTCGCGTAAACGCATACAGAAGTCCCACACACCTATGTAAACAGTGATCGCACCTCACTTGTGAGGTATCGCTGCGAACGATGGAGTGAGAGCAATATTTTTAGCTCCAGACCTCCCTCTGTAACTCTAAACTGGTAACCTGTAAAGGTTTTAAAGCATCGCTAATGGAAATTTTGTAAGTACTGTAGTTTGGCGCTGTTCCACAGGCATACGTAATTTTAAAATGTGACATGTTGGGTATCTGTTCGGAGTAACATCATCTTTTATATTTTAACAAAAAAAAAAGCTATTATATTGTCTTGGTGTGCAATAAAATTCTTTAAAGTGTATTTTTTCCTAAACAAATTGCGTTTGAAAAACTGCTGCGCAAATCAGTGTAACATAAAATAATTGCAGCACCCACCATGTTATTCTCTAGGGTCTCTGCTAAAAAAAATATATAATTTTTGAAGGTTCTACGTATTTTTCTAGCAAAAGAAAAATCTATTTTTTTTACAAAATGAGGAATGTCAGAATTGGCCTGGATAGAAATGTAGCCCCGTTACGATGGAATCTTGTCTGGGATGACACTGTCAATATGAGTATAAAAGGGCAAGCTTTGAGACCGTGATCCTCATCCTTTAGCCCAGCCCTCAATTTTCCACTTGCATTTTGCGAGTGGATAATGAGGGCTGGCGAGCATGGACTGCCTGAGAGCGGGGGGGGGGGGGCGAGCACCATCGGCAGGCGGGGTTGAATTGGAGCTCGTCTACCAGAGAAAGAGAGAAGAGAGAGCCGGCCGGATCAACAGAGCGGGAAACATCGCTTCAACAGCTTTAATTTCAATTGCCGTGTGTTCCCCACACTTGCTACCGCATACAGCCCCGCCTCCTGGCCCGGGTACTTTGATGGACAGATCACCTGTCCAATCCTGGGACATGTGACGTGTGTCAAAGTACCTGGGCCAGGAGGCAGGGCTGTATGTAATAGCGAGCGCGGGGAACACACGGCGGTTACAGCGATGTTCGTCTGCGCTCTGATGATCTGGCCGGCAATCCTCTTCCTCTCTTCCCCTCCACAGTTAGGCTGCATTGATGGACAGGGGTAGGCTGCATTGATGGACAGGGGTAGGCTGCATTGATGGACAGGGGTAGGCTGCATTGATGGACAGGGGTGAGGCTGCATTGATGGACAGGGGTGAGGCTGCATTGATGGACAGGGGTGAGGCTGCATTGATGGACAGGGGTGAGGCTGCATTGATGGACAGGGGTGAGGCTGCATTGATGGACAGGGGTGAGGCTGCATTGATGGGCAGGGGTGAGGCTGCATTGATGGGCAGGGGTGAGGCTGCATTGATGGGCAGGGGTGAGGCTGCATTGATGGACAGGGGTGAGGCTGCATTGATGGGCAGGGGTGAGGCTGCATTGATGGGCACGGGTGAGGCTGCACTGATGGGCACTGATAAAGTTGTTGTTAATATTTATTTTTAAAACTTAATTCTGCATAAAACATTTAAGTGTAATTTCATTCGATAATTTATGAGGGCGTGTTTAGGGGCGGAATTAGGGGTTGGGTGGGGAAACTGGTGGTGAGTAACCCTTGAGGCCTGGTTAGTAGCTCAGGACTTGAAATTTTGAGCCCTGCTTTAGCCCAAGGTTCAAGAGAGGTGGTGGAGTTTATCATTTTATATTTCTATAGTGCTTTTCTCCCTGGGGACTTTTTATCTGCTGTTGGGGCAGATAGTAAGGTAGCCACCTTGGGCATGCAATAAGGTCAGTTTTACACAAGAACCAATTGAAAACATGCCTTTGGTGTTTGGGAGGAAACCCATACAAGCACAAGGAGGACATGTAAACTCCATGTCCTGGCTGGCACTTGAATAAAGGACCCCAGCGCTGCAAGGTAGAAGTGCTGACCACTAAGAAACCGTGCTGCCCCTACTTCACAGTGACCCATTGAATAATGTTTTGATCAATTCTAACACGTCCAACAAAGAAATCCTTGCTTGTAAAAAAAAAATAGTATTTCGAAGTTTAGGATCTATCCCCAGAACTTGTACCTCCAAAATTATTTCAGCAGCGACAGCTCCAATATTTCTCCTTAAAGCGGACCTGTCATTTCTGTGTTTTAAGGCCCGTACACACGGTCTGACTTTTTGCCAACAAACTTCAAAATGAGCAGGTTTTCCAAAAAATCTGTCTGTGTGTACGCTCCATCGGACAAACTTTTTTGGTTTTCATCTAACAAAAGTTTGCTCTGCAAACGGACAAACTTTTCGGCAACAAAAGTCTGATGGTGCAAAGTCCGACCGTGTGTACAGAAATCCATCGGACTTTTGTCCGAAGTACAAATACGCATGCCCAGAACCAATGTTAAAATCAACCAACAATAGCAGAAGTTGAACAAAGGGTGGCGGAAAAGAGCAGAAAAACCACGTGATGTTGGGAAAGTCCTGCCGTGTTTATGCTATGGGTGTGCCTGGCCAACTCCCTTCGGACAAAAATCCACGGAAAAGTTTGTTTGAAGTCCGACCGTGTGTACGAGACTTTACTCTTCGATGGACAAACTTTTCCATTAGAAGTAGCTGGAAATTTTGAATGAAGTGTAAATTTAAAAAAATATGGCCGGCTATTGGCACCTACTGTCTTCGCTGTGACCTTTTGATAACCGTCCTTGTAGAAAAACCACCTGAGAATGTTTTGTTTTCCCCTTGGAATCCCCCCTGAGTGTCTGAATCACCCCAGGCTGTTGGTATTTGTGCATTGCTCAGCTGTACGCACCTCCAGTGTGACCACAGCTCGTCAATCACCTAGTGATTGAGAAACTTCCATTCACTATGACAGTGTAATTACTGAGACAGATTTATGTTTTCCCAATTTCCCCCTGTCCTAGGTTATCTCCAGCCAGTTTGTTTCTGCTCCTGTTTCCACGGTGTTCTGAAGAAATCGCAGGTAGTCAGCTGCAAATACGTCCATTGCAGAGCTAAATAGGCATCACAAAAAATATATACTAATGTGTGTTGAAAGCTTGCATCTTAAAGGAGTTGTAAAGGCAGAAGGTTTTTTTTATCTTAAAGCGGAGCTCCGCCGGAAAAAAAAATATTAAAAGCCAGCAGCTACAGCTACAGCAGCTGCTGGCTTTTAATATTTGGACACTTACCTGTCCTGAAGTCCAGCGACGTCCGCAGCAGAGGACGAGCGACCGCTCGTCGCTCTGCTGCTCCCTCCGCCATCCTCGCTGAGGGAACCAGGAAGTGAAGCCCTGCGGCTTCATGCCCGCTTTTCCCTACGGCGCATGCGCGAGTCGCGCTGCGCCGTTCTGATTGGTGCTCCTGTGTTCTGGGAGCCGAGTGTCTCCCAGAACACCAAGGGAAGTCTGCAGGAAGTGACGTAACTCCCGCAGATTTCCCGGAGAGAGGACTCCCGGATGTGGGTGAAAATACCTGTCTTAGACAGGTATCTTCACCCCCCTCCCCCCTGAAAGGTGTCAATTGTGACACCGGAGGGGGGGAGGGTTCCAAATAGCAAAAGTTGCTATTTAGGGTGGAGCTCCACTTTAATGCCTTCTATGCATTATGATAAAAAGCCTTCTGTGTGCAGCAGCCCCCCTTGGTCCCCCAAATACTCACTTGAGTCCCATCTCTGTCCAGCGATGTCCACGAGTGTCTAGGCCATCCGGGACTCTCCCTCCTGATTGGCTGAGACACCGCAGCGGTGCCATTGGCTCCAGCTGCTGTCCATCAAAGTCAGTTAGCCAATTAGGAGAGAGAGGGTGTGGGCCGAACTGCAGCTCCGTGTCTGAATGGATACACAGAGCTGCAGCTCAGCTTGGGTGCCCCCATGACAAGCTGCTTGCTGTGGGGGCACTCAACAGGAGGGAGGGACCAGGATCACAGAAGAGGGACCCGAGAAGAGGAAGAACTAGGCTGCTCTGTGCAAATCCACTGCAACAGAGCAGGTAAGTATAACATGTTTGGTATTTTTGTAAAAGAAAAAAGAATAGAATGCATTAACGTAAAAACCCTTGAGCCTTTAGAGCCACTTTAGCTTCTTCATGTCAGTGCTGCCTCCCTGTTGGCTGGTGATCTAATGACTGGTATGGTAAAGACAGAGGTAGAGGAAGCACTGATACAAGGCATGGATGAAGCAAAAACGGGAATATACTTGTATTATAACTCCTCAGGCCCAGCGTCCTCTCCAGCAAGGAGAACAGTGAGCAGCACTGTAGTGACATCACCAAATCTCACTCCAAATCTGGTGAGACTAGCAGATCCACAGAATGGAGAAACAGTAGCAGGGAGATCCTTGCACTGCAGGTCCAGCTTCCTTTCCAGCAAAGAGAACAGTGAGCAGCACAGAAGTGATATCACCAAATCTCACTCCAAATCTGATGAGACTATCAGATCCACAGAATGGAAAAACAGAAGCAGGGAGATTCTTGTACTGCAGGTCCTCAGGTACAGCTTCCTCTCCAGCAAGAACAGTTATCAGCAGAATGGTGACATCACCAAATCTCACTTCAAATCTGGAGGAAGTGGCTGAGCAGGGATTTTATTTATTTTTATTATTACCAAAGACGTGGCGGAATACATTTTGGCCTAAATTTACAAAGAAATTCAATTGTTTTGTTTATTTTTTTAATTGGGTATGATTTATAACAAAAAGTAGAAAATGCTTTTTTTTTTTCAAAAATGTCGGTCTTTTTTTTAATAACATATATACCGTATATACTCGAGTATAAGCCAAGTGTTTCAGCCCTTTTTTTTTTTGGGCTGAAAATGACCCCCTCGGGTTATACTCGAGTCAGCGTACCTGAGTCCGTGACTGCAGAGTCAGACAGCGGCCGTACAGTGTTCAAAAGTCGCGCTCCTCCTTGTGCTGTTCCGTGATAGGCGGAACACTCTGTTTCCCAGCAGACACTGTGTTCAGTGTTCCGCCTATCACGGATGCCCTCTCGTCTGTGATAGACGAGAGAGTGTCCGTGATAGGCAGAACACTGAACACAGTGTTCTCTGGGAAACCAAGTGTTCTGCCTATCACGGAACAGCACAAGGAGAAGCGTGACTTTTTAACACTGCACGGCCGCCGTCTGAATATGTCACGGACTCGGGTACTGTACACAGATAGGCAAAGTGATTCTGCAATGGGCACAATGAGGTCAGACTGCAATGGGCACGGTGAGGTCAGGCTGCAATGGGCACGGTGAGGTCAGGCTGCAATGGGCACAGTGAGGTTGTGATGGGCACAGTGAAGCTGCAAATGGCCATTGTTGACCCTCTTTTCCGCTTACAGTAGCTGCTGCATTCTCACCCTAGTTTTATCTTCGAGTCAATACGTTTTCCCATTTCTTTGTGGTAAAATTAGGGCCTCGGCTTATACTCGAGTATTTACGGTAATAAATACCACCAAAAGAAAGCTCTCTTTTTATGAAAAGGTTGTATAAATTTGGGTACAGTGTTAGATGACCAAGCAATTGCTTGGTAAAGTAGCCCAGTGTTGAATAGCAAAAAATGCTCAGGTCACGAAAGGGGTAAAACCTTCCAGAGGTCAAGTGGGTAATACAGAATACATTAATTGGCCTTGGGAGCCAATACCATGCTTATTGTTAGGTTATAATGTATTACTCTGGAGAGCACATTGGCACCTCGACGGTCCAGGTCCTCTTTCAAGGAGAGATTCACGTGTAAGTTTAAAAGGGTGTAAACAGGAACACACTTGGTTAGACTTGCGGTAGTTGGAGCAGAGTTTGAGTCACGGTAACATTGTATGACTTCTCCCCTCTCGCTCTCCTTTGTGTGGCTGCCAGTCGGCTGCTCTCCAGAGAATTGGCTGCATGATAAATTCTTCTGTAACCCGGAACATGCTTTAATGCTCTGTACTCACTGTTCCATTTGGGCCATTGCTCTTCTGACAGCTATTCATTGCAGTCGACCCCCCAGGACTGAATTCTGCAAGGCCGTGGTGACTTTTTTTTTTCTGCGGTCGGGTTTCTTGGTTACCAAATTTAAGAGGAATGTAAATTGTGTGGGCATGAGAACAGCCATGTAGAACGATTTTGATGTGCCAACATAGACCTGCTCCACCACCACTTCCCCGAAGAGAGCAACTGTGGGTGACTGTAGCCTGTGGATCATGTGTTGCTGAACTTGGCTTTCATTGTAAAGCTTTACTACTGTGCTGTAATCCTCTGATTGCTTGGTGAGAAGTAGAGAGTTTTTTCTTTTTTGTAAAGCCGATCCGACCTGTATAATAGGGAAGAAACTCCCATATCTACAGTATCTGACAAAAGTGAGTACACCCCTCACATTTTTGTAAATATTTTAATTATATCTTTTCGCCCTGGGTTAACACTGGTGCGTTTTGACATGCGATTTGACATGTCAAATCGAATATCAAAACGGCGGCATTTGCTGGCAATGGCACCGTCCTAATCGGTGCGACGCCGCATCTGCGGCGCTGCACCGGTATCAAAACGTAGTTTCTGTACTACTTTTTGCGATTTCGGCCCACGATTTACATTGACATCTGTGCAGAAACTGCACAGATGTCTCTCTAATCGTGGCCAAAATTGGGAGTGAAATCGTGCAAGTTCATTCCCGCAGCCCAGTGTGAACCTATGACTGTAAGCTCTAACGAGCAGGGTCCTCTGATCCCTCTGTATTGAATTGTATTGTGACTGTACTGTCTTCCCTGATGTTGTAAAGCGCTGCGCAAACTGTTGGCGCTATATAAATCCTGTATAATAATAATAATAATGTGACAACACTGAAGAAATGACACTTTGCTACAATGTAAAGTAGTGAGTGTACAGCTTGTATAACAGTGTAAATTTGCTGTCCCCTCAAAATAACTCAACACACAGCCATTAATGTCTAAACCGCTGGCAACTAAAGTGAGTACACCCCTAAGTGAAAATGTCCAAATTGGGCCCAATTAGCCAGTTTCCCTCCCCGGTGTTGCGTGACTCGTTAGTGTTACAAGGTCACAGGTGTGAATGGGGAGCAGGTGTGTTAAATTTGGTGTTATCGCTCTCACTCTCTCATACTGGTCACTGGAAGCTCAGCATGACACCTCATGGCAAAGAACTGTCTGAGGATCTGAAAAAAAGAATTGTGTCTCTACATAAAGATGGCCTAGGCTATAAGAAGTTTGCCAAGACCCTGAAACCTAGCTGCAGCACGGTGGCCAAGACCATACAGCAGTTTAACAGGACATGTTCCACTCAGAACAGGCCTCGCCATGGTCGAGCAAAGAAGTTGAGTGCATGTGGATTGAACCACTACTAGAAGTGTTGCATGGGGAAGAGTCTCTTTGAGGCTTCAGCACTGGAACCAAGTGAAGGTAGGAGGCACCGACTACCAGAGAGAGCTTACAGTATAGCTTTTCTACAAGGAACAGCTGTTTTGATTTAAAAAAATAATTGTATTACTCTTCCATGAAGGGTTTTGGTGTGGAGCTTTGTAGATCATTCCTTTTTGTCATGTATCCAGACCCTCTGGTTTGTAGGCCTCTTATGTCTTGGATGCTTCCAGTAGAAAGATGTCCCTGCTATAGGTAGTAGTAGTTGGTTGCATTCAACTGTACTTGTTCTGTAATGTTCGAGATGTGTTATAGCTCATCATGGCCACTTCTTCCCTTCTAATGAGTGTCTGGAAGATACCCCAGCAATTTTAAATCCTCACAGGTAGCACACACATTAATCCAATCACCATGGAATGTATCAAGGCAGATGTTAATTGTCCACAAGATGGGAGGTGACTATCAACATCTGCTCCTGATGGTGCAGATGGGTTTTGCTGTGTGTTGGTACCAGGTCGCGGTCCTCAGGATGGCCCCACAAGAGGTGAGCAAGCCGGGGTCCAGTAGCCGATATAGCAGGTAGGGATCAAGCAGAAGCTTATTTAGTACACAAGCTTATGGTCGGTAGCGAGTAGTTTCAGGTCGGGATCAAACAGAAGCCAAGTTGAGGAACAAGCCAAAGGTCGGCAATGAGTGGTAGCGAAGATACAGACGGCAGCAGGAGTGACAAGAGCAAGGTATTGGCTGGAGAGAGCAAAAAAATCTGGCAATCAGAAAGTACAGTAACATTGCTTACACCAGGAAGTTCATGGGAGGAGCGAATCGTCCAAGGTAAAAAAACAAACAAACAGGGTTCAAGGCAAGATCATCCAAGGAATTGTTCGGGGAGCTGTCCAGCATCACAGGTGGCTCAGCAAGAAGAGACATCACCAGACACAGCAGAGTTTGCAGGTTTAGAACCGGGTGCTGACACAAACTGGCATTCAACCGAACTCAATTTAAAGAGGAACTTGACTGTATCTGAAAACCAAAAACTGAAAAAGCTATTTGATTCAAGTTTTTTTAACCACTTGGCGTCCGCGCTATAGCCGAATGACGGCCACAGCGTGGACCCCAATTGCCGAGAGGCCGTCAATAGACGTCCTCCCCTTCGCGCGCCCCGCGCTGTGATCACAGTCACTGAGACTCGGGTGATCGCGGATCCGTGTAAGAACCGGCCCCTTACCACGTGATCAGCTGTCGGCCAATGACAGCTGATCACGTGATGTAAACAAAGGCTCGGTAATCGGTTTTTGTTTTTTTCTCCTCACGCTGACAGCGCGAGGAGGAAAAAAAAAAGCCAATCACCGGCTTGTGTGCAAGGGACATCATTACCGAAGAGGAAGAGGCAATTCTGCCTCATCTCTGTGCAATACGTACCACCTGCCAGTGCCCACCAGTGCCACCTATTAATGCCCACGAGTGCCACCTATCAATGCCAACCAGTGGTGTTAATCAGTGCCTCATCAGTGCCACCTAGCAATGCTGCCTATCAGTGTAACCTACCAGTGCTGATCAGTGCCCATTATTGGCACCCATCAGTGCCCATCACTGCCACCTATCAATGCCACCTATTAGTGCCATTTCTCAGTGCCACCCATCAATGCCCTTCAGTGCCACCCATCAGTGTCACCTCTCAGTGCCGCCTATCCGTGCCCACCAATGCAGCCCATCAGAGCAGCCTCATCAGCGTACATCAATGAAGGAGAAAAATTACCTGTTTGCAAAATTTTAAAACAAAATATAAAAAAATATAATTTTTTATTTTTTTTTTTAAATCTGTCTTTTTATTTATTTTTAATAAAAACCGCAGAGGTGATCAAATACCACCAAATAAAGCTCTATCTGTGGGGAAAAAATGTATAAAAATTTCATTTGGGTACAGTGTTGTATGACCGCGCAATTGTCATTCAAAGTGCATCAGCGCTGAAAGCTGAAAATTGGTCTGGGCAGGAGGGGAGTTTAAGTGCCCAGTAAGCAAGTGGTTAAGATTCAAAGCGAACTCACCCATCCATCCATGTCTGCATGCTTTATTTTGTTGAGAAATAATTTTAAACCCCCCCCCCCCCCAGCATTTTAAGCTGCTGCCGTCTTGAGTAAGGGCAGGTGATTCTTAAAGCATTTGCTTCTTGGAATCCATCTGCCCTTAGCTCAGGCATGCAGGCAGGAGGGTATTTTTAGCTGAGAAAGCCTCTCCTCCGGGTGAAAGAACAACAAAATGCCCATGAAAACTACTGAGTTGTATGACATCATTTTGGCCTAGACCAGAAACAAGGAAGCAACTAAAAAAATATAAAGAAAAGTTTAAAACAAGTAAATGAAATATACCTTCCTCTTTAGTTACGAAGTCTTGAAGCATAAGTATTGAAAACAGTTAATGTTGATTGAGAGAGCTTAGTTCTGCTTCATTCCATACTGCTGCCGGAACACAGTACCGCTTACCGTTTGTAGCTAATTCTATTACAGTGAAGCCTCGGATTGCGAGTAACGCGTTTAACGAGCGTTTTGCAATACTGTACTTTATACTGTATTTTATAAAAAAATTATTTATACTGTATTTAAAAAAAAAATCCTGACTCGGTTTGCAAGTGTTATTTTGCAAAACGATCAGGATTCAAGCAACAGCGGTGTGCAGTACCTTGTTTGGCCTGAGATGAGGGGGGCGCCGGAGCAGTTCGGAAATGCTCGGAAAAACTCAAATATTCACTTTCCGAGGTTTTCCGAGTTCACCCGAGCTGTCCCTGGGCCTTTCCGAGTGTTTTCGAGGCTCTCCGGCACCCCCACCTTTTGGCTACATGCGGTATTGCATGCCATAGAAGTCAATGCGGAACAAATTATTTTCGTTTCCATTGACTTCTATTGGGAAACTCGCTTTGATATGCGAGTGCTTTGGATTACGAGCATTCTCCTGGAACAGATTATGCTCGTAATCCGAGGTTCCACTGTACAGTATATTTCAGCGCACACAGTGGCCTTATAGTTATGTGATGGAAAAAGTTTGTTTGGGCCAGGATGGCCTAGGTCAAATTGAACATGGAATTCTACTTTAACCACTTCCCGCCCGGTCAATAGGAGATTGACGTCCGGGAAGTGGTTGTGTTATCCTGACTGGACGTCTATTGATGCCGGGGGGGGGGGGCAGCGAGCATCGCGGCGGTCGGTGGAGCGGTGTGTCAGTCTGACCCACCGCTACACTGATCTCGATAAGGAGCCTCCGGCGGAGGCTTTTTACCACGTGATCAGCCGTGTCCAATCACGGCTGATCACGACGGCTCTCCTGACAGGGATTGTTTATCAGCGCAGCCCCCCCTCGGTTGCCTACACTGGACCACCAGGATGCCGCCCAAGACCACCAGGGAAGCACCTAACATGTGGATGGCCAGGTAAGTCCCCCATGGCCATCCACATGTATAATTAGATGCCTAACTTATGCCAATCAGTGCCCACAAATGGGCACTGACTGGCACCATCTTAGCACAACATTTTTTTGTGATGCACAGCATGCCACCCACCAGTGTCCATCAGTGCTACCTATCAGTGCCCATCCGTGCCCACCTATCAGTGCCCTTCCGTGTTACCTATTAGTGCTGCCCATGAGTCCCCGTCAGTGCCGCCTATGAGTGCCCATGAGTGCCGCATACCAGTGCCCATCGGTGTCGCCTCATCGGTGCCCGTCAGTGCCGCCTTGTCAGTGCCGCCATGTCAGTGCCCGTCAGTGCCGCCATATCAGTGCCCGTCAGTGCCGCCATATCAGTGCCCGTCAGTGCCGCCATATCAGTGCCCGTCAGTGCCGCCATATCAGTGCCCGTCAGTGCCGCCATATCAGTGCCCGTCATTGAAGAAGAAAACATACTTATTTACCAAAAAAATTAACAGAAACAAAGAAAAACTTATTTTATTTTTTTCGAAATTTTCGATTCTTTTTTTATTTGTTGTGCAAAAAAGAAAAATCGTAGAGGCGATCAAATGCCGCCGAAAGAAAGCTCTATTTGTGGGAACAAAATGATAAAAAAATTTGGGTACAATGTAGCATGACCGCGCAATTGTCATTCAAATTGCGACAGCGCTGAAAGCTGAAAATCGGCTTGGGCAGGAAGGTGTATAAGTGCCTGGTATTGAAGTGGTTAAGGTGTACCATGGATATTATTCCTTTCACTCATTGGCACTGAAGCTACAAAACGTCACAGAACAAGACCAGTTGAATGTGACCAACTAGTACTGGCTCCACCATGACCTTGATGGATGAGAACTTTCAGATCCCCACCATAATTCCCAACTTGGTTCGGGTCTTTATGAGAGTCGTTGGTAATCTGAAGAAGAGCAATTCTGTTCTGGTTAGTGTGTTTTGTGGTTGACCCGTCAGTTTTACTCATTGCCCTGAGTTTTTCTTTAGCTTGTTTTTAGGTGTGATGTAAAAGATTTATACGACCTACATGATACCGTTTGGTGTATATATAGCAGTTTTGCTCAGCGGAGATGTCGGGTCATATATTGTTGGCTCTTTTTCTGAAGCGACAGTGCCATTGTTTATGTCCTATACATACAAATACAAAAAATCAGGCATTTATCAGTAGAATTTTTCTATTCTTGTGATCACAAATCCCACAATGCCGAAATATATAGTTAATATGTGCAATAAATTTTCCTCGCGGGCTGTCGGACAGGGAAAAATGGCAGGAAATTTACCCTGCAGGCAGAAAGAGGAAACCTAGCCTCTAAGTGACCTTCTGTATGTTTAGCATCATCGTTTACGATATGGAAGGCGGCGTGGTGCTACGGTTTTATTGGACCCACTTGAAAAGTTTTTTTCTATACAATTTTGTGGTGCTTTGATGGCTTTGTTATGGAATGTGTTTATGGGGACCATGTTGAATTTGAAAACAATATTTTAACTCTCTCATCTGCTTATTGTCTGCAAAGAGGAATTTGAGTAGACTGAATGCCTGCTTGTTTTTTGGCCCAGTTCACATGGCCATTAGCTTCCAACACTAGTCAGAAAAATACATATTAGTACAAGATGTGACCATTTAATTCCCGGAATGCCCGTGGCCAGGGCCGCCATCAGGAATTTTGGAGCCCCTTACACAGCTTCATGCATGGGGGCCCCCTGGAGCAGAGGAGAACCGGGGGTGCTGCCGCCGCAAATTGAGAAGCGGGGGGTGCTGACGAACAAAAATAAAATAAAAAGGCCTCTGGGGACCTCTGGGCCCCTTCATAAAAGAAAATAGGATAAAATAAAAAAATTAATAAAAAAATAAAATTATAAAAAAATAAAAAGGGGGGGGGTTGCCATCCAGGGCCCTGGGGACCTCCGGGCCCCTTACAATTTTTTTTATAAATAAAAAAAAAAGATTTGTCAAAAAAAGGGGGGGGTTGCCATCCCGGGCCCCTGTGGACCGCCGGGCCCCTTACACGTGTACTGCCTGTACCCCCCTGATGGCAGGCCTGCCCGTGGCATAGCACGCTGGTGGTGAGTCACACAGCCAGGGCTTTTTTTTTTCAGCAGGAACGTGGGGGAATGCAGTTCCATCACCTCTAGCACTGAATATATGTTATGGCAAGGGGTGCTTGGATGTGTTGGAGGGTCTACTGATGCTGGCTGCTGGGGGGGTCTATTTTTGTGTGGTGGCCTCGTGCTCCTGACGAGTGGGTAAAAGTCCACGAAACGCGCTGAGATTACTTATGATGCATCTACCATATTTCAACAATTTTAGATGGTTTTACCATGCTGTTAGATCCTTACTGTGACTTCTTCCACCCATTATATGGGGGACCATGTATGAAAAAAATCTCCTGTACTATGCACTGTATTGTTATATAATGCCATTAGCATAATGTATTTTTTAGCTTGTATGCAAATGACATCCTTAAATAAAATGCTAACCATTGGTGTATCAATAAATGTTATTTATCTATACCTATTCGATCATGTTTTGGTTCCACCACATACACCTGACGCAAAGTCCCAACCTTTCCCCCCCTTATACCCTAACTTCATAGGCATAGCACATGTTCACATTAAAGTGGAGTTCCACCCTGAAAAAAAAATTAACACCAAAAAAAAAAAAAAATATATATATATATATATATATATATATATATATATATATATATATATATTTTTTTTTACTTACCAGAAATAGTGGTTGCTATGCGGAAGTCCCTAATCTGCCTCTTCATCCTCCGCGGTGGATCTTATTCCTCCGTCCTACTCGCGGTGTCTTCTGGGGAATGGGGCGCGCTGCCTTCTGGGAACTGTGTGTACCCCAGAGAGCAGCCGGCCCCATTCACAAACCACCGCACTGCTCGCGCATGCGCAGTAGCAAACAGGCAGTGAAGCCGCACGGCTTCACTGCCTGTTTCCCTTACAGAGGATGGCGGCACCGGGAGCTGCCAGAATCAGGGGATCGCCCTCGGGGGGGGGGGGGGGGCTGACATTGTGAGTGAGTAGGACAGGTAAGTGTCCTTATTAAAAGTCAGCAGCTACAGTGTTTGTAGCTTCTGACTTTTAAAAAAATATATAAAAATTGCGGGTAGAACCCCCCTTTAAGAAGCCCAGCTTCCATAAAGACAATGATGCAAATCAGGCTTATGTTTAAATCTCCTTTCCGTATATAAAAAAGAAACGAGAGAAAAGCGTATCGAAGACTAAAATAAAGACCCCCATGTATGCATAGCCATATATTGGACCTGTGGTTTTCTGTTCTCTAGTCCATGGTGCCAAATTCACATTGTAGTGTCTAGGAAATCTTGGCAGGCATACACATCCTGCAGACGAGAAGCCCATTTCCCAGGTCCGTCTCCCAGTTGTCACCCAGATTACCCAATGACTGATGTATACGATTCTCAGCTCTCCGCTCAATCCATTTGGCCTAAATATTCTGCTCCTCTGACTTTCACTTGTGCTCACAACTTTATCACCGTCTGTCATAGAATGAAATGGATAGCGCCGGGGTGGAGGAGCCTGCCCTCAATATTATTAGATAAATGATCTTTGAGAAATTGCCAATTCTGGAACTCCCTGCAGTGTTCTTACGGAAGGCAAAGGTGCTCCATTATATGTACTTTAAAGAGAGAGAGAGAGAGAGCATATTCCAGGATGGAAGGTTTTTTTATTGGTAAAGAACACTGAGCAAATAACAAAAAATCTACTGACTATAGATATGTCCTTTGGAACCTCAAACTGAGACTTTTAATAATTTAGTGTATTTTTTTTAAAATATGACTAGCATTAGTGCTTGGGTCTGTCATGAAATTAGCCTTCTGTAATCCCTTGCACAGTGGCACTATTAAAGCTGTGTCATGGTCCAATCGCCAGGTTGGGGGTTTGGAGAAGACACCACCAGCACTGTTTTTCACCAATGTTGTTTCTATCTGGCCTGCCATGTTTCTTGCCCTGCATTATTTTACTCTGGGCCGTGATGTTCCATGTTCTGGGCTGCCATTCTCTGTACCATACCTCTCAGAGTTGCTGTGCTTCTTTTTTTTTATTGCTTTGGGCTGCACTATTTTGGATCGCGGTGCTCTGTTTCACTCTGGGCTGCCGTGCACTGTTGTGTTCTCTGGGTGGCCTTGCTCAGTGCCATGCCACTCTGGGGTGACATGCTCCATGTCATAGCACTCTGGGCTGTGATGCTCTATATTTTATCGCTCCGGCCTGTGATGTTTTTTATTGTGTTGCTCTGGGCTGTGGTGCTCCATGGCGTGCCATTCTGGTCTGCCATACTCTGCATCACACCATTTTGGGCTGCCATGCCCTGTGGCATGCCACTCTGGGTTGCTATGCTCTGTGGCATGGCACGCAGAGTTGCCATGCTCTGTGGCATGGCACGCAGGGTTGCCATGCTCTGTGATGTACCACTCTTGAGCTGCCATGCTCCTCCCCATAGTGCTGTGGACTGCAATGCTTTGTTTCATCACTCTGGCCTGCAGTGCTCCTTGTACCACTCTGGACTGTGATGCTCCATGGTGTGCCACTCTGCTGCCATGCTCTGTTGTGTGCCACGCTGAGTTGCTATGCTCCATGGCATGCCACTCTAGGGTGCCATGCTCTGTTGTATCACTCTGGGCTGCCATGCTTCGTGTCCTACGGCACTGGGCTGCCATGCTTCGCGTCCTACGGCACTGGGCGGCCATGCTTTGCGTCCTACGCCACTGCCACTGGGCGGCCATGCTTTGCGTCCTACGGCACTGGGCGGCCATGCTTTGCTTCCTACGGCACTGGGCTGCCATGTTTTGCGTCCTAAGGCACTGGGCTGCCATGCTTTGCGTCCTAAGGCACTGGGCTGCCATGCTTTGCATCCTAAGGCACTGGGCTGCCATGCTTTGCGTCCTAAGGCACTGGGCTGCCATGCTTTGTGTCCTAAGGCACTGGGCTGCCATGCTTTGCATCCTAAGGCACTGGGCTGCCATGCTTTGCGTCCTAAGGCACTGGGCTGCCATGCTTTGCGTCCTAAGGCACTGGGCTGCCATGCTTCGCGTCCTAAGACACTGGGCTGCCATGCTTCGCGTCCTAAGGCACTGGGCTGCCATGCTTTGCGTCCTAAGGCACTGGGCTGCCATGCTTTGCGTCCTAAGGCACTGGGCTGCCATGCTTTGCGTCCTAAGGCACTGGGCTGCCATGCTTTGCGTCCTAAGGCACTGGGCTGCCATGCTTTGCGTCCTAAGGCACTGGGCTGCCATGCTTCGCGTCCTAAGGCACTGGGCTGCCATGCTTCGCGTCCTAAGGCACTGGGCTGCCATGCTTTGCGTCCTAAGGCACTGGGCTGCCATGCTTTGCGTCCTAAGGCACTGGGCTGCCATGCTTTGCGTCCTAAGGCACTGGGCTGCCATGCTTTGCGTCCTAAGACACTGGGCTGCCATGCTTCGCGTCCTAAGGCACTGGGCTGCCATGCTCCGTCGCACCACTCTGGGCTGCCATGCTCCGTCGCACCACTCTGGGCTGCCATGCTCCGTCGCACCACTCTGGGCTGCCATGCTCCGTCGCACCACTCTGGGCTGCCATGCTCCGTCGCACCACTCTGGGCTGCCATGCTCCCTCGCACCACTCTGGGCTGCCATGCTTTGTCGTACCTCTCTAGGCTGCCATGCTCCATGGCAGGGCTGGGACAAGGGCTGGGCGGAAGGGACTCGTGCCCTGGGCGCAGAGACGCTAAGTGGAGAGGGGGCAGTAAGAGCAGATGGTCGCTCCGCTCTGACAGTGAAATTTTAACCCGCTACCCCCTTCTGCATTTGTGGTAATGTCCGTGAAAGTAAACCCTCTCTCTCTACATTGATGGTCATGGGAGGGGTTACATTTTAATGCCATTGACCACCAATGGGGGAGAGGGTTAATCATATGAACACCTGTGCTAGGGGTTCGTAAGGTGTTCACTGACATTAATGCTGGGGGTTATTAATGCGTCCTCTTGATATCTGCATTGGGGATTCTGGTGTCCATTGGTACCAATGCTAAGGGTTATTAATGCATCCACTGACTCTAATGCTTGTTGTTATTAATATGTCCTCTGATACAAGTGGTGGGGGTTATTATGGCGTCCACTGGCACCAATGGTGCGTCCACTGGCATGCAATTTTGCATCTTCGCCCTGGGCACTGATTGACTTTGTCTCGCGACTGCTCAATGGCTTGCCATTCTGGGCTGCCATGGTCTGTAGTTTGCCACTCTGGGTTGCAATGCTCTATTGCGTGCCATTCTAGGCTGCCATGCTCTGTCTTGGACCACCCTGAGCTGCCATGCTCCGTGTTGTACCACTCTGAGCTGCCATGCTGCACAACAGTCTGGGCTTCTATGCTTCACATCCAAACGCTGCTCCCTATTTCAGTAGAATGTGCACTACTCAGTTGGGGTCCAGCCTGCATCCTGATTTAGCTCTATGAGATCATTCAGCAGGAAAAGTGTTTTCCAATACAAGGGCTCCAGACTCCTCTTTCATGTTTCATATATTCCAATTCTGGTAACTGACCCTTAACCTATACGGAAAGGCTGCGCTCTGCTCTGAGGCTGAAGTTTCTATTTTTGAGTGCAGGCAGAGATTTTACAGATGCAAAGTGTTGAACTTTGCTCGGTCCCATAGGAGACACTTGTCGCTGTTGTTTTCATATCATTGTGAAGTCCTACTTTTTTGGAAGTGGCTTTCCCTCATATTTTTCTTTACTGTATCAGCAGTTATGCTATAAAAAAAAACTATCATATGTTCCTATATTGTTAGATACTATACTTATGACATCATTATTACTATCACACTGTCATCTGCACAACCATTGGCTGTACATAAGAGTTAGTCCTACGAAACAAAATTATTCCAGAAAAGCTTTAATCTAAAGTGAGCTATATTTTATTTTTTTCTTGGTGTTCAGTCTAAAATATTTGACTGCATATAGAACCTTGATGTTGCTTATTTGAAGTGTTCTTACACAGCCCCTACCTTCTAATGTCTTTGATACCTCAACAGCAGGATCTCCCTGTCATAATTCCTGACCCTTTTCCTAAATGCCTGGGAGTTTTGGGTGTTCCTGCCCCCCATTGTATGTTCAGTTCCTAATACATACTTTATAATATAAAATACATACAAATGTGGCAGGCATGGTGTGAGTCCCTCATAATGGGCTCAACAGGTGTACAGACCCAGGAACGCACCTCAGAGATGCTGGGAACCCCTCATAATGGGCACAGTAGGTGTGTAGATCTAAGAACTGAGCCCAAGGATTGTGGGAACCCCTCATAATGGGCACAGTAGGTGTGTAGATCTGAGAACTGAGCCCAAGGATGGTGGGAACCCCTCATAATGGGCACAGTAGGTGTGTAGATCTGAGAACTGAGCCCAAGGAAGGTGCAAACCCCTCATAATGGGCACAGTAGGTGTGTAGATCTGAGAACTGAGCCCAAGGAAGGTGCAAACCCCTCATAATGGGCACAGTAGGTGTGTAGATCTGAGCCCAAAAATGGTGGGAACCCCTCATAATGGGCACAGTAGGTGTGTAGATCTGAGAACTGAGCCCAAGGAAGGTGCGAACCCCTCATAATGGGCACAGTAGGTGTGTAGATCTGAGAACTGAGCCCAAGGATGGTGGGAACCCCTCATAATGGGCACAGTAGGTGTGTAGATCTGAGAACTGAGCCCAAGGATGGTGGGAACCCCTCATAATGGGCACAGTAGGTGTGTAGATCTGAGAACTGAGCCCAAGGATGGTGGGAACCCCTCATAATGGGCACAGTAGGTGTGTAGATCTGAGAACTGAGCCCAAGGATGGTGGGAACCCCTCATAATGGGCACAGTAGGTGTGTAGATCTGAGAACTGAGCCCAAGGATGGTGGGAACCCTTATAATAAACTCAGCAGATGTGCAGAACCCAGCTCAGGCATGGTGGGAACCCCTTCTAATGGGCACAGCAGGTGTACAGACCCAGGAACTCGGTTTAGGGATGGTATGAATCCCTCATAATGGGTACAGCAGGTGTACAGACCTTGGAGCTCAGCATAGAAATGGTGGGAACCCCTTGTAATGGGTACAGCAGCTGTACAGGCCTGGGAACTCGGCTCAGTGAAGGTGGGAACCCCTTGTAATGGGCACAGAAGTTGTGGATACGAAAGAACGCAGCTCAGCGAATGTGGAAAACCCTGCTGCAGGTGTGCAGACTTAACATTTAACTTCAACCCAGGAGCTCAGAACAAGGATAGTGGGAGTCCCTCATAATTGGCGCAAGGAGTGTGAAGACCTGGAAATAAGCACAGGAATGGTGGAAACCTCTTGTATTGGGCCCAAAAGGCTCTCAAAGCTGGGAATTTAGTGCAGGGATCTCTCCAATAGAATCCCTGAAAAGTAGATGGGATTGTCAAGTGGTTTAATGCCTCTGAATCTAGGAAACACTGAAATATCAAGAGTATGCGTACCACCGCTCCATTACCAAACTTGTTTTAAGGGGCTTCATGTATGACTCTTTCCCAAGACACATCATTTTCACAACATCAGCCCTACTAGACAGCTAAGGTCTAATGACAATCTGTTACTGACATGAAAACAGAGGTCTCCTTTGCATATATACGGGGAAGCTATGTCACACCAAGGTTCCTCCTGTACAGTGTAATCCTTGGAGTGTTCCAGTATAATTTCATGTAGAGCAGGAGTCTCCAATCTTTCCAAGCAAAGGGCCAATTTACTGTCCTTTTAGGATTTAGGAAGGCTGAACTGTGGACAGTGGGAGTATAATATGCCTCGGCATCAGTGCCTCATCATTGGTTCTAATTAGAGGAAATGTCAGTTTGGGGGCTCACTGGTGTCGGTTGGTGGAATAGTGTCCCATCATGAACAAAGGGCCACATCCGGCTCGTGGGCTGCAGTTTGGAAACAACTGATGTAGCGCAATGCTTAAACGAAGGTCTAGCTTATATTAATTGGCCACATGCACTGTTTTTTTATTTTATTTTATTTTTTATTTTTTTTAGCAATGTTCAAAAAGTTTTAGCACTCCTCCTGGCGGCCTTATTTCGAAGATCTCCTTAAGTTTAGCTCAGAATGCTTGTATAGAAAGGAATTAGAAACATTTTCAGCCGTTCATAACATCACATAAGCACCATGACTGCATGGAACTCCATGTGAGGTTATCTTCAAACACAACAGGATGTGCTCAAGTTGGTAGTTGCAGGGATTGGGACTCTTCAGCTCTATTTGACTTGTATCTCTTAGCTAGCATGATGAGGCCTTCCTCCAGGAGTCTGTGGTCAGGAAAAGGGAAGCTGAGCTGGACTTTTTAATCAGCCACCCCTGGGAGTGCAATGAACAATCGGTATAAATAGAAGCATGGCCAAGCTGACCAGAACCTCTTAGCTTTAAAGCTCCTCTCTAGGCATACCAAACCTCCTCAAGCCCTCCTCACAGTCATTCAGCAGGTTGTCCAGTGGATCCAGTCCCAAAGTAGACCAGGTGCCTTTTCATAGTGCAGTCTTACAGGAACGCCACCACTAAACAGCCAATAGAACATGTCCATGTCACTCATCCAGTAACCTCAACACCGAAAAAAAAGGTATTTTAGTTATTTTTTGGGACATTAAGAACAGATTTTTGAAAAAGAACCTAGGAATCATTTGGGATGGGAAAGGGGTACCTGGAGTTCAACTTTAAGTAGGGTGTTTAGAAAGTTAAAAGGAACTGAAGAAAATTAAAAAAATTACAAGAAACTGAAAAAGATATAAACAGGAAGAGAAGTGCGTTGGTCACTAGTGGCAAAAATGTTACACGCACGGCATGTGCAATGACGTCAAACAGGCTCCGCCCTACACGTTTCGTGACAACTCGGGTATTGAACCCAGAGGATCGGCATGAAAGCCAGCCAGCTAGCATTTTCACGAGAAGTCAGAAGTTGCAGCCGCCTTGTTTTTCATGACTGAATTCCCACAGATGAAACCCGGGTGGTCACTTTCAGAAACATAGTCATTTCCATCAAGTTTAATTCTAAGTTGCTCCCTATTTAAAGCTGGCATTACATGGTTAGAAAATCATTAAGAAAAACGGTCGTATTCGATAAAGATCTGTCGAACGTGGATGCAATAATGCCGAACGTGGATGCAATAACGCCATCGTTATGTTGACAACTGTGGGGAATATTTCAATACATTATCGATCGTTAACTACATAAATGGTACATTTTTCATCAATCAATGGAAATTATGTAAAGATTTTTTTTGGCCTTTGTGAACCCTCCCACTCACCAACTGTATTTAAATGAAAGATCTTTCTTTTTGTTGCTTGTACTTCCAGGGGTTACATTTTAACACACAGGTTTTTTCGATTGGTTTCCGATTCATTCTACTACTAACCTTTAGAAAATCGATCATTTATGCTACAAATATCTGACATGACTGTTTCTTTGTTTTTTCTTTTGCCATAAAACGTTACATTTCGAGAATCGAAATTAGCCCACTAACGTTTTGAAAGCCGAACGATCAAACGTATCGAACGCTTTTCTAACCATGTATGGACACCATAAGAGAGATTTTCGTTATCACTAGATATTCTGCAAGCAAACCCTATGAAAAGCATTTGTCCACCAATCTGGTGGCCCACCCTCACAACTGACCTGAAAGCCGAGGAGGTTCTGTAGAATAAAGCTGGTCATTCATTTTTAGAAAATCATTTGAAAAATAGTTTGAAACGCTGGACAGTTCGACTTTCTAGATGTTGGTGAGCTCATTTTGATTCTCAAAAATTTATGACCAAAAAAGCGAACCGGCATGTTTGAATTTTGTAGTGCCAACAAACGAAGCTTGAGTAGTAGAATCGATTGGGCATAACACAAAAAAAATAAAATCATGCTACTCGTATAAGCCGAGTTTTCCAGCACATTTTTTTGTGCTGAAAATGCCCCCCTCGGCTTATACTCGAGTATATACGGTAAAAAAAAATTGTCGATCCTTTTTACATGCTCATGAGCAGCATGATTTATTTTTTTTCTCTCAAGCCTGCCTTGCATACACACGTTCAGGGAAAAAAAACGCTCGAGCAAAGCGCGGTGACGTACAACACGTACAACGGCACTATAAAGGGGAAGTTCCATTCGAATGGCGCCACCCTTTGGGCTGCTTTTGCTGATCGTCGTGTTAGTAAAGTTTGGTGAGAGGCGATTCAGCCTCGTGCTCTTCAGTCTGTTACAGCGTGACGAATGTGCCATCTCCATTTCGAACGCTAGTTTTACCAGAATGAGCGCTCCCGTCTCATACTTGATTCTGAGCATTGCTGTTTTTTACGACGTGAAAAACGACGAGAAAAAATAGAGCAGGTTCTAATTTTTTTTTTTCGGGTAGTTTTCTCGTCACGAAAAATGCTATGGAGTATACACACGACCGTTTTTCACGACCAATCTAAAAAAATGTAATTTTTCTCGTCATGAAAAACGGTCGTGTGTACGCGGCATAAGTCTGAACTGGCCACAGCTAAAGGAGTCTGATGGAGTCTAAGAGGTGATGGTGGAGGGATGCTGGACATGAATTTTCACAGATTATCAGAGTGCGGACAAAGTCATTACTTGAGCCCGATTGGCTTGTATTTAGAAGCTCATCACAAAAAACAGGGACAATAGAAGATTGGAAAAACATTGCCAGGTCTGATGAGTCTGGATTTCAGCTGTGACATTCAGATGGTGGGGTCAGAATTTGGTGTAAACAACATGAAAATATGGATCCATCCTGCCTCGTATCAATGGTTCAGGCTGGTGGTGGTGTAATGGTGTGGGGGGATATTTTCTTGGCACACTTTGGGCCCCTTAGTACCAATTGAGAATCATTTAAACACCACGGCCTACCTGAGTATTGTTGCTGACCATGTCCATCCCTTTGACTACAGTGTCCCCATCTTCTGATGGCTCCTTCCAGCAGGATAATGCACCATGTCACAAATCTCCAATCATCTCACCACTGGACAATGAGGTCCCTGTACTCCAATGGCCTCCACACTCACCACATCTCATCCAATAGAGCACCTTTGGGATGTGGTGGTACAGGAGATTGGCATCATAGATGTGCAGCTAACAAATCTGCAGCAACGGTGTGATGCCATCATGTGACTATGGACCAAAATCTCTGAGGAATGTTTCCAACACCTTGTTGAATCTATTCCATGAAGAATGAAGGCAAAAGGGGGTCCAACCCGGTAAGGTGTACCTAATAATAAAGTGGCCGGTGAGTGTATATAACTCATTTAAACTGAAAGATCAGTTAGGATTGGGGGCCCAGAGTTTAGCCACCTTATTCATACCCCTTAAAATTTTCCACATTTTGTCATGTTACAACCAAAAATGTAAATGTATTTTATTGGGGTTTTATGTGATAGACCAACACAAAGTGGCACATAAATGTGAAGTGGAAGGAAAATGATAAATGGCTTTCCAAATTCTTTACAAATAAATATGTGAAAAGTGTGGTGTACATTTGTATGGCGCCCCCCGGAGTCAATACTTTGTAGAACCGCCTTTCTCTGCAATTACAGCTGCAAGTCTTTTTGGGGATGTCTCTACCAGCTTTGCACATCTAGAGAGGGACATTTTTGCACATTCTTCTTTTCAAAATATCTCAAGCTCTGTCAGATTGGATGGAGAGCGTCTGTGAACAGCAATTTTCAAGTCTTGCCACAGATTCTCAACTGGATTTAAGTCTGGACTTTGACTGGGCCATTCTAACACATGAATATGCTTTGATCTAAACCATTCCATTGGAGCTCTGGCTGAATGTTTAGGGTCGTTGTCCTCCTGGAAGGTGAACCTCCCCCCAGTCTCAAGTCTTTTGAAGACTCTAAAAGGTTTTCTTCTAAGATTGTCCTGTATTTGGCTCCATCCATCTTCCCATCAACTCTGACCATCTTCCCTGTCCCTGTTGAAGAAAAGTATCCCAACAACATGATGCTGCCACCACCATGTTTCACAGTGGGGATGGTGTATTCAGGGTGATGTGCAGTGTTAGTTTTCCACCACACATAGTGTTTTGCTTTTAGGCCAAAAAGTTTAATTTTGGTCTCATCTGACCAGAGCCTCTTCTTCCACATGTTTGCTGTGTCCCCCACATGGCTTCTCACAAATTGCAAACGGGACTTCTTATGGCTTTCTTTCAACAATGTCTTTCTTCTTGCCACTCTTCCATAAAGGGCAGATTTGTGGAGAGCACGACTAATAGTTGTCCTGTGGACAGATTCTCCCACCTGAGCTGTGGATCTCTGCAGCTCCTCCAGAGTTACCATGGGCCTCTTGGCTGCTTCTCTGATGAATGCTCTCCTTGCCCGGCCGGTCAGTTTAGGTGGACGGCCATGTCTAGGTAGGTTTGCAGTTGTGCCATACTCTTTCCATTTTCTGATGATAGATTAAACAGTGCTCCATGAGATGTTCAAAACTTGAAATATTTTATAACCTAACCCTGCTTTAAACTTCTCCAACTTTATCCCTGACCTGCCTGGTGTGTTTCTTGGCCTTCATAATGCTGTGTGTTCCCTAAGGTTCTCTAACAAACCTCTGAGGGCTTCACAGAACAGCCGTTTATACTGAGAATAAATTACACACAGGTGGACTCTGCTTACTAATTAGGTGACTTCTGAAGGCAATTGGTTCCACTAGATTTTAGTTAGGGGTATCAGAGTAAAGGGGAGCTGAATACAAATGTACGCCACATTTTTCATATATTTATTTGTAAAAAATGTTGAAAGCCATTTATCATTTTCCTTCCACTTCACAGTTATGTGCCACTTTGTGTTGGTCTATCACATAAAATCCCAATAAAATCTATTTACGTTTTTGGTTGTAACATGACAAAATGTGAGAAATTTCAAGGGGTATGAATACTTTTTGAAGGCACTGTATGTGCCATCTAAAGTAGCCCTAAAGGAACAGTATTGGTAAATGTAACCACCTACAGAAAGCGTCTTTGGATTTACAGAACGTCTTTTTAAATAGCTTTTATTGCTTTTCTTGGAGAATGAATTTGCAGTCACATCCTGCGCTACGAAACATCTGAAGTGAAAGATAACAGGAAGGGTTAAATCCCGCAGCTCTGCGGCAGAGTGAAATCGCACATGTCCAGTAGCCGTTAAAGTATGAGAGTTTCCTGTTTACGAAGAGTGTTGATAGGAATGGTGAGTGCAGCAGGAAAGCGGCAGAGCCAATATCTGCGTACGTATGGATGTGTGTCCGTGTCATTACCTCACCGGAGGGGGGGGGGGGAATGAGACAACGCGACCATGTTTTCTCCGCGATTCGCTGCGTTCGCCTCTTCTCCCCTGTGTGTGCTTCAAGGATTCTTCAGCCTGATATGGTCATGGGTGTGTCACTCTGGAAATCTAATCAGCTGTTCAGAGAGCAGCCTGGGCCAGCTACAATAACAAGATAGTCTTCCTACCCCCCCCCCCCCCCCCCCGCTTTCCATTAACACTATGAATGTAGAGAGGGAAATGGGTCAGGTTTGTTTGCTGATTTTTATTTTATTTTTCAATTTTTTTTTAACTCTACCCTTAAAGTCAATTAAATAATTTGCAGACAGTCATGAATTTGGTGTGCGTGCCAGCTGAAGGTTGAGCTCAGCCTTGCAGTGGGCGTCTTTGCTCTACAAACCGTTGGGAGGGAGAAAATAAATTTATAAGAATTTTATAAATTTACACAACAGGCAGAGCTTAGTTAGTTATGGCATACAAAGTTCCCTTTTTACCTGTTATGTAATATGGAAAATGTAATAAAAAATAAATAAACTATGGCACGCGGTCTGTAGACTTCCAGTGTGCATCTTCTGTTTGGCTTGAGTTGCTCCTTAAAAAGTTTTAAACTTTAGTTATTTCTTATCTTATAGTGGAAGTTCAGGCAAATTCCTGCTTCCACCTCCATTCTAAACCCCCAATTTACATATTATTGCTCTTGTTAATTATAATTATTGACTGATTGCCAATCCAATTTTAAATATCCTCCTGATGAAGCGGCACTGGCTGCGAAACTAAACTAGTTGAGAGAGATGATTGTCGTGACCCTCAAACCCAATGTGATTTTTTCCCCCCTTGGGGATCACTATACTGGTGTTGTGTATGGTTTGTCACTATTTTAAATTGTATATTTTTGTTTTATTGTTGTTTTTAATAAAATGTATTTTTGTTTTATATCTGTTTACATTTTATTTTACCTATTTACCGTTACCGCAATAGTCCAATCGCCCCCCTCCTTTGGTTCTTTGGTTTGGGGACCTTAGACCAGATTCCTTTATATCCATTCCAAACCCATCATCTACTTTAAGACCAGGACTTTTCTGGCACTTTTTGTTTACATGTAAAAATCTGTATTTTTTGCTAGAAAATTACTTAGAACCCTCAAACCATTCTATTTTTTTTAAAGCAGGGGTGCCCAACCGCGGGCCACATGTGGCCCGTGGCGCCTTCCAAAGTGGCCCACTGTGTCTTGCTCCGAGATGGCCGGTCGGCAAGCCCAGATCGCGGGTTCCCGACCCTCCATCTCCGAGCATTAGTGCAAAGAATGGGGTCATGTGTGGCGGCTGCGGCGGGGCTGGCCTATCCGTGATTGCGGCGGGGCTGGCCTATCCGTGATTGCGGCGGGGCTGGCCTATCCGTGATTGCGGCGGGGCTGGCCTATCCGTGATTGCGGCGGGGCTGGCCTATCCGTGATTGCGGCGGGGCTGGCCTATCCGTGATTGCGGCGGGGCTGGCCTATCCGTGATTGCGGCGGGGCTGGCCTATCCGTGATTGCGGCGGGGCTGGCCTATCCGTGATCCCGGGGGGCTGGCCTATCCGTGATCGCGGATTTCCGCCTCCACCGCGTTGTGAACACCGCTGCCTTCACCTCCTCCAGGCTCCCCCTCTCCTCCAGACTGATGGAAGATACAAGTTGCAGGTGAGGGGGGTGGATACGGTCTGGGGAGAGAGGGAGCAGCCAGCCAGAGTTAGTCAGTATAAATAAAAATAAAAAACTCGCCCGGAGATCACTTTTATCAGGGTCGGGGGGCCCCCCTCCCGCCGCGCTCCGGAACCGTGGTTAGCGGCGGAGCCGATTGGGTCCTCTCCTCCCCTCTGAGACATGGAGCTGAGTGAGGAAAAGATGGCGCCTGCTCGGCTCCATAACATTGGATGACGAAAGCGATGTCAAACGTCACTTCCGCCCAATGCTCTTAAGGGGGAAAGTAAAAAAAAAAAATTTTTATTGCATTTAAGTGTAAATATGAGATCTGAAGTATTTTTTGACCCCATATCTCACATTAAAGAGGACCTGTGATGCTTTTTTCTATTACAAGGGATGTTTACATTCCTTGTAATAGGAATAAAAGTGACCCAATTTTTTATTTTTTTTTAAAAGACCGTGTAAAAATAAAAAGTTAAATAAATCTGAAAAAAAAAAATTTGAAAGCGCCCCATCCCACCGAGCTTGCGCACAGAAGCGAACGCATACGTAAGTCACGCCCGTATATGAAAACTGTGTTTAAACCACACACGTGCAGTATCGCCGCGATCGTTAGAGCGAGAGCAATAATTCTAGCAAAAGACCTCCTCTGTAATTCAAAACTAGTAACCTGTAGAAATTTTTAAACATCGCCTATGGAGATTTTTTAAGGGTAATGGTTTGTCTCCATTCCACGAGCGGGCGCAATTTTGAAGCGTGACATGTTTGATATCAATTTACTCGGCGTAACATTTTCTTTTACAATATAAAAAAAAAAATGGGCTAACTTTACTGTTGTCATTTGCCCTTAAAAGCATTTGCTAACACCAAGATCGGTGTGATAAGATGCTTTTCCTTTTTAAAAATGGCGCCGTTTACATCCGGGAAACCAAAAGTGATGTATGCTCATTTCTTCCGGTTTCCTATATCAAAGAGGTGACCAGAGCCTCTGGTCACCTGGTCTCTGATCGCTTCTATGATCAGTTTACAAGAAAGCCGACCAAAAAAAAACAATACGGGGATCCTGGTATAACCACACAAAGTCCAGCAACATACCGGTACGTCGCTGGAGCTGAAGTGGTTTTATTGAACCCTGTAAAGAAAAGATCGGTATACTTATTCTGAAGCCGTTCCGGTCACATGATCTCTCCAGCAGCGGCTTCTGTGTAGAGGAGAGTTCACCGACAACGTCTGAAAATGCCTGTGCGGTGACGTCACTCATAGGCTTATTATGGGGAATCCGTTGTGGGCTGCCCCTCTTCCACACGGAAGCCGCCGCTGACAGCTGATTATGGGACCAGAGCGGCTTCAGAATAGGTAAGTATACAGATCTTTTCTTTTACAGGGTTAGATAGAATAGGCCACAGATTGCACTAAATACTGACTGCTCCCCTTACTCCGATATAACATTAACAAAGTTCCTTGCCTTTGCATGAACGTACCTGCTCAGTCACCGCTGGCAGTGATTTCCAATGCGGTAAAATCAGAAGCCTGTGTTAAAGGATAAGTTCACCTTAAAAAATGTGCATTTAGAATTTATTTTTTTTTGCAGGTAAAAAACCTGTGCATTTACAATTTTTTTTTTTTTTTTTTTCCCTAGGAGCCTGTAAAGCATTTTACCTGCCATCAGCAGATCACAGGTGCAATGTCAGGCTCCTGCAGACTATCATGTAGCTGTCTGCCCGTACCCCTGATAAGGGCAGGTAGTTACTTCAGTTTAGGAAGATTCAATCAACTACGAGGATGCCTGCCAGTAGCTGCCCATCTATTAGTGCTGCTCCCTCTATCCTCGCCACCCCCCTATATGAATAAGGGATAGATTAATGGATAGCATCTATCCATGGCCTCTGTGGCCACCCCCTATTCAGGTGTCCGGCCCCTTTCTGGACGTCGGGCGCCTGAATTACAGCGGCGGGGTGTTTTTTTTATTATATTTTATTTAAGCACCTGATTAGAGCCATAGGCTCCAATGGGCTTAAAAATGGGGTGGTGCAGAGCAGGATGCCTGCCAGTAGCTGCCCATCTATTAGTGCTGCTCCCTCTATCCTCGCCACCCCCCTATATGAATAAGGGATAGATTAATGGATAGCATCTATCCATGGCCTCTGTGGCCACCCCCTATTCAGGTGTCCGGCCCCTTTCTGGACGTCGGGCGCCTGAATTACAGCGGCGGGGTGTTTTTTTTATTATATTTTATTTAAGCACCTGATTAGAGCCATAGGCTCCAATAGGCTTAAAAATGGGGTGGTGCAGAGCATTGTGTCATGAGCTAAGCGTTACAACTGCGAATGAATATTCCCTGTTGTAACACTGATCTTCAATCCGGCCAATAAAACGCGGGTGTGAGACCCGTTTTCCGATTTGCCGAAAAGAGAAGACCCACGATTGGCCGCCGAGAAGGTGGGAGGAGACAGAAGCCGCTGCCGTGGAGAGCATGGGAAGCTACGATGGGGTAAGTGCGCCCGACCATCCCACCGACCGGGGGGGGGGGTTGTCGGTGGCATACTGTTGGCCGCCACTGATGCTCACCAGCGTCTTCGTAGTTGAAGTGGTTGTAAACCCTTACAGACCACTTAGACCTACAGGTAAGCCTAGATGGTTAAGGAGATATTTGCAAGAAATACGGCACCGATGTCTACGGCGAATGCGCGCCGTAGACAATGGCGCAGGGGCACGTTAGTGACGGCTCCCTGCGCGCGGGAATGACGTCATCGCGGCTCCGGCCAGTCACAGCCGCGATACCCGGAAGTCATTTTGGGAGAGATGGCGATGGAGGAGGCGAACGAGGGCTGCTGCGGGGGCTTCGATCTCAGGTAAGTACCTCATAATGAGCTAGTATGCTTATGCATACTAGGTCATTATGCCTTTGTCTTGCAGGGTGCATTTTTTTTTTTTTTTTTTTTTCAGGAGGCTTTACTTCCTCTTTAATTGAGAACTGCAAGCCATCAGCCGCAAAGGGTGTTGGTACTTGTAGTCTATTCATTCACAGAACTCTGTGAATGAATGACACAGCCTCAATCTTTTCTAGTTGTGACAGCGGGTATGGGGAGAAGAGCCCTGGCCCACTGTGACAGCGAGAGGAGGGCATCGGATGGGGGGGGGGGAGGGAGTGCTGCAGGAGCTGGAACATGTTACATGTTACATGTTCCACCCTTAAAACAAGTGGAACATGTAACATATTCCCTAAGGTGAACTTATACTTTAAACTAGCCTGACATGGCTTAAAAATTATAGCTGTAGGTGGCCCTCATGGTGCCACCAGGCCCAACAAATGTCAATTTTTCAAACAAATTTTAGTGAAGGATCCAGGTGGAGAATTATTGGCCGAACGTAATTACATCCAATCAGATCAGTCGCCATTTAGGTATTCAGCAGCTGCGGGTGCCATTGGCTGTTGAATACTAACACCGGAAAGGGAAAATTTCCTTTAACCGTGCTGTTTGGTGTGGATGGAGATATCTATACATGTATAGCTAGTATTTGGACTGGTGCTCCTTTGTTAAAGCATGTTGTACTGATGATGGACGCCTTCTTTTGAGGCCTCCCTTTGCAAGAAATCTGGGCCCTTCCTACCTTATTGTGTAAGTGCTAAAAAGCAAAACCAGATTCTCCTACCCTTGATATGAAAAACTGTCCTGTGAATTAAATAGGCGCATAAAAGTAAAAGGCAAACTTATCCTTTGAATAGTATTCATTTATTCCTATAGAAAAGTTGTCCAACGCTGTGACCAATAATAGATGGCCTTTCCCTGGGAATGGAGATTTGTCCACATAAGTCTGGTCAGGAGCTCCTATGTGGCTTCCAGGAGGCAGGACAGTGAACATTTTCGAGGGATGAGGACAAGTTGGCCTAAAGCCTCGTACACACGACCGGTTTTCTCGGCAAGAAAACTGCTGGGAGAGCTTTTCGCCGAGAAAACCGTTCGTGTGTATGGTTTCTCTGCAGGAAAACTCCCGGGAATCTCGACGAGAAAAATGGAGAACCTGCTCTCTATTTTTCTAGTCGGGATTCTTGGCAGAGTGTTTCCTGTCGAGAAAACCGTTCGTGAGCATGCTTACCTGTCCCAGGTAAGCCCGCGCATGCTCGATGAGACTTTGACCCATGCGCGATAGCATACAAGGGTAGTGTAGGGTGTAGCAAAATGGCGGCAACGGCATCGAATGTGACGAGCGCCGGCTCGTCGTTGCCGATGACTTCACCACGTTCTTGCCATTCAAAAGAACGGCGGTTCTTTTGGATGGCCGTCTTGACAAGACAAGCTTGCCAGGAATCCCGTCGAGAAAACCAATGTTTTTTTTCCGATGGGATTCCCGCCCGTGTGTACAGGGCTTGAGACTTGAGAGGAGGGGGGAAATTTCATAGGATAGGATTGCAAATAATGGTTAGGATTTCCTGTCAGGTTTTAGTCACTATCTTTTTTTTTTTTTTTTTTTTTTTATATCCTTGTTGGGTAGATTTTTCGCTTCCTGCCTTGACGGCCTGCAACAAACTGCAGTGAGCTGACATTCCTGTTCCTTTAAAGTGGAGCCTTCATTTTTCCTTTAGAACCTACCTGTGGGTGGCTGGAGATGGGGTCACTGCCTCACTTACGGAATTTCTGTAGAAATTAAATGGCAAATATACTTCAGCAAGGAGGAAGTTATAAATCAGCAATGTCATGGTGGTCATTTAGAGAAGACATATGGTGAAGTCTTCCTAACACTTAAGATGCTGCATATTGTATTTATAAACATTGACATACACTATATTACCAAAAGTATTGGGACACCTGCCTTTACACGCACATTAACTTTAATGGCATCCCAGTCTTAGTCCGTAGGATTCAATATTGAGTTGGCCCACCCTTTGCAGCTAAAACAGCTTCAGCTCTTCGGGGAAGGCTGTCCACAAGGTTCAGGAGTGTGTCTATGGGAAAGTTTGACCATTCTTCCAAAAGTGGATTTGTGAGGTCAGGCACTTATGTGGACGGGAAGGCCTGTCTCGCAGTCTCCGCTCTAAATCATCCCAAAGGTGTTCTATCAGGTTGAGGTCAGGAATCTGTGCAGGCCAAAGTTCCTCCACCCCAAACTCACTCATACATGTCTAATAAAATAAAAACATTCTATCACCATTGGTGTGGTTCATTTACTGCTTTCTACATATCTGGATTTCCTTTAGGACCCCATCCTTTGTTTGGGATTGCTTTGGTACATGCGAGCAGCCTCACCGAAACAATTCCCCTTTAAAGCTGAATTCCAGGCATTGTTATTTATTACATAGGTCCAACTTGGACCAATGTTTGTAATATATATATATATATATATATGTGTATATGTGTGTATATGTGTGTGTGTGTGTGTGTGTGTTTTAGACTTGGCCAATCCCTGTGGAAGAGGAGAATCACTGTAGTAGCCACCGCTGCCCTTACGGGTCCCAGGCCGAGCAGTTGCTTTGCTGTATAGTAACTAGTGGAGAGGTGGGGGTGGTGATGTCATGATCATGACCTCATCCAATTGTGGAAAAGCTTTGATGCATTGAGAAAAAAATACAAGGCATTCTCTGAATGGCTGCCGTGCAGGTGACCTCCTGTGGTTATTATGCAGCTGGGCGGCCAATTGGTGTAGAACTTGGAAGAAGATCAAACATCACTGTAATAGCAGCAGCCACTACAGTAATTCTTCGCTTCCAAGAGGATCAACCAGGTATGGAATATGTATTCTTACATTAGTCCAAGCTGGACCAATGTAACCATGCCAAAAAAAAAAACATACCTGGAATTAAGTTTTAATAAATAGGATGGTCATTTACAACATTGGACGTTAATAATCCAGCACCTCTAATGCATGGGCTCCACCTTTCTAACACGGACAGCTACGTGGAGATACTAACCTGTCTGAAACCTATACAAAACCAAAATTAACTTTTTTTTCCCCCCCGATTCCAGCCAAGGTTCAACTATATTTATTCATTAAGAATTTTGCATCCTGTCCAAGTTGTGTGACATTGAGCCCTATTCAATGAAGGTTATATCAGAATAAATACCATGGGAAGGGTAATGAGCTTCAAGACTATTGTGTTTATGTTGCAGCTGTGAAAGTGGATGCTGATAGTGAGAATAATGACCATTTTGAGGGAAGGCAACACTGGTCCATCAAGTTCTGCATCTCCTCTTTCATCACTTGTGTATCTCTATCTGATCTTTTGATAAGGTGAACTGGCAACAAATGCCAAAAGCCATTTCTGATCTTTGGGGGAAGAGTAATTAATTGGTGCAAGGGACTGAAATAAATGGAACCTCACACCAGACTTAATCTGGAGATATGTATGTTTGTTAAAGCAGTCCTTGCACAAATACTGTATTTATTGGCGTATAACACTCACTTTTTTACCCTGAAAATAGAGGGTAAACTGTGCCTGCGTGTTATACGCAGGGGGCTGTGGAATGTTATTTTCCTGAAACTTCCCTCTTAAAGTTAGGGTGCGTGTTATACGCCGATAAATACGGTATATCTTCCCTTATGCCAAACCTCTGCACTGAATGTAAGAAAAACAAAAATTTGTAGTCATAAAGTATGTTATTATACTTGTATACTTTACCTCTGGCTTCCACCTGCGGCACCTAGGTGAGGGCAGCGTCATGATCCTCTTGACAAAATCCCAGTGAATGGTGACCATCCCAAATCTAACCAGTTGGGCTTTTTTTTCCCTTTTTGAACAAACTCTGAATTTCATTTTTAGGTCCTTTTGTATTTGGGAGATTGTTGGAGGTGGCTGCGACTAAAGTGGTCCTTTTACTTATGTGGAAGGTCTGCTTTAATGGAGACGTATGGGATGGGTTAAATAACTAGTACATATCACATTAGTCACATATCAGCTAATCTTTTTTTCCTACCTCTTAGTTTTTACAGCATGTGCACATGAACTTTCCTTCTGCTGGCAAAAACGGTCCACTTTCAGTTTGAAAAGTTTTCAGGGGGTGTGAACATCTCCACCAACACACCCCCTGCCTCTGTCCCCCCTTCCCTAAGAGACGTGTCTGTGATGATAGATGGGGAGGGGGAGGAGGGAGAAGGGAGCAGCTATGGTTCTGTAAAGTCTCAGAAACAAGCAGAGGGAGGAGAGCTGACATCAATCAAGAAAAATGACAGGAAAGGGGGTGGATCCAGACTCTATATTCACACCGTTGTCTGGATGATGCTGTATGAAAGACTGTAGAACCTCCCACATGTAATTTATCTAGATTTTTACAGAATGGGGGCACTTCTGAGAGGGCTGGGGGGGTTTATAGATTTCAGCAGCTCACATAGAATAGATGTAAGCAAAAAAAAAAGGAAACCCATACTTCTGTTTTAAGGGCTTTTTCAAAACAGATGAATGAGCATGTCTTTTATGCATTCGTCATGGAACATCGATTGTTCAATAGAGACTGTTTTCATCAAAGCATTACAAAAAAGTGTTCTGATTGGTGCAGTTTAGGTGCACTGACCTGCAGTTAGCTTTGGAAGTACATTCTCATGGTTTCTTCCAAAAACTCATATACCCGAGTATAAGCCGAGGTACCTAATGTTGCCACAAAAAACTGGGAAAACTCACTGACTCGAGTATAAGCCGAGGCTCAACAATGCCTCACTGTTCCCATCCTTACTGTTCCCTTACTTACTGTTCCCATCCTTACTGTTCCCATCCTCACTCTTCCCATCCTCACTCTTCCCATCCTCACTCTTCCCATCCTCACTCTTCCCATCCTCACTCTTCCCATCCTCACTCTTCCCATCCTCACTCTTCCCATCCTCACTCTTCCCATCCTCACTCTTCCCATCCTCACTCTTCCCATCCTCACTGTTCCCTAGCTCACTGTTCCTATCACGGTTTAAATTTTACATTGTAAATAGAACCTGAAAAAAAGTTGGGGCTGCGGCGTCCATCGTTCAAATCCCGCGGTCTCTTCCTGGTCCATTCAGTGATAGGCGATTCTCAGCAGACACTCTTCGCCTATCACGAACGTTCTCTCATCCTCTGTTTCCCAGCAGACACTGTGTTGGGTGTTCCGCCAATCACAGACGTCTGCTGGGAAACTGAGGATGAGAGAACGTTTGTGATAGGCGGAGAGTGTCTGCTGAGAATCGCCTATCACGGAAGGGACCAGGAAGAGACCACGGGATTTGAACGATGGATGCCGCAGCCTCAACTTTTTTTCAGGTACTATTTACAATGTAAAATTTCGCTGACTCGAGTATAAGCCAAGGGGGGGACTTTCAGCCCAAAAAAAGGGCTGAAAATCTTGGCTTATACTCGAGTATATACGGTATGTCTGAAACAAATGTCAACATTCATCAGTGGAATATGCATGTTTATAATTGGTGATCATGCTATGAAGGTCCTTGTTCAAGTACTTCATGTTAGAGGGTGACAACACCCTATCTCCAAATTGTGCTCCTGTGTTGTTACCCTGTCACATGCGCTTCTGATGGAGACTACAAGGGGTGGATTTACTAAAACTGGAGAGTGCAAAATCTGGTGCAGCCCTGCATAGAAACCAATCAGCTTCCATGTTATTTTTGCCTATACGTAATCGAATCTGGCTACCATGCACAGCTGCACTAGATTTTGCACTCCCCAGTTGTAGTAAATCAACCCCCAAGCAGGGCCAGACTGGGGATAAAAACCAGCCCTGGAAAAAATTTCATACCAGCCCCATAGCATTATTATACCAGCCCAACAGCATAACTTTCTTGTTCATGAAGGGGAAAAACGCTTTTTTTTTTTTTTTAAGCACATTTGAAGAGTGTATAATATATATATATATATAAAAAAGTACCCACTCTTGACTCCTCTCCAGACTCCCTCAGACTGCAGACATGATACAGGAGATGGTTAGAGACTGAGGACATCATACCAAAGATGGTAAGAGATCGCAGACATGCTACAAGAGATAGTCAGAGACTGCAGACATACAGGAGATCAATGCAGCCTCACCAGTGCCCATCAAATGCGGCCTCACTGTGCCCATCAAATGCGGCCTCACTGTGCCCATCAAATGCGGCCTCACTGTGCCCATCAAATGCGGCCTCACTGTGCCCATCAATTGCAGCTTTACTGTGCCCATCAATTGCAGCTTTACTGTGCCCACAATTGCAGCCTCACTGTGCGCATCAATGCAGCCTCACTGTGCGCATCAATGCAGCCTCACTGTGCGCATCAATGCAGCCTCACTTTGCTCATCAAATGCAGCCTCACTGTGCCCACCATTGCAGCCTCACTGTGCCCACCATTGCAGCCTCACTGTGCCCACCATTGCAGCCTCAATGTGCCCACCATTGCATCCTCACTGTGCCCACCATTGCATCCTCACTGTGCCCACCATTGCATCCTCACTGTGCCCGTGAATGCAGCCTCACTGTGCCCACCATTTCAGCCTCACTGTGCCCACCATTTCAGTCTGTGCCCACCATTGCAGCCTCACTGTGCCCGTGAATGCAGCATCACTGTGCCCACCATTGCAGCCTGTGCCCGTGAATGCAGCCTCACTGTGCCCGCCATTGCATCCTCATTGTGCCCGCCATTGCATCCTCATTGTGCCCACCATTGCATCCTCACTGCCCACCATTGCAGCCTCACTGTGCCCACCATTGCAGCCTCACTGTACCTGTGAATGCAGCCTCATTGTGCCCACCATTGCAGCCTGTGCCCACCATTGCAGCCTGTGCCCACCATTGCAGCCTGTGCCCGTGAATGCAGCCTCACTGTGCCCACCATTGCTGCCTCACTGTGCCCATGAATGCAGCATCACTGTGCCAATCCATACAGGCTCACCATTGCCTGGTAACTTACACAGACAGCGGACATCTCCCGCGTTGTACCACGGAGCTAGGTCTGTGTTCGGCGGCCGCTCTGTAACAAGGTCCCGCCCCCCTAGACCAGCTCGTGTGATAGGCGGAACCCTGATTTAATCTACTAGCACACAAGCCGGTCTAGGGGGGCGGGACCTTGTTTCAGAGCGGCCGCCGAACACAGACCCAGCTCCGTGGAACACAGGCGGGGGAGGGAGGGGAGCGCTGAAGCCGCAGCTTAAAACGGCCCCAGGGCAGGCGGCCTACCCGGAAATTTCTTGGTATCCTGGTAGGCCAGTCCGACCCTGCCCCCAAGTGTCCATTCCAACGCACATTACACAGGCATGGTCTGCTATTATTACTGTCAGGAAACCCACCCTAAGAAATGCCATGCAGCCATTGCTGGAGTGCATGTAGACAAAAAGATACAGCAAAAAGCTGGCAACTAGTAACTTAAAAAAAATGGCAGTTGTTTATGATGACCAGTGCTTTAGCAAACTAAATGTCATTCATGTGGGGTTTACATCTACTGTACTTCAAAAGAGAAGTGCAGGAATTAAAAATAAAAATAAACATACATACTCAGCTAGATGGCTGCAGCATTGATTCGATGCTGCAGCTGTCCTCCAGCTCTACAGCGAGAACTGAGCGATCGAAGACCGCTGATTGCTTAGTTCTCTGTCTTCACTGAGCAGAGAGTAAAGTCACAGCTTCCTGCTCCGTCCTTCCAGCGATCACTGGATGGCCGGGCTGTGGAGGGTGCGGAAGCGGCAGCGGCTGGCTAAGGCTCTCAGTGGCAGGCTTTAGCCCCCAAATCTGGGTCACTGACCCACAGGAGAAGTATTGCCAAAAGAGCTTTGGTCATACTTCTCCCATAACTTAGCAACATTTTTGCAGCTATGTGAAGGGTTTGCTTATCCCTAATTTGGCTGATTATTTCAGACTGATTTATAAGATCGTCACTCTCGGCCCTTGGCTGTTACATGCTATAGCTGTGACTGTGCTGGTTATTTAGATTCTAGTGGTTTTAGGTCTTCCCCAAACAGGGAATTTTAGGACTTGTTAATAAGTTTCTTTTCTTGAGGTTTGTGGCTTCCTTGTTGTGGGCAGTGGTCATTTCCTGTGGGTAAAGCCAGATGAAAGAGTAACCTGATGACCCTACAGAGGAAGGGGATGTAGAGTAAGGCACTGAGATTTGTGTCTGGGGGTCTTAGTTTGTTGATGTGTTGTTTATGTCATTTGATAGTAAAGCATCAGTGGGCAGTTTGTCCCATGTAGATTCCTGCCCATTCCTCAATGTGTGAAGAAATCACTGTGTAAGGTCATGGGTCAGTGTCTGTTATTTAATTTGAAGCTCAGGCTTATAAAGAGTCTAGGACAGTGGTTGCCAACTTACAAGGTATAGGGGTCCTCAACTTTGGCTCCTGGTATCACCTATGGCAGGGATATGCAATTAGCGGACCTCCAGCTGTTGCCAAACTACAAGTCCCATGAGGCATAGCGAGACTCTGACAGCAGCAAGCATGACACCCAGAGGCAGAGGCATGATGGGACTTGTAGTTTTGCAACAGCTGGAGGTCCGCTAATTGCATATCCCTGACCTATGGGATGCATATAATGTTCAGTATATGTAATACCAGTTGAAACTATAAGAGAATGTAGACCTACTAAAGGAGCTGATGTTCAGAGACTGGGGACATGCTGCAGAAGACCAGTGAGGCTGGTAGGGATCAATGCTATTACATATCAGTGATCCCTCTCTCACTGTGTGTGGGGTTCAAGGGTCATGCCGCCAGCACCAAAGGGCCATGCCGCCAGCACCAAAGGGCCATGCCGCCAGCACCAAAGGGCCAAGCCGCCAGCACCAAAGGGCCAAGCCGCTAGCACCAAAGGGCCATACATGATTCTCAGGCTACAAGTTGTAATTCAGTATTGTGAAATGGGATGGTATTTTCACTAGATCAAGTCCAGAAATGCATTAATATTAAAAGAATACATTTATTACATCACTTGGCTATGTGTTATTTTAAAGCCATGTTTGTCTTTGAGTGGTTCCATATCTGGACCATCACCATTCATAAGCTACACATTGAGAAACACTTTTGGTCTGATTTAAGTGACCAAGGAATCTGATTGGTTACTGTGAGCATCAACATCACTTTGGTTCTCTTTCCTGTTCTTTATTTTTATACATGGTCATTAAACGTATAGACAGCTGAGACACCTGGAGCCAAGCAGAACTCTGCAGTGCATGCTAAGTTTGCCCACTTACAAAGAAATGAAAGGTCTATAATGGTTATCATAGGTGTATTTTTAATGATAGAGACAGAATATCAACCAAAAATCCAGAAAACACAATACACATGTTTTAAATTGAGTTGCAATACAGTGAGTAAAATAAGTATTTGATCCCCTACCAACCAACAATAATTCTGCCCCCCACAGACTGGCTACAGTAGGTGCTCATGTGGTACAGATTAGTCCTGTCAATTTAAGAAGGTTCTCCTAATGACACCTTGTTATGTGTATAAAAGACACCAGTCACCAGTATCTTCTATTCAAACCTCACCATGATGGGCAAGACCAAAGAGCTGTCAGAGGACATCAGGGACAAGATTGTAGACCAGCACAAGGCTGGAATGGGCTACAAGTCCTTCAGCAAGAAGCTTGGTGAGAAGAAGACTCTTCTGGCTCCCACAGACTGGCTACAGTAGGTGCTCATGTGGTACACAGAATAGTCCTGTCAATTGAAGGACACCTCGTTATGTGTATAAAAGACATCTGTCCACAGAATCTCTTTCTTTCAATTAAACCTCACCATTATGGGCAACACCAAAGGGCTGTCAAAGGACGTCAGGGACAAGATTGTAGACCTGCACAAGGCTGGAATGGGCTACAAGTCCTTCAGCAAGAAGCTTGGTGAGAAGGAGACAACTATTGGAGCGATTATTCGCAAATGTAAGAAATACAAAATAACCATAAATGGCTCTCGGTCTGGAGCTCCAAGCAAGATTTTGCCTCATGGGGTGAGGATGATCATGAGAAAAGTGAGGGATCAGCCCAGAATTACACAGGAGGAACTTGTGAATGATACCCCTTTATACGCAGTGCCTCATACCCCTTTATACGCAGTCCCTCATACCCCCTTTATACGCAGTCCCTCACACCCCCTTTAAACGCAGTGCCCCGCACCCCCTTTATACGCAGTGCCTCGCACCCCCTTTATACGCAGTGCCTCACACCCCCTTTATACGCAGTGCCTCATACCCCCTTTATGCGCAGTGCCTCATACCCCCTTTATGCGCAGTGCCTCATACCCCTTTATGCGCAGTGCCTCATACCCCCTTTATACGCAGTGCCTCATACCCCCTTTATGCGCAGTGCCTCATACCCCTTTATGCGCAGTGCCTCATACCCCCTTTATACGCAGTCCCTCATACCCCCTTTATAAGCAGTGCCTCATACCCCCTTTTTTCACATGGGAATATTTGGATGGTTAGGACTTTTCTAAATCAAGTAGCTTTAATGTTAGATTTTTTTAATTTTTAAGTAACCTTCCCATAGCTATTGCAGCTCATGATGTGCCTGAGACAGACCTGTTTGTTTTTCTGGCTTTCCCCCGTGCCTTGTGCTTAGTGGGGTTCCCATCCAGGACCTGTCCTCTGTGCAGTCCTAGGCAGGGTCCGAGCTGCGGAGGAGCAGGAAGAGCTGATAAGACCCCAGTGTGCAGGAATCCTCCGGGCTTATCAGCCAGCCACACACGGCCTCTGAAAGTGCATCCTTTTCCTGAGAAAGGGGACACAAGACATAAACCAAGCACAACTTCAAAAGATGCCTCAACTCTCAGCAACCTTGTGCATCGTGGGAGTGTAAATGGAGAAAGGGTGTCGGGGAAAGGGAGCACCTATGCTCAGCAGAATTGGATGTGTGAACTATAGGGTCATTATTTGGCCATAGTTTAACCCCTTCTTGTGTCCTGTCTGGTACTCGGCATTGCAGCATTTATGAACAGTTATAGGCAGGTGGAGAATACAGTGGGGAAAATAATGATTTGATCCCCTGCAGATTTTGTAAGATTGCCCACGTACAAAGTACCGTATATACTCGAGTATAAGCCGACCCGAATATAAGCCAAGGCACCTAATTTTACCACAAAAAAACTGGGAAAACGTATTGACTCGAGTATAAGCCTAGGGTGTCCATCTGCATGCCTCACTGTGCCTCACTTTGCCTCACTGTGTCCATGTGCATGCCTCACTGTGCCCATGAGTAGACTTACGTTTAACATGGGAGTATATGGAGGAGAACTGGGGCTACATGTGTTCCAAGTTTAGAGTCCAGGGGACCTACGGCCGGCCGGTAGCGGGTCCCCAAAGTTACCGGAGAAATTACCGTTTAACATGGGAGTCTATGGAAGGGGTGCCTGGCTTTGAAAAATCGGTGCTCCCTGACCGTAGCTCCCCCAGACAACAAACTTTGTACACTTATAGAGGAAGAGTGGTGCTATATGTGTGCCAAGTGTGGGATCCAGGGGACCTACAGCCGGCTGGTGCTGGGTCCCCAAATTCCGGGAGATCAGGCGCAAAAAGGTGACTCGCCTATAAGCCGAGGGGGGCATTTTCAGCACAAAAAAATGTGCTGAAAAACTCGGCTTATACTCGAGTATATACGGTAATGACGGGTCTATAATTTTCATTATAGGTGTATTTTAAATGATAGAGACAGAATAGCAACCAAAAAATCCAGAAAAAACACACGATACAAACGTTATTGAGTTGCAGTTCAGTGAGTAAAATAAGTATTTGATCCCCAAGCAAAACATGACTTAGTACTTGGTGGAAAAACCCTTGTTGGGAAGCACAGAGGTCAGACGTTTCTTGTAGTTGATCAGGTTTGCACACATCTCAGGAGGGATTTTGGTCCTCTCTTCTTTACAGATCTTCTCTAAATCCTTAAGGTTTCTTGGCTCTCGGTTGGCAACTCGAAGTTTCAGCTCCCTCCATAAATATTCTATAGCATTAAGGTCTGGAGATCGGCAAGGCCACCTAATGACTTTAATGTGCTTCTTGAGCCACTCATTTGTTGCCTTGGTGGTATGTTTTGGGTGATTGTCATGCTGGAAGACCCATCCAATACCCATCTTCAGTGTTCTGGGAAGAAGGTTCTCATCCAAGATTTTACAATACATGGCCCCATCTATTGGCCCCTCAATGCGGCAAAGTTGGCCTGTACCTTTAGCAGAGAAACGGCCCCAAAGCATCATGTTTCCGCCTCTGTGCTTCACTGTAGGGATGGTGTTCTTAAGCCTAGTACACACGACCGAGAATCTCGTCGTAAAAAAAACTGTCGTTTTTCTCAACGAGATTCTTGTCAAGCTTTCCTTGCATACACACTGTCAATTTCAAATCTCGTTGTAAAGCGCGGTGACGTACAACACGTACGACGGCAGTATAAAGGGGAAGTTTGATTCCAATGGCGCCACCCCTTGGGCTGCTTTTGTTGATCTCGTGTTACCGCGTGTTAGTAAAAGTTTGGGAAGAGACGATTCAGTCTTCGTGCTTTCAGTTCGTTTTAGCGTGATAAATGTGCTATCTCCATTACGAACGCTAGTTTTACAAGAAGGAGCGCTCCCGTCTCATACTTGATTCTGACCATGCGCGATTTTTTAAGACTCAGAAAAGCATACGCACGACCGGTTTTCTCGTCAGGAAACAGGCCGACGAGAATCCTGACGAGAAAAACGAGAATCCTGACGAGAAAATAGAGAGCAGGTTCTCTATTTTTCTCGTTGAGATTCCGGGCAGTTTTCTCGACGAGAAACCATACACATGAACGGTTTTCTCGGCAAGAAAGCTCTCCCAGCAGTTTTCTTGTCGTTTCTTGGCGAGAAAACCGGTCGTGTGTATGAGGCTTCAGGGTCATAGTCAGCATTTTCCTTCCTCCAAACACGGTAAGTTGAGTTAATCCCAAAGAGCTCAATTTTGGTCTCATCTGACCACAGCACTTTCTCCCAATCCTTCTCTTAATCATTGAGATGTTCATTGACAAACTTCAGATGGGCCCTGTACATGATGTGTCTTCTTAAGGAGGGGGACCTTGCAGGCGCTGCAGGATTTCAATCCATGGTGGTGTATTGTGTTACCAATGGATTGTTTGGTGACTGTGGTCCCAACTGCCTTCAGATCATTCACAATCTCCCCCCGTGTAGTTCTGAGCTGATCCCTCCCTTTTCTCATGATCATCCTCACCCCATGAGGCGAAATCTTGCATGGAGCTCCAGACCGAGGGCGATTGATGGTTATTTAGTATTTCTTTCATTTGCGAATAATCTCTCCAACAGTTGTCTCCTTCACACCAAGCTTCTTGCTGATGGTCTTCTGGCCCATTCCAGCCATTCAGCCTTGTGCAGGTCTACAATCTTGTCCCTGACGTTCTTTGACAGCTCTTTGGTCTTGCCCATGATGTTGAGGTTTGAATGGAAGAAACAGATTCTGTGGACAGGTGTCTTTTATACAGATAACAAGGTGTCCTTCAATTGACAGGACTAATCTCTGTACCACGTACTATAGCCAGTCTGTGGGAGCCAAAATATTGACACTTTGGGCCAAATTTGGACATTTTCACTTAGGGGTGTACTCATATTTGTTGCCATCGGTTTAGACATTAATGGCTGTGTGTTGAGTTATTTTGAGGGGACAGCAAATTTACACTGTTATACAAGCTGTACACTCACTACTTTACATTGTAGCAAAGTGTCATTTCTTCAGTGTTGTCATGAAAAGATATAATAATATTTACAAAAATGTGAGGGTGTACTCACTTTTGTGAGATATTGTATATGTATATAACATACATACCTTTTTAAATACATTTTGGTTCTTTTGTACCCCTCATTAACCTAGTTTACCCTAACAAGTCCTAATAAACTCCTGCTTCCCCTTCCTGACAATTTTCCTGACCATTTTTAAGTTTACATCTAATCAATAATATAAAAAAAAACATTGTTATCTGTTATTCTTTTTATCCTTTGGTTTGCTATTTATTACTTTTTTTTTTTGTGTTGCATTAACCGCTTGAGGACCGCCTAACGCCGATATACATGGGCAGAATGGCACAGCTGGGCATAAGCACGTACAGGTACGTCCCCTTTAAGGTGCCTAGCCGTGAGTCGCACGTGCGCCGCTGATAGCACGCTCGCGACCCGGTCGTGAGCTCCGTGACCGCGCCCGCGGGACCCGATCGCCGCCGGTGTCCCGCGATCGGGTCACAGAGCTGAAGAACGGGGAGAGGTAAGTGTAAACAAACCTTTCCCTGTTCTTCCTAGTGAGAGTGTCACTGATCGTCTGTTCCCTGTCATAGGTAATGACGATCAGTGACATCACACGCCAAGCCACGCCCCCCACACAGTAAGAATAACTCATTAGGTCACACTTAACCCCTTCACTGCCAGTGTCATTTTTACAGTAATCGGTGCATTTTTATAGCACTGATCGCTGTAAAAATGACAATGGCTCCAAAATGGTGTCAAAAGTGTCTGATGTGTCCGCCATAATGTCGCAGTCACGATAAAAATTGCTGATCGCCGCCATTACTAGTAAAAAAAAAAAATATTAATAAAAATGCCATAAACCGGTCCACTATTTTGTAGAAGCTATAACTTTTGCGCAAACCAATCAATAAACGCTTATTGCAATTTTTTTTTTTATTGATTTTTTTTACCAAAAATACGTAGAAGAATACGTATCGGCCTAAACTGAGGAAAAAAATGTTTTTTTATATATTTTTTGGGGATATTTATTATAGCAAAAAGTAAAAAATGTTGCATTTTTTTCAAAATTGTCGCTCTATTTTTGTTTATAGGGCAAAAAATAAAAACCGCAGAGGTGATCAAATACCACCAAAAGAAAGCTCTATTTGTGGGAAAACCAGGACGTCAATTTTGTTTGGGAGCCACGTCGCACGACCGCGCAATTGTCAGTTAAAGCGACGCAGTGCCGAATCGCAAAAAAGGGACCTGGTCTTTAACCAGCCAAAATGGTTCCGGGGGGGGGGGGGGTGAAGTGGTTAAAGAAAACGACAACATTAAAAAAAAGCTTTTATGTTATTTGTAAATAACTTTGCAAAGCTTTATACCGGGACCTTTTTTTTTTGCATCATTTTAAAAAGGACAAACTGAAGAGGAAAATGTACCGTATATACTCGAGTATAAGCCGAGGCACCTAATTTTACCACAAAAAAACAGGGAAAACGTATTGACTCGAGTATAAGCCTAGGGTGTCCATCTGCATGCCTCACTGTGTCCATCTGCATGCATCACTGTGTCCATGTGCATGCCTCACTGTGTCCATGTGCATGCACTGTGTCCATGTGCATGCCTCACTGTGTCCATGTGCATGCCTCACTGTGTCCATCTGCATGCCTCACTGTGTCCATGTGCATGCCTCACTGTGTCCATGTGCATGCCTCACTGTGTCCATGTGCATGCCTCACTGTGTCCATGTGCATGCCTCACTGTGTCCATGTGCATGCCTCACTGTGTCCATGTGCATGCCTCACTGTGTCCATGTGCATGCCTCACTGTGTCCATGTGCATGCCTCACTGTGTCCATGTGCATGCCTCACTGTGTCCATGTGCATGCCTCACTGTGTCCATGTGCATGCCTCACTGTGTCCATGTGCATGCCTCACTGTGTCCATGTGCATGCCTCACTGTGTCCATGCCTCACTGTGTCCATGCCTCACTGTGTCCATGCCTCACTGTGTCCATGCCTCACTGTGTCCATGCCTCACTGTGTCCATGCCTCACTGTGTCCATCTGCATGCCTCACTGTGTCCATCTGCATGCCTCACTGTGTCCATCTGCATGCCTCACTGTGTCCATCTGCATGCCTCACTGTGTCCATCTGCATGCCTCACTGTGTCCATCTGCATGCCTCACTGTGTCCATCTGCATGCCTCACTGTGTCCATCTGCATGCCTCACTGTGTCCATCTGCATGCCTCACTGTGTCCATCTGCATGCCTCACTGTGTCCATCTGCATGCCTCACTGTGTCCATCTGCATGCCTCACTGTGTCCATCCGCATGCCTCACTGTGTCCATGTGCATGCCTCACTGTGCCCATGCCTCACTGTGTCCATCTGCATGCCTCACTGTGCCCATGCCTCACTGTGTCCATGTGCATGCCTCACTGTGCCCATGCCTCACTGTGTCCATCTGCATGCCTCACTGTGTCCGTGTGCATGCCTCACTGTGTCCATGACTAGACTGACGTTTAACATGAGAGTCTATGGAAGGGGTGCCCAGCTTTGAAAAATCGGTGCTCCCCGGCTGTAGGTCCCCCAGACAAAACCTTTGCACACTTGTAGAGGAAGAGTGGGGCTACATGTGTGCCAAGTTTCGGGTCCAGGGGACCTATGACCGGCCGATACCGGGTCCCCAAAGTCACCGGAGAAATGACCGTTTAACATGCGAGTCTATGGAAGGGGTGCCCGGCTTTGAAAAATCGGTGCTCCCCGGCCGTAGGTCCCCCGGACAACAAACTTTAAACACTTATAGAGAAAGAGTGGGGCTACCGGGTCCCCAAAGTCCGTAAGATCAGGCGCAAAAAATAGGATTTTTATAACAGCTTACCTGTAAAATCCTTTTCTTGGAGTACATCACGGGACACAGAGCGACATAGTCATTACTAATGGGTTATATAGATACCGTCAGGTGCTGGCACTGGCAACTTCCAAAACCGGAAGTACCCTCCCCTATATAAGCCCCTCCCATCCGGGAGCACCTCAGTTTTGTAGCAAAGCAATAAGTGTCCCTAAAGAGGGGCGGGAGCTCTGTGTCCCGTGATGTACTCCAAGAAAAGGATTTTATAGGTAAGCTGTTATAAAAATCCTATTTTCTTTCTCGTACATCACGGGACACAGAGCGACATAGTCATTACTAATGGGATGTCCTAAAGCAATGCCAAATGAGGGGGGGATACACCATATATAAGCTGAGCGCTATCAGACATGAGGATCTTTTGCGGCCTGCAACACACTGCGCCCAAAGGCGACATCCTCCTGACTTCTAACGTCCACCTGGTAGAACCTAGTAAACGTGTGTACCGAAGACCATGTTGCGGCCTTACAGATTTGAGCCAGGGAGGCCTGGTGATGCACTGCCCATGAAGTTCCAACTGCTCTCGTGGAGTGTGCCCTAACTTTGAACGGAGGCGGTCTACTTCTCAAGCCATAGGCTTGTATTATGACCTGTCGAATCCACTTGGCTAAAGTAGATTTTGACGCTGCCTGACCCTTTCTGGGGCCTTCCGGCAGAATAAACAAAGTATCCGTTCTGCGAATCTGAGCAGTGGCTTTTAGATAAGCTTTAACTGCTCTTACTACATCCAAAGAATGCAATAACTTTTCCTCTACCGAAGTAGGTTTGGGGAAAAAAGAAGGAAGAACCACATCTTGGTTCAAATGAAAACTCGATACCACCTTAGGAAGAAAGGCTGGATGAGGACGTAACACTACTCTGTCCTTATGGATAACCAGATATGGCTCCTTACAGGACATAGCTGCTAATTCCGATACTCTTTTAGCCGAACAAATGGCTACTAGAAAAATCAATTTCCTGGTGAGAAGCACCAAGGAAATATGCTGTAATGGTTCAAATGGTTGTTTCTGTAGAACCGACAGAACCAAGTTTAGATCCCTTGGACATATGGGAATATTAACCGGAGGACTAATACGCATCACTCCTTGTATAAAGGCTTTGACTAGTGAATGCGAAGCCAAGGGCCTTTGAAAAAATATTGACAAGGCCGAAATCTGACCCTTGATAGTACTCAAGGCAAGCTTCCTATCTACAGCCCATTGTAGGAAGTCCAGAATCCTACCTATTACGTATTTACGTGGATGCCATTTCCTGGCCTCACACCAGGCGATGTACGCCTTCCAGATTCTATAGTAGATCTGCCTGGATACCGGTTTCCTGGCATTGATCATGGTAGACACCACAGCATTAGAGAGCCCTCTCTTTTTTAGAATGTGGGCTTCAATAGCCAGGCCGTCAAACCTAGGGCTGGTAAGGAAGGGTGGTATATCGGTCCCTGCGAAAGCAGGTCCGGACGATGTGGGAGGGTCCAAGGACTCCCCACAGACATTTTTACAATCTCCGCGTACCATGCTCTTCGGGGCCACGCTGGAGCCACCAGAATCACTGGTTTCTTTTCTACCCTGATTCTGCGGAGTAATCGAGGTAACAATTGTGGCGGTGGGAATGCATATATCAGCTTGAACTGATCCCAAGGGAACACTAGGGCATCCGAGCCGCAAGCTAGGGGATCCCTTGTCCAAGAGACAAACCTGTCCACTTTTGCGTTGAATCTGGATGCTAGCAGATCTACATCCGGTGTTCCCCACCGCTGACATATTGTCCGGAAAACCTCGGGATGAAGGGACCATTCCCCTGGGCATAATTGTTGGCGACTTAGAAAGTCCGCCTTCCAATTCTCCACCCCTGGAATGAATACCGCAGATATGGCTGGGACATATCTTTCTGCCCATCTCAGGATGTAATTTACCTCCCTTTGGGCTGCACGACTCCTGGTGCCCCCCTGACGATTGATATATGCCACTGCTGTGGCATTGTCTGACTGAACTCTGACAGGGGACCCTTGGAGTTTGGATGTCCATGCTACTAGGGCATACCGGGCTGCTCGTATCTCTAAGAGATTGATGGGCAGGGCCTTTTCTGCTTCTGACCACTTGCCCTGGAGAGACCATTGCTCCAGTACTGCTCCCCAGCCTACAAGGCTGGCATCTGTAGTGACCACCTTCCAGGAAATCGGACTGAAGGATTTCCCTCTTTCCAGATTCTGGGGAACCAACCACCAGCGGAGGCTCCTGCGAACGGAAGGGGACAAGGACATTGGTAAGTCCAGAGCCTGAACTTTTTTGTTCCAGGCTGACAGTATGGCCCTTTGCAACTTCCTTGAATGGAATTGACCGTAGGGTACTGCTTCGAATGATGCCACCATCTTTCCCAGCAGCCTCATGCACAGTCGTATGGATGGCTGTCTTTTTGAGCCCACTAAGTGGATCAAATCTCTCAAAGACGACCCCTTTTCTTGAGGCAAGAAAATTTTTCTCTGGTCTGAATCCAGCCTTAGCCCCAAGTATTCCAGACTTTTGACTGGCTTTAGGGCTGACTTGTCTCGGTTGATAATCCAACCGTGATATTCCAGATACTTGATTGTCTCGTGAACAACCACTTCTAGTTTTTCCACTGAGTGGTCTATCAGCAACAAGTCGTCTAGATATGCCATTATCGTTACACCTCGTGTTCTTAGATTGGCCAATAATGGGGCCAAAATTTTTGTGAACACTCTTGGTGCTGTGGCCAGACCGAAGGGTAAGGCTCTGAACTGAAAATGGCGGCCTTCTACCGCAAAGCGTAGAAATTTTTGGTGGGCTGGAAAGATGGGAATGTGCAAATAAGCATCCTTGATGTCGATCGAGGCTAACCATTCCTCCCCTTGTAGGGCAGTGGCTACCGATCGGATCGACTCCATCCGGAAAGTCCTGATATGCAGGAATTTGTTTAGCCCTTTTAAATTTAGTATGGGCCTCACGTCCCCGTTTGGCTTCGGAACTGTAAAGAGGTTTGAGTAAAACCCGAACCCCCACTCTTCCAGGGGAACCTCTATAATTACTGCTTGAAGCAATAATTGTTCTAGTGCCAACAGGAGGGATCCTCTCTTCTGGGGATCCCTTGGCACGTTTGACCTTATAAAGCGGGAAGAAGGGGAGTTTTTTAACTCCAATTTGTATCCCAGATTTACTGCGGAGAGCACCCATCTGTCTCGGATCGTGTCCCGCCAGGTCTCTGTGAACAACTGAAGTCTTCCCCCCACCCGATTGGGTGGGGGCAACCCTTCATGCATTTGACTTTGGGGGAGGTTTTGTACCTCTCCTGACCCAGGGCTTTTTGTTACCCTGCAACTGTCCCTGATTTCTACCTCCGGGATTTGACCGAGGAGGCCGTCGGAACTGTTTCACAGCCGATGTCCTAGGGACTGGAGAAGCCGGCCTCTTAAAAGAGGGACCTCTAACTCTATTTTTAACCGGCAAAAGTGTACTTTTACCGCTGGAAATTCTCTGGATATACTTGTCCAGGTCTTCCCCGAATAAGCGCTCCCCATGAAATGGGAAGCTAACCAGCAATTTTTTACAGGGAGCTTCAGCAGACCAGTTTTTGAGCCATAGAAGCCTGCGCATATGTACTACAGACAGCGTAAGGCGGGAGGCCTGATGGATTGAATCCTTTATAGCGTCCACCGCAAAGCATAAGGCTCTAGGTAGATCAGCTAGGGCAAGAGCCTGCTGATCCGGCAAGTCCCTTAAGACCTGTTTCAACTGATCCTTCACTGCTTGGCAGACCCCAATAGCTGCCACTGCTGGTTGTGTCACCAATCCTGCTGTAGAAAAAGCAGATTTTAATAAGGACTCCAATTTTTTATCTATTGGGTCCTTGAACATTTGGACATTTTCCACCGGACATGTCAGTGATTTATTCAGGGACTGAACCCATAACCTTTCAGCATGTGATGCTGAGAACGGCTCTTCCACTGTTGATTCCTCTGCAACCGAATCGACCTCCTCCTGATCCCCCTCAGGTAGGTCGACCTCTGTATGGGACTGCTGCTCTGTTAACAGGCACTCTGAGGGGGGAGACGGAGATCGAGCGCTTTTCTCCTGTGACAGGGAAGCAGCGATCAATGCTGACAATCTCTCTTCCAGCCCTCCCAGAGCTGAGGAAAAAACCTCCTCTGTTACATACACAGGAGCAGGTGAACTGAGGACAGCCACAGTACCAGGTACTCCTGAGGGTGCTCTACGGTCACTAACCTCTGATTCTTCAGGGGAGACTGGTGCAGCCAAAGCATGCCCAAGATCCTCAGAGCCCGATGGAGACCCCCTATTCCTCCTGGAATTTCTAGTCCCGGAGTTTTTAGACGGCATATTCCTAAGCCACAAAGCTGAGGTATTCCAGCCGAAATACACCAGTTACTGATAATAGTCTAGCATAAATGCTGCTATAAGAAACAGTTGGTGTCTACTAATGTGCCTTTCTAGGGGATGCATGTATCAACCGCTTGCTGTATGCCTTTAAATGTTGCCAGCTCTGTCTCTGTACTTCATAGCCAGCTCACTACAATATTGTGGTTTCTTTAAACTGCTGGGGACGCCCGCACATGCGCAGAAGCGCTGCGGCGCGCACAGAGCGTCATCCCCCAGGCTCCGCCCCCTTTCCCGGCTCACCTCTATATATAGAGGCGCGTGCACGCGCGCGGCCACGTGCGCCTTCGGCGCTAATTTCAAAAAATGGTAACAAGGGACAGGAGCCAGGGCCCCTCTTTGCCGCAGGCCGGGGGATGGACGAGCACTGCAACATGGCAGAGGAAGCAGTTTCCTATAAGAGAACTCACCATCTGCCTGGACTTTGCTCTGCTGAGAAGAAGCTAGTCCACATGACAAGAAAACATTCCACAGCGGCCTCTAGTGGACAAACACAGGTACCGCAGTCTAATATATTAAATATATATATAAAAAATATTTTTTTTTTTTCTTGACCACCATTAAAAATTATTACATTTTTTTAGTAGTTACAGGCATGCACAGAATTTTGCGGGAATACCATTAGGTAACAGACAGAAAGACAAATTAGGCTTGGGGGTCCCCCAATAGAACCAAGTTCCTGGGGGCCCCCACTTACCTGTTCCCCGCAGGACTTTGTTTGGTCCACAAAAGCCCAAACTTCACCTATCACGGCAGGCATTGTAATCAAACCTTCAGGGACCGGGTTCCCAAGGATTCCACTCCCCTGGACCTGTATAGCACCCTGCACAGAAAACATCTTGGTCGTGGGTATGACCAGAGCTCTGGATCCCAGGGTCCAGCTCTCCTAAGAGAAGCATTACAGGCAAAACCTTGCTCTTCTCTGCAAGGCCCGGGTACCGACCGTTTAGCTATGAAGCTTTTTTGGTCGGATCCGGAATAGCTTACTGAGGCCCAAAAGAACCTGTACGCAAGCTCAGTGAAAAACACATGTTTCTTCTTGGCCAACACCTTAGACACTGGCAAAAAACTGAGGTGCTCCCGGATGGGAGGGGCTTATATAGGGGAGGGTACTTCCGGTTTTGGAAGTTGCCAGTGCCAGCACCTGACGGTATCTATATAACCCATTAGTAATGACTATGTCGCTCTGTGTCCCGTGATGTACGAGAAAGAAAGGTGTCTCGAGTATAAGCCGAGGGGGGCATTTTCAGAAAAAAAAGTGCTGAAAAACTCGGCTTATACTCGAGTATATACGGTATATTTTTATCTAAAGTAACAATACATTTTTAACTAAAAGAACCCTGATGATATTGGAGATAAAAAGTACTTTTGCTTTTTACATGCATAGTTACATAGTCAGGTTGAAAAAAGATGCAAGTCCACCTAGTTCAACCAATAAAGGGGGGGGGGGGGGGTGGTGATACAATCTTATCTTTAGTCTGTCTTTTTGTAGTTTTGTTACGTTTTTTGTTTGCATAAAATAAAAATAATTTTTGCACGATGTCACCAAAACAAAAGTCTGGTTTGGACTTAATAACAATACGTGTATTACTTTGATATTCTCATATATATTATTATTATGTAATGACAAAGTTGTTTTCAAATTAAACAGGCCAAAAGCAGAAGACGTGTAAAAGTTCTTGTGCTCCATAGGGGGTATACAGGGGGAGCGTTTTTCATACTTGCTCCATAGATGATGACCTGCCCTTTTTAACCGTACAGTTGGAACCTGACGTTGCAGGTGAGTGGTGCGTGCCGGTAGTTTGGAGCCCAAAGCTTGACTTTGGCGGGATGACGTTTGTTGTCCGGTCGGGTTGCTTTGATGGTTATTTGAGATAGTCCTCTGATGGCCCCGGGGCCCTGTCATTTGCCTGTCACTTCTCTCAGCTGTTGCTGATAATGTCTGGTTACAGATCAGCGTTGTTATGTTGTGAGAGTCATTCTGGGAAATCGGACGGCAAGCTGTGTATTGCGGATGTAAATCAGCTGTGAAAAGCTATGAATTATCATGTAATGACAGTGCACCCTCTTATTACAGAGTAATGAAGATTTTTATCTATGTACGAGACTCGGGGGAACATGCTGACCTTCATGTCAAGGCAGCCACGTACCGGGGGGGGTGTTGCTGGTAATCTGACCAGCTCTCTGTTTGTGTAGGCATTCAGTCTTAACTTGCCACGTTGTCCCAACCCCGTGGTATATTAAACTGCCTTTACATGGCAATTGTCAAGTTCACAATGTCTGTCCAAGGCTTCCACATGAATGTGTGTCCCGACAATGGAAACTTGGCATCCATCCCTTGCTGCAAGCTTGGAAAAGTTCATATTGCATAATGAAGACAAGGACAGGGATGACCAATAAAGATAACAGGGACATGCTCCGGTATTCTGAATTAGGGGGGGGGGGGGGTTACAACATGGCATGAGGCTTTCTTCCTTTTCGGCAAATGCACAATCCTCCGCTCTTCCCGTCACTCGGGAGTTTACAGATTCCGCCAGCTTCACCAACAAACTGGTGTTCAGTATTATTGTTGCCCTCAAGCTCATCTCCAGGTTTTGTTTAATTTCAACTTGAAGCCCATCTCCGGGCAAAAAAATAAATAAATAGTTTCTCTTACCGTCCATGGACTGACACCGCATCTTCAATCTTAACCAAGTGGGTTATGTTCCTGCTCATAGGAGAAGACCCTTCAACTATGAACAGGAACATAACCCACTTGGTCAAGATTGAAGATGCTGCGTCAGTCCATGGACGTCAGAGAAAAGGATTTTACGGTGAGTACAAAAAAATCCTATTTTTCCCATGCAGTGGGGCTGTGCCCTGCACCACACGGGTTACCTGCTCATTTTTTGTTAGGGAAGAGGAGAAAGGAGATATACCTACCTAATAATTTGATCCTCCTGGCAAAAGAGAGGTCCACTACCCCCGTGCTTTAGCGGTCTTGAGTTGTGGACTGTTCCTGGTGTCATCAAGCATGGAGAAGGCTCCATAGACCAGTAACAGTCCACTGCTGGACCATGGGGGGAGCACCATTTTTTTGATGAAATTAAGGATCGGGTGAGTATAAGTTTTCGCCTCACCCCTAGACAAAACAAGTAGTTGACCCGTGCAGTGCAGCCACAGCCCCACGGCATCAGAAAACTTTCTTTTTTTTTTTTGCCAGGAGTTGGGCTTTGAATAATTTGTTGGGGTCAAGTTCGTAAAAAAAAAAAATATTTCCTTTCCTAAGAAATGTTCCCGCCTTCAGCTTGTCTACATGCACCCCAGCACTAGCTGCATGTTATTTCTCAGGGTGGGTTTCCTCTTGGTGACAATAGTGAACCATGCCTTCTTAATGTGCATTAGCACATCCAATTACAGCCGCCGATAGGCAAGCCTGTGACAGGGGGACAATACAGGAGCACATTTGAGAGATTGAGGGTTATCGTCCCCAAACAGGAAATGCCTGATCAAGGACTTAAATGGCAGGATCACCAGGGATTTTTTTATTTTTTATAAAACCTGTAAATCTAAAAAAAAAAATCAAATGTCTTATGAATTGGCATTAACCTGTTACACACGATCGGGCTTTTTTCCGACCAAACTCCCATCGGAATTCCGACGGAATTTCATTGGAAAAAAATAGAACAGGTTCTGTTTTAAAATTCCGATGGAATTCATCGGAATTTCTCCGATGGGGCCCACACACGGTCGGAATTTCCGATGAAAAAAAAACTCAGACGGACATCGAAAAATTCCTATCGTGTGTACAAGGCAATAAGGCTTATGTGAGATTTCAGTAATTGGGTTTATCTGTACTTGAAATATTTTATGATCATCATCGTTCTAGCCAAAAAAAAAAAAAACAATATTGCAAACCATCCTTTAATTTAAAATGTTATATTACAGTGATGATCCAATGTGTAATTTTTTTCTGGTGCAGAAACCGTTGCTTTCAGCAATTGTAGGTATAATTTTGTATGGTCGTATATTGGCAAATTGTCACCGAACCACATTCTCAGCGGAGTATAAAAACACTATTTAATGCAAATTCTAGTACTGTTCAGGTGCTACAATTGATATACAACATGTGTTTAATAAAAATTCTAGAGATGTTACTAAATAAGTGTATAAAACCACATAAAAGAAAAAGAGAAGGGATATATATACCTCCACAGGTGATGCAAGGTAACAGGCACCTATAAGTACACATGCTTCTACACAACAAAGTACCCTTAATACCCCACCATTCATATTTTTCATTACAGAAGTTCTTTTACTTTATCTCCTTCTAGTGTGAGAATAGAAGTTATATTTGACCAGATTTAGGGATCTGCCTCATCCAGAAATATGGAAAGTATGATCTAAAATATCATAGAGAACTATAATATATCATATCAAATTAATACAGCCCATATAATTCCATGGATAGTTTCATTTAGTCTTATATGTGCATATATATGTATGTTTTAGAGAAATAATCTGTTTTCCAAATCTACAGATTTGCTTCATCGGGAAATATGAAGAGCACATCTAAAATATCACATCAGGAAAAATAATTACATTAGTATAATATCAAAATATTACATTCCATGTTATTCAATGAATAGTTCATTTTTCTCTTAAATTCGCATATATGTAAGTTGTAGAGAGATTTGAACTATCAACGGGTTTCCCAATTCTATGGATTGGCTTCATCAGGAAATATGAGGAGCACATCTAAAATATCACATCAGGAAAAAGAATTACATTGGTATAATATCAAAATATTACATTCCATGTTATTCCATGAATAGTTAAATTTTCTCTTAAATTCGCATATATGCAAGTTGTAGAGAGATTTGAACTATCATCGGGTTTCCCAGATCTATGGATTGGCTTCATCAGGAAATATGAGGAGCACATCTAAAATCTCACGTCAGGAAAAATAAATAAAAATGGGTTTAATATCAAAATATTACATTCCATGTTATTCCTGAATAGTTAAATTATCTCTTAAGTTTGCATAAATGTAAGTTGTAGAGAGATTTGAACTATCAACGGGTTTCCCAATTCTATGGATTGGCTTCATCAGGAAATATGAGGAGCACATCTAAAATATCACATCAGGAAAAAGAATTACATTGGTATAATATCAAAATATTACATTCCATGTTATTCCATGAATAGTTAAATTTTCTCTTAAATTCGCATATATGCAAGTTGTAGAGAGATTTGAACTATCATCGGGTTTCCCAGATCTATGGATTGGCTTCATCAGGAAATATGAGGAGCACATCTAAAATCTCACGTCAGGAAAAATAAATAAAAATGGGTTTAATATCAAAATATTACATTCCATGTTATTCCTGAATAGTTAAATTATCTCTTAAGTTTGCATAAATGTAAGTTGTAGAGAGATTTGAACTATCATCGGGTTTCCCAATTCTATGGATTGGCTTCATCAGGAAATATGAGGAGCACATCTAAAATATCACATCAGGAAAAAGAATTACATTGGTATAATATCAAAATATTACATTCCATGTTATTCCATGAATAGTTCAATTTTCTCTTAAATTCGCATATATGTAAGTTGTAGAGAGATTTGAACTATCAACGGGTTTCCCAGATCCATGGATTTTCTTCATCAGGCATACAATCTATGGAGAGTACATCTAACATTCTTTAAAACTTGCATATATGTAAGTTTTTAGAAATTTTTTAACTATCAATGCGTTTCCCAGATCTATGAATTGGCTTTTTTCAGGAATTATTGAGAGTGCATCTAAAATATCAGGAAAAATAATTACGTTGGTATAATATTAAAATATCACATTCGATGTTATTCCATTGATAGTTCCGTTTTCTCCTAAACTCGCATATATGTAGGTTTTAGAGGAATTTGAACTATCAACGCTTTTCCCAAATCTATGGATTTGCTTCATCAGGAAATATAAAGAGCGCATCTAAAATGTCACATTGGAAAAAATAATTACATTAGTATAATATCAAAATATTCCGTTCCATGTTATTCCATGGATAGTTACATTTTCTCTTAAATTCGCATATATGTAAGTTGTAGAGAGATTTGAACTATCAACAGGTTTCCCAGATCTATGGATTGGCTTCACCAGGAAATATGAGGAGCACATCTAAAATCTCTCACCAGGAAAAATAAATACATTAGTATAATCTCAAAATATTCCGTTCCATGTTATTCCATGGATAGCTAAATTATCTCTTAAATTCGCATATATGTAAGTTGTAGAGCGATTTGAACTATCAACAGGTTTCCCAGATCTATGGATTGGCTTCATCAGTAATTAATGAGCGCATCTAAAATATCAGGAAAAATAATTACATTGGTATAATATTAAAATATTACATTCTATTTTAATCCATGGATAGTTCAGTTTTCTCCTAAATTTACATATATGTAAGTTGTAGAGAGATCTGAACGATCAACGTGTTTCCCAGATCTATGGATTGGCTTCATCAGGAATACAATATATGGAGAGAACATCTAAAATATGACCTTGGGGGAAAATAATTACATTCGTATAATATCGAAACATTTCATTCCATGGTATTCCATTAATAGTTAAGTCTTCTCTTAAACTCGCATATATGTACATTTTAGAGAGATTTGAACTATCTGTGCATTTCCCAGATTTATGGATTGGCTTCATCAGGAAATATGGAAAGAACATCTAGAATATCACTTCAGGAAAAAAAAAAATGACATCAGTATAATATCAAAATATTACATTTCATTTCTTCTGTTGCTATTTCAAAGAAATTTGAACTAACCAAGGAATACCATGGGATGTAAAAAAAAATTATTTTATACCAAGTTGGTTTTCTCCATGATATTTAAATTTGTGCTTTCCACATTTTTTGGATCTATCTAGGAAATGCTCTGAATATTACCCCTACCCTATCACCAGAATCCGCTTAAAAAAAAAAAGAAGCAAAAACTCTTCTGCACTGAAATATATGAATAGGATGTAATGATGCTAAGGTTATTATTATTATTATTAATATTATTATCTCCCGATGTGATATTTCAGTTCTGCTCTCCACATTTCCTGATGAAGAAAGTCTATAGATCTGGGAAGCGGGTTGATTATCACCCCTACCCTATCGCTAGATTTGGCTTGAAGTGCAAGGACTCTTCTGCACTAAAATATATGAATAGTAAGATGTGATACTTAATGGTATTATCTCCCTATGTGATATTTTAGATATGCTCTTCACATTTCCTGATCAGGCAGGTCCTTGGATCTGTGAAATGGGTTGAATATCACCCCTAACCCTTCCACCAGAAAGAGATGAAGTGGAAGAACTCTCTGAATTGAAATGAATGATGGGGCATTGAGGTTATTTTTGCATTTGTCGGCATCGGTTGTTACCTTGCATCACCTGTGGAAGTGTGTATCCCTTCCCTTTTTTTTTATGTTTTTTTTTATATTTGTACAACTAATTTTTAATTATTTTTTTGCATATTGTAGCACCTGAAAAAATCCCAAGATTTTTTTTTAAATTTTGAGGAGTCGATCTATTTTTTGTTCAAAGCCGTACACCTTTTTTTTTATTTTGGTGAAAAGCCAGAATCCGATACCTCTCAAATTGTGGACATTTTTAGTCTATAGAAGTTTGGAACAATGCAGTGAATAGTTAAACGTATCTCTGCCTGAGTGAGTGAGATGAATCTGTGCTGTAATAGGAGACTTTTTTTCGGTGCGGAGCCTGGAAGATCAATCTTGTTCATCTGCCGGTCAACGGGGCTTTTCCCTTTCCCATTTATCAATCAACTTTCCGGGTCGCTCAGGACTCGCTATTACAGCATGGTCATCCAACGTGATGCGTGGGCAAGGCTTCCGCCGTCTTTGTGATAGTGTGTTTGGTTTTCCGCCGTCTGTGATTTTTTTTTTTTTTTTCTTTTTTGGTCAGGTAAGTTAATTTCTTGCTTTTGAGGTAAAATTGATGACTCAACTTAATTTCAGCTTTGCTAAACATTAACTATCTCTCTTTTTTTTTTTTTTTTTTATTATTTATTTTTTGTTCTTAATATTTTTTCCTTTATTTTTCTTTCTTTTACGCTGTATGACTGTAATTATTTTCCCATATTGATTGACTTTTCTTATGTAAGTTTTTGTATTTTAAAACCACATGATTTGAGCATTGTATGACTATATAGCAGATAATTGTAGCATGTAATCAGTCATGGCTACGTAGATTGACAATGGTGTCATCTACAGAAATGCGCCTTTTTAATGATCACATTCTTCTTCTGGAATTCTGCTCATTTGAAGATTAGTAGCTAGGGATATGACTCTCCTGGCCTCCTTTTGGCGTTTCTGCAATCCGCTCCCGGGAAAACCAGGTCATTTTGATGACTGAGCAGGTGGCCCTCCATCGCTGATATCAGGAAATACTTCTCCCAACTTGGGCGAGGGTTGCCAGCTTTTTGTTGCTTACGTGTAACTAGGACAGAAATGGTCACGTGTACTTTCAACGTGACTGCTTTAACTCCCTTGCCTGCCGAGGCAGCTGGCTTATGCGTCTTAGCGCTGATAAAAGGCGCACCGTACCAATAACCACTTTGGCCTCTTGACCTCGGCGATTTAAGTGTAATAACGAAAACGGTCTTAATTGTTTACATCTTTTCATATTATTTTTTTTAATACTTTATAGCCACGGGTTACTGAACATTCCATTCATTATAAGTCATGTGTAAATTTCTTTTTTTGTTTTTGACTGACACCAATTACATGTTATTACTGTGCTTTATACTGTAGGCTGCTCTCCGTACTCAACATCTGTATGTCCCGGTTTGCTTAATGCTCTTTAAAATGTGCCCGTCAGCGTGTGATGCGGCTCGAGAAACTCACTGAAGACCTTTAATTCATTTTCTTTTTAGAGATCTTTGGAAGAAATTCTTGTAGTAATGTCTCACCTGCCTATTCTGACCTTCAGAAAGGCTAAACATTTTGAGGAGGTTTATTGATATTTAGTATTTGTACCTTGGAGCCAACCTGTCTGTGAATATACTTCTAATTATTGAGCCTAAAATCAAGAAAGTATGTCGCGCACCAACATGTGAAAAGAAGAGCTCTAATGAGGGCTCTCGTGTAAATAAAGTAAATAAAAATTATTGAGCCTGCCCATAGAGACAAGAGCGTTCATGTAGCGGACATCTGTCAAGGCGTTGGGGACATCGTCCCTGTCCATGACTCTGCCTAAATTACAGCTGTAATTTACATTTGCCCATGTGTCTAGGTAAATACGACTTTCTCAGTTATGCATTGTCCGGTCGAGCTGAAAATTCTTTTTTTTTTTTTTTCTCTATCTCCTCCCTTAAAACTGTACACGTGCAGCTCGCACGCGAGGTGCTTCGTCATTAGCTGGTATGCCGATAAACATTTGAACACTCCTCCCAAATTTACATCCGAAAAAAAATCCAACCTGGCGGATTGGAATTGGGACAGCGTTTGGCTCCCAAATTATCTTCATTTCCCAAAAAATTTCCATTAAACAAAGGTGTCAAATTATTAATTTATGGCAATTCATAGCTGATGTTTGTGGGTACCTTTTTATACTCTAAAGTAGAAGTCTCCAAACTTTTTTAACTAAAGGGCCAGTTTACTCTCCTTCAGACTTTAGGTGGGGACAGACTCTAGCCAGTGGTAGATAATGCCTCAGGCTTGGTGGTCAGTGGGAGTAAAATAATTACCTAGCACCAACGATGTATCCTGGCCTAGGCCGACAAGGCCCAGGCCTAGGGCAGCACTTTGCAGGGGGGCAGCACGGAAAGAGTCCCCGCCTGCTTGCGCTACACTGTTAGTGTGGCACCAGTCTTATGGGGCGGACTGGGCTAAGAGGCAAATTAGTCTAGCGCCCCCATAAAGCGGCCGCACTGCTTCCGGTATGCGGACAGCCGGCATTCCGCAACTGGGGGGGGGGCGGCGGTGCTTTTAATTTTGACTGTCCTATCATCCTGAACCACAAACCTTCATCACTGTGCTATGTTTTCTGCTGCACCATTGGCATGGTTATATCTTCTTAGTCCTCTCCATAAAATGATCAGAAATTTGTGCTTAAAGTAGAACTATAGGCAACCCTTTGATTTTCCACTTTGGATAGAGTAAGGGAGGGTTATAGCCCTTGTCAGTTTATTTTTTACCATTTCTGTCCCATTGCAGAGATTTCCCTTCATGTCCTGCCCCATAGCCACACAGGAAGTGAGAGGAAATCTATGCAAATTAAGGGAATCCATTGTCGTCGTCCCCCCCCCCCCAGGCACTCAGAACTAGTGTCCCCACTCGAAAATTTCAGGGTGGGTCTTAAACAGAAAGGGGTGTAGCCTTCACAGGAAGGGGTGGGTCATATTTAAATAAGGGGGTTCACAAGGTTAGTCAGGCCTAGGGCAGCACAAAACCTAAATGCACTACTGCCTTGGTGTCAGTGGGAGGAATAGTGCCCCATTGTTGATGTCAATAAGAGGAATAGTGCCCCATTGTTGGTGACAATGGGAGGAATAGTCCCCCATTGTTTGTGTCAGTGGGAGGAGTAGTTCCCATTCTTTTGGTGTCAGTGGGAGGAGTAGTTGCCATTCTTTTGGTGTCAGTGGGAGGAGTAGTTCCCATTCTTTTGGTGTCAGTGGGAGGAATAGTGCCCCGTCATTGGTATCAGTGGGAGGAATAGTGCCCCAACAGTGTGAGAAATAGTGCCCAATAGTTGGTGTCAGCTGAAGCAATTGTGACTCATTGGTGTCATTAGAAAAAACTGTGGTCCACCGCTGGTGTCAGTGGGAGAAATAGTGCCCCATTGTTTGTGTTGGAGGAAGGAATTCTGCCCCATTGCCGGTGTCAGTGAGAGTAAAAGTGCCTCATGTCAGTGGGAGAAATAATGTCCCAAGGGCAGGATAAAGCCAAGCAAAGGGCCACATCTGGCAACCACTGCTCTAAAGCAACTATTCTCAACTAGGGGTTCTCCAGAGGTTGCTAGGGGTTCCTTGAGCAAAGAGTAATTTCTGCCTTTCAAATAAGTAACCAATGACACCAATGCTCATTTTAGCTATCTGTTAGGGACAGATTCTTCCCAATGACCACAAATGTGAGATGCATTCTCCACAGTGACTATCATACTAATGTACTGTGAGCTTTAAATATTTCAAGGTTTCCTCCGTGTTAAATACATCGAGAAACATTGCTCTAAAGCCCTGTACACACGATCGGATTTCCGATGGAATAAAATCCGATGGATTTTTCAATTGGAAATCCCATGAAGCTGATTTCCATCAGTCTTACCTACACACCATCAGTCGAAAATCCGACCGTCCCAAACGCCGTGACGTAAAACACTCAGACGAGCCGAGAAAAATGAAGTTCAATGCTTCTGACCATGCGTCGACTTGATTCTGAGCATGCGTGGGTTTTTTATCCGATGGAGTTCCACACAGACGATCGGAATTTGCTATCGTTTTTTTTCCCATCGGATAAATTTAAAACCTGTTCTATTTTTAATCACCGATGGGGAAAAAAGACCGATGGGGCCCACACACGATCGGTTTGTCCGATGAGAAGAGTCCATCGGACTGTTTTCATCGGTAAAACCGATCGTGTGTACAGGGCTTAAGTTGTAGAAAAGATTAACGGAATACATTTTAGACCACTTAGTCCAGGCGTTTTTATTTGTAGTTGGTTATAATTTAGTGTGTTTTCCAAAAAAAAATAAACTTTTGATAAAATTATTGGAAATTTAGGACTTTTTCCAATTTTATTAGCTGTAAGCTGGCCATGCTGTACACTAGTGGATTTTGTAAGAAACAATCGCACGACCATTAAGAGGTTAATTTTTAGTACGTTTGATGACTTGACGTGTTTCAGTTGAATGTCCTTTATTTTTAACATTCGATTTAGGAAGGAATGGACGCTCCTGAATCGAAAACTTCAAACACTATTAGAATTTTATTTGTTGTCACGACGGTCCAAGATTATTGTTAATTTGACTTCACTAACGATTAGAAAATCAAATGAACTTTCTTAAATCTAAAATTTTAGAAACATTTTTTTAGAACACATACTAGTGTATAGCCAGCTTTACTGTTGGCTTAAAAATAGCTGATTGACTACCGTCTATTCTGGGATCTTTGCGGGACGAGCGTTATGGATTTTTCAATAATTAAATTTCATCTGCAGAGTGATTCTTGTTTATTTGCCTGTTCCCAGTGGAACATGTCAGTCCTTTCCGTGTTTATAAAGTTGATATTATCGTATTTAAATATGCTTCGGGTCATGTGCACAAGCTGAGATGCAGATTTAAAACTTCCTCAATTAAAGACTTTTATTGAAACTTAAGTGCCTCTCCTACAGACTTTAGTGTTATTTCAAAGCTCGCTCCTTAAAATATTTACATATGGAAACATATTAAATACTCAAAAAAAACAGAGTTGTCGAAGGAAGGAGAATTTCTAGCAATAAGTTTACATCCTCCAGCCAAAAATGTTTTGCCACCATGAAAACAAAGTGGGTATAGAACAATGGATAACTGTTTTTAATCACTGTTGCTATTTTTTATTTATTTATTTTTTAATAAAGGGTTCCCTGTAAAGAAAAGGGATTATAGAAACCATAAGAGTGACGGCAGAAAAAGACCAAGTGTTTTTTTGAGTTTTTTTTGTCTGATTATAGACCTATGTTTGTCCCAAGCTAGTTTAAATTCACTTATGCCTTATTTCCACTGAGCGGAACGGTTCGGGTCGGTACAGTTTGGAACGGTTTGAATGGTCCGGTCTATTCTGGTGAGCGTTTCCACTGCAAGTCGGACCGTCAGGGACCGTTCAGGGTTTAGAAAAAATGCCTAGCGTGTCCGCCAATCAGTGGAATGTATTGTAGCTCCGCCCTAACCGAACCGTGCCATTTTCTATGGCCCCACATCTGAAGCAGGACCCTGAATGGTGCGGTACGGTTCGGTTTTATGGCGCTCTTTCATAATGGAAACACCCAAAATAGTGTACCGTACCGAACCGTACCGAACCGATCCGCTCAGTGGAAACGAGTCATTATTGTTGACTGACTCACTACCTTTGCTGGAAGTCTGTTCCAAACGCCAACTACTCTTTCTATAAAATAATACTTTCTAAGGTTAATTTGCTAGTTTGAGGTCATGTCCTCGTATTCTTGAATTTACAGTCGTGCTCATAAGTTTAGATACCCTGGCAGAATTTATGATTTTTTGGCCATTTTTCAGAGATAATGAATGATAACACAAAAACTTTTCTTTCACTCATGGTTAGTGTTTGGCTGAAGCCATTTATTATCAATCAACTGTGTTTACTCTTTTTAAATCATAATGGCGACAGAAACTACCCAAATGACCCTGATCAAAAGTATACATACCCCAGTTCTTAATACCGTGTATTTCCCCCTTTAACATCAATGACAGCTTGAAGTCTTTTGTGGTATTTGTGGATGAGGCTCTTTATCTTCTCAGATGGTAAAGCTGCCCATTCCTCTTGGTAAATAGCCCCCAGTTCCTGTAAATTCTTGGGCTGTCTTGCATGAACGGCACGTTTGAGATCTCCCCAGAGTGGCTCAATGATATTGAGGTCAGGAGACTGAGATGGCCGCTCCAGAACCTTCACTTTATTCTGCTGTAGCCAATGACAGGTGGACTTGGCCTTGTGTTTTGGATCATTGTCATGTTGGAATGTCCAAGTACGTCCCATGTGCAGCTTCCTGGCTGACGAATGCAAATGTTCCTCCAGTATTTTTTGATAACATCTTGCCAACAATTTTGACCAAATTTCCTGTGCCTTTGTAGCTCACACATCCCCCAAAACAACAGCGATCCACCGCCGTGTTTCACAGTAGGAATGGTGTACCTTTCATTATAGGCCTTGTTGACTCCTCTCCAAATGTAGTGTTTATGGTTGTGGCCAAAAAACTAAATTTTGGTCTCATAACTCCAAATGACTTTGTGCCAGAAGGTTTGAGGCTTGTCTCTGTGCTGTTTGGCGTATTGTAAGCGGGATACTTTGTGACATTTGAGTAGTAATGGCTTTTTTCTGGCGACTCGACCATGCAGCCCATCTTTCTTCAAGTGCCCCCTTATTGTGCATCTTGAAACAGCCACACCACGTTTTCAGAGAGTCCTGTATTTCACCTGAAGTTATTTGTGGGATTTTCTTTGCATCCCAAACAATTTTCCTGGCAGCTGTGGCTGAAATTTTAGTTGGTCTTCCTGACCGTGGTTTGGTTTCAGCAGAACCCCTCATTTTCCACTTCTTGATTAGAGTTTGAACACTGCTGATTGGCATTCTCCATTCCTTGGATATGTTTTTATATCCCTTTCCTGTTTTATACAGTTCAACTACCTTTTCCCCCAGATCCTTTGACAATTCTTTTTGCTTTCCCCATGACTCAGAATCCAGAAACGTCAGTGCAGCACTGGATGAAAGATGCAAGGGTCTGTCAGGAGTCCAGAAACTCATTGACCTTTTATACACACACACTAATTACAAGCAAACAGATCACAGGTGAGGATGGTTACCTTTAATAGCCATTCAAACCCCTTTCTGTCAACTTGTGTGCATGTTATCAGGCCAAAATCACCGGGGTATGTAAACTTTTGATCAGGGTCATTTGGGTAGTTTCTGTTGCCATTATGATTTAAAAAGAGTAAACATAGCTGACTGATAATAAATGGCTTCAGCCAAACACTAACCATGAGTGAAAGAAATGTTTTTGTGTTGTCATTCATATTCTCTGAAAAATGGCCAAGAAATCATAAATTCTGCCAGGGTGTGTAAACTTATGAGCACAGCTGTAGCTTCATATCAGTACTTAATCAGTGTTGCACAGCTATGATGGCCAAGGAATATTCTGCATCCGGCACTAAACGCATTGGATGCCCGGTCCTCCTACTAGTTTGGGGTCATGTCCCTCTGTGTATACCAAAAAAAAGAAAGAAAGAAAACAATTTGGTAAATGACACCAGCTTGTGGCTGCCGCAAATCTTATTACATAAATGCAAAGTATAAAATGGCAACCCAGTATCCCACCCCACACTGCTGCCCTGACACACACGCAATGGACCCAACCTCCCTCCCCGAACCCCGTGGACAAGACTCTGAGGTACCCCCACCCCCTGAAGGACCAATAGCCTGGCTTCTGCTGAAGACCCTGGGGTCACACTGCTTCCAATGACTGAACAGTATATGCCCCAATGGGCCGGGCATGTAGTGCAGTACCAGGTCTGTAGACCACTGCACTCATTTTAGAGAGAATATTGAAATATTTGTTTAAAAAATATAATTCAGTGATTGTAATTACCCACATTGCCCGTCAACCACTGTACTTGTAGGACTATTTCTATCTTAATTGTAGAGCAGGTTGCTTATCTAATATTTAATTTCCACTTTGAGATACCTGGAATAATTATAGGTACTGTGCTTTGAACATTCATCTTTTCTTATTATTTTAAATATGTTCCCTTAAAGTGGAATAAAATAAAATAATTGCTAGGATTTTTTTTTTAGCGAATGAATTTAAAGTCCGAAAAGGATTCAAGGAGGAAGGTTATAAAGATTCCATAATGCATGTTCATAGATGCATTTTGCTCCATGTGCTTTACTTTTACTCCTAGGTCACGAGCTACATATTTAGGCCACTAGTTATCTCAGGATTGGTGGTAAAGGACAGTAATGTAAACAATATTTTTCTTAACATTTGCTGGTCAAAATACAGGGGATTGGGATACCACCAGGGCTTTTTTTCAGGGGGAACGCAGTTCCGGCACCTCTAGCAATGAATGTATGTAATAGCAAGGAGTGCTGGGGTGTGCTGGAGGGCCTATTGATGCTGGCTGCTGGGGAATCTATTTTTGTATGGAGGTCTGTTGGTGATGGGGGGTGTTATGTTGTTGGGGGTAAATTGTTGCTGGGAGGGGATCTACTGTTATGGGAGAGGTCTATTGTTGCTGGCTCCTGGAGGGTCTATTGTTGCTGGGGTGGTATTTTGTTGCAGGGGGTCCATTGTTGCTGGCGGGAAGTCTATTGTTGCTGGATTGAGGTCTATAGTTGCTGGGGGGTCTACTGTTCCTGGGGTGGGGTCTATTGTTGCTTACTGCACTCTATTTTACTGTCTTTCTTGTTATTAATAAATTCAGTGCAAATCACTTAGTAGCACAAGATGATACTTGGTTCTGTATTCTCTAAAAGGGTTGGTAGTGGGAGGTGGAAGGAAGGGACAATGCTCAGAGGTGCGTAAGGAGCGGAAACGAAGGGCAATTTAGAAGGGCGGAGTTCCTGCACATATTCTCTGAGAAAAAAAGCCCTGGATACCACAATAAATGTTTATGGTTAGGTGTGCTGGTAGAATGCTGGACCCAAAACAGGAAGAATAAAGCAGGCCATACATTATGCAAGTTTCCTTTTTTTTTTCAACCACAGGTTGAAAATTACTTGATTCCCCCATCAACACAGTCCATGTTGATGAAGGAATTTCTTCCAAAGCGACATTGTGTTCTGCCCTCGGGAAGCACGGGGAGCCTTCCCCAATGGCAAAATACAATGATCGGGTGAAAACAACCCAACAGGCTGGTTGTACTGAAGTTGATCGATGTATCAACTTCAGTACAACCAGCCTGTCCGTAGACAGATCAGAATTTGGCCTGTTCCTGCTAAGCTGTGACAGACCGGGTGGCTCGGCCCTGCCCCCCGCTCCTCATGACAGCATTTTATTGACAGCAGCGGTAGCCAATAGCTCCTGCTGCCATCAACCTGCCCAGAGAAGAGGGACAGAGCCGAGAGAGCCTTGGCTCTCATGCACCATGCTGGATTGTGAATGGGCTCAGGTAAGTATAAGGCAGGACAGGGGAGAATTCTGTTACACAGAAGGCTTTTTACCTTAAAGGCGGAGTTCCATCCAAAAATGGAACTTCCGCTTTAAGTGAAGGTGACCCCCTGACATGCCACATTTGGCATGTCATTTTTTTGGGGGGGAGCGGATACCCTCTTTTTAGATGCATCCAGCTCCCACGTCCTCCTGGGGCTCTGCGGTGCGGGAAGGAAGTTCACCTTTCCCTCCCTGCAATCTTCTGGGACATGTCACAGGTCCCAGAAGATTTCCCGGCCATTCACAGCGAGCGACAAACGCAGTGCGTGCCCGGCTGTGAAGCCACAGCCGGGCACCCACAGTTACAATGCCGGGGAGCATCGCTGGACCATGGGACAGGTGAGTGTCTGATTATTAAAAGTTATGAGCTACACTTTTTGTAGCTGCTGACTTTTAAATGGGTGGAGCTCCGCTTTAATGCATAGCTTTAGAATCCTATTAGGTTTTCAATGCAATGCTTTAGAACCACTTTTTCAAGAGTCACAGGGTAAGACAGGGGTGTCCAAACTTTTTTTTAAAGAGGGCCAGATTTGATGAAGTGAACATGCATGAGGGCTGACCATTTTGCCTGACATTCTTTGAAGCATTAAAATTCGGTCTAAGTGAGTTCGTTCGAGCACGAATACACTGACCAACAAGAATTCTTAAAGTAAAGAGATTAGCTCCGGCGTATTATTTGGATATACAGTATTTATTGGCGTATAACACACACCTTCATTTTGGGAGGGAAGTTTCAGGAAAAAAACTTAAAAAGAACAATGAATCAAAATACGGGTCAGTGCCCATCTGCAGCACCCCCCATTGCCAGGAATGTAGCACCCCCCATTGCCAGGAATGTAGCACCCCCCATTGCCAGGAATGCAGCACCCCCCATTGCCAGGAATGCACTAACCATTGCCATCAGTGCAGCCACGGAGGGGGCAGGACGAGCGCCAAAGATATCCTACAGGAGAATCTCCTGTTTACACAGCGGCCTCTTTAAGAGAAAGTCCCGCCTCCTTCGATGGACAGAACAGTCGTCCATTGGCAGCGCTGGAGATGGGACTTCCTATTACAGAGGCTGCCGTGTAAACAGGAAATACTCCTGTGTGCACGGTACTCGTCCCGGCGCTGGGAGATCGTCGGGGGCCACAAAAGATATATCTTTAGATAACCAGGCGGGCCGTTCAAAACCGGCCCGCGGGCCGAACTTTGGACATTACATCATAATGTGTACAGGAAAGCTTTGTGACCACAGCAGAAATTCAAAATTTGAATAAGAACAAAAACTGTGCGGGTTTCACAAATATTAGAAAAAAATGCACATGTGAGTGTAAAGGTCTGCAGATTCGGTTGCGTATGGCAGTGGTTCTCAACCTCAGTCCTCAAGTACCCCCAACGGGCCATGTTTTGGGAACTTACCTTTGATAAAATGGCTCTTATCAATACCATGTCATTGATATTGATTTAAAGCTGCTGTGCAAAGTAAAGGAAAACCTGAAAACATGGCCCGTTGGGGGTACTTGAGGACTGAGGTTGAGAACCACTGGCGTTCGGTATTAGTGGTGCAGAAGAGAAGGAAAAGCCTGAGTTTAGGGAGGAACAGAGAGAATAGTAAAAGAAGAGGAGGACAAACGAGGGAGGGGTCGGTTAGGGGGTTATTTGGGTTATTGGTGGTGTTGTATAACTGGGTTAGAGTGTCACAATTCCAATAGTTTACAGTCAAAGTTTTTCGGGAGGAATGTCGTGATCCAGGAGTTCCAGGCCTCGATGAACATTCCAAACCTAGGACAGAGGTGGCTCCTAAAATTCAATCTGGTCGATGGTTAGCCACTCGGTTTAGCTTCAATCTTGAAACCAGTGTTTTTATTTGGGTTTATTTCACCCATCATTGCTGCCTATCAGTGCCCATCAGTTTCACCTATCAATGTAGCCTTATCAGTGCCTCCTCATCTGTTCCCCCTAGTGCCGCCTATCAGTGCCCATCAGTGCAGCCTCATCAGCACACATAAGTGAAGGAGAAAAATTACCTGTTTTGCAAATTTTTATAACAAACTATGACTTTTTATTTTATTTTAAATTTTCGGTCTTTTTTCGTTTTATATAGCAAAAAATTTAAAACAAAAGCAGTGATTAAATCCCACCAAAATAAAGCTCTATTTGTGTGAAAAAAATGATAAAAATTTCGTAAGGGTACAGTGTTGCATGACTGCGCAATTGTCATTCAAACAGTGACGGCGCTGAAAGCTGAAAATCCGCCTGGGCAGGAAGGGGGGCAAAGGTGCCCAGTAGGCAAGTGGTTAAAATGGCTTCCGCCATATTTTTTTTAATCCCGGCATTTCTGACTCCCTTGTGTCAGTTGCACCAGATTGGTTGATTGGATTTATCGGATTTCATGTTCACTGCAGCATTACTGACATGACTCTGAAGAGATCTCCATGCACAATAATGTCTTGGCTTGAGAAAGTTATTGTAATTATCAAGTTGTCGCTATTTGATTGTCACATTTCAATGTAATGGGATACATTGTGTATCCTTACAATAAAGGAAAATGCTAAACTGGTGTGAAAGCGGAACTAATCTCTCTCTCTCAATCAACATGAACTGTTTTTAATCCTTCTGCTGCCAGCATTAGTAAATAGATGGTGATTAATAAATCACCACATTTTGGGTCCAAGTGTGCTCCTGTCTTCAACATCTACCGTTTTGTAGCTATCCAGTGCATGGTGCTAAAAATATCAATAGTGATTAAATCTAATCTGGTTCCGAGAACCAAACGGTTAATTATTGCCACTTGCTGGTCCTTAGATGTGGTGGCTACCTTCCTTTTTTTTTTTTCCCATCAATTTCACCTGGTGTTCCTGCCAGTAACACACTTTTTATTCAATGCGCACTTACTGTAGTGTATGTTGTATGCGTAAAATCGGACAATTGTTTGTCGGATTTTCCTCCAACAAATGTGGGATAGCATGCTTTAAAATTGTCCGCCAACAAATGTGTGTTGTTGGATTATCCGATCATGTGTACACAAGTCCATCGGATAAAACTCCAAAGTACAAACACGCATGCTCAGAAGCAATGCTCACCATAACACACCCTTAGCAGAAGTTGGCCAAAGGGTGGCGCTAAAGAGCTGAAAAACCACGTAGTTTTGTGTTTGTTGGCCGGCAATTCTTTGCCGTTTGTATGCAATACAAGTTCCTGGACAGCGCCCTTCAGACAAAAGTCCTACGCTTTGTCCGCAGAAAATCGGATCGTGTGTACGAGGCTTTAAAGTTGCCTAAAATCTGTATACAGACCAGTGGGTGGAACAAGCCTGCCATTTAGTTACACAAAGCCACAGGTTTTCATTATGCACCATTACAACCTTCTAGCCGCCGGGTCCTATCAACCAATGACCTAATTGGTTGTTAAGGAGGACGTCTGGCGCCTGCACAGCATCCTTGTTTGCCCCTCCCTTGTCCCTTTCTGTCAGCACTGGGGCGCACATTAGCGGAGTGAGAGAGATAAACTGAGGGAGAAGAGAAACTTTGGTGTACTAGTCAGCACTAGTGTGCATTAATGTACCGTATTTATTGCTGTATAACACGCACAGGCGTATAACACGCACCACAAGTTTAGGAGGGAAGTTTAACCACTTCCATACAGGGGCTTTTTGTACCTATTCAATACCGGGCCTATTCTAGCACTTCTCTCCTACATGTACAAATCATCATTCTTTTGCTAGAAAATTACTCAGAACCCCCAAACATTATATATGTTTTTTTAGCAGACACCCTGGGGAATAAAATGACGGTCATTGCAACATTTTTTCTTGCACGATATTTGCGCAATAATTTTTCAAACGCCTTTTTAAAAAAAAAAAAAATGGTTTCATGAATTAAAAAATAACAAAACAGTAAAGTTAGCCCAATTTTTGGGGAAAATATGAAAGAAAATGTTACGCCAAGTAAATAGATACCTAACATGTCACGCTTTAAAATTGCGCACACTCATGGAATGGCGCCAAACTTCGGTACTTTAAAAATCTCCATAGGCGATTTTTTTTTTTTACAGGTTACCAGGTTAGAATTACAGAGGAGGTCTAGTGCTAGAATTGTTGCACGCGTTCTAACGCACGCGGCGATACCTCACATGCGTGGTTTGAACGGCGTTTACATATGTGGGCGACTTACGTGTGGATTTGCTTCTGATCGCGAGCTACTGGGGACAGGGGCGTTTTAATTATTATTATTTTTTTTTACAATGATTTTACTTTTTTTTTATTTATTTTTTATCACTTTTATTCCTATTACCAGGAATGTAAACATCCCTTGTAATAGGAATGTGTGTGACAGGTTCTCTTTATTGAGAGATGCGGGGTCAATAAGACCCCACATCTCTCCTCCAGGCTGGAAAGCATGAGATCAGTGAAATTTTTTTCACTGATCTCATACTTACAGCCGCAATGGCGGCTTTGTTTACATTTGAGGCCCGGGCGTGACGTCATCACATCGCGCACGGGCCTCCAACGATCATAGAGATGACTGGTGACCATCTGGTCACCAGTCATCTCTATGCTCATCACGTGACCCCACCAACGACGCCGGAAGATTCTCTCCGGGTCCCCGATCGCACGGGGAGCCCGGAGAAGCACCGGATGGCGGCGGGAGGGGGGATGTCCCCTCCCGCCGCCTGTAAGAACGATCAAGCGGCGGAACCGCCGCTATGATCGTTCTTATGGTGCGCAGAATCGCCGGCACTTCAAAAGGATATCTGAATGATGCCTCTAACTGCAGGCATCATTCAGGTATCCCCCTACAAAGCCGAGGACGTCATATGACGTCCACCCAGGATGGGAGATCCCATCTGTGGACGTCATTTGACTATGGCTGGGTAGGGAAGTGGTTAAGGAAAAAAATTAAATTTTAAATGCCCATCAATGCAGCCTTATCAGTGTCCATCTGCAGCCTTGCCAATCATTGCAGATTGATCAGTGTCCATCTGCAGCCTTGCCCATCATTGCAGATTGATCAGTGTCCATCTGCAGCCTTTCCCATCCATCTTCAGCCTTGCCCATCCATCTGCAGCTTTGCCCAAACAGTGTCCATCTGCAGCCTTGCCCATCCATCTGCAGCCTTGCCAAAACAGTGTCCATCTGCAGCCTTGAGGGAACGAGCGCCGCCGAGATACACACAGCCGGATGTCCTGTGTACTCGGCTCGTCTCGCAGTCCTGCCCCTTGGCCCGGCTCCTATGATAGACATAACACCGGTCCAATGGCGGGAGGCGTGACTGCGAGTGGAGCCGAGTGCACTCGGCTCTGTCTATTTCGGCGGCGCTCGTTCCCTCCGAGGCAGCCGTTCGGCGTATAACACGCACCCACAATTTTACCCTGATGTTAAGGGGAAAAAATATGGTATTTGCTTTGGAAGAAAAAATTACCTCGAACGTTGGCGTTGCTGCACTACGTGAGTGGATGTTGCTGGGTTATGTAAGACTGTTTGTTTAATTTCGTTTTTTTACATTTTAGAATCGGGTGCCTCAAGATTTTTGCATAATTTTAAAGGGTGCCTTGACTGAAAAAAGGTTGAGGAACACTGCTGTAGTCTTTCAGAGCTAACTAGAAACAATGGCAACTCATAAAGAGTGCAATATGGATAGAGAGCCCAGGAAGTTAATATATTTTTTTTTTATACCAGATCAGTTTATAAGCCTAGGGTTGACCCAAGCCCATTATTCTGGTTACCCTAAGGAGATTAAATATGTATGTGTGTACTATTTAAACAGAATTTGTTGCCTGTTGCTCATACAAAGTGGCAAGAAGGGCCTATATTATACGATCAGCCTATAATTTGATGTCCTGCAGTTCAGGTCTAGCCACAACACTCACCCAGTTTCCTCCCGACTTTCTTGCTGAACGAGAGCCATATAAATTCTCAGGGAGTTGGTTACAAAACTGAGCGACTAGTGCTGCTGGACTTTCTTAGATACAAATGGAAAGCCCAGCATTCTCTGCAAATGTTTTCGAAAAAAACCTTGCTTTAAATATTTGTTTATACCAGATCAGTTTATAAGCTTTGTAAGCCTTCAAACTAATTAAAGTTGACCCAAGCTCATTATTCTGGTTGCCTGAAGGAGATTAAGTATGTATGTATGTGCTAATTAAACAGAATTTGTTGCCTGTTGCTCATACAAAGTGGCAAGAACGGGATGTGCCAAATTAGTTGGGTAAGAAAAGAACGTTTGGTTAATATCAATGGCACACATGTGACGTTATCGTTACCCCAGTGTAAACATGGTAGGGCCTCCCTGGTGTGTTTGCACTTGGCACAGGGTGAAGTTCTTACATGCCACAATAACTATTTGTAGAAAAATTATATGTGGAATTACAAGACTTTGTGACCTGAAACCTGACATCACAATGGAGCCATCAATTACGGCGGGTGAAGAATTATCCTTCCCTAGGTTGTGCCAATGTACTTTTCCTGGTCTGACTCTGCTGGCCTCCTGCCATTTTACATGATTAAGGCAACCTTTAAATGGAATTAGTTTTAACGGATTCCTATTTATCTTTTTTTTTTTTTTTTTACCATATACATAAGTCATAACAACCCGATGGAACAGAATGTGAGATCGGGGAATGTTTAGAGGGAACACACAACAAAAACTTTGGCCAAGAATTTTTTTAATTAATGGGATATTTATATACATGATATATTCAGGGTGTGTTCCTTTATGTATATGTTGTTTCTTTTTTTTTATTAATTTTTTTTAAGTGTAACTAAAACAATGAACAAACCTATAACATCTATAAATTGTGGCCAACCAGCCCTTGGATATGGTGGCTACATTTTGCTTTAGCACTTTTTTTTTTCATCTGGTGATCATGCCAATAATGCTTCCTGTCCCAGGGTAACAACGCTCACCATACTGTATATATGGAGGAAAATCCCAGATGTCTATACCAGCTTAGACTTTTAAGTTGCCCCAAAGAAGCTACAACATACAATAGGGTTAAAATATTGGGGAATCCTGGACATGACTGGTTTGTACACTCCTTTTTGTATAAATAAAGAATTTAATTTAAAAAATAATAATAATATAGTATGCTATCTTTTAAATATTTGGAAGCTCTAGGGTGAGATGACCAAATTTTCCATGTTCTGTCAAAGGAGATTATAGAGTGATTCTTGTAGGCTAACATTAGTTCTAGTTGGGCTTGAGTGTTCAACCTGGTGATGACCATAGATAGATTTGGGGCTTCTGTGGATTTCCATAAAGAAGCTACCTGTAAGTCTTGAGGCTATCAATATATGTAACACTATAGTTCTGTACATTGTGGGGTATTTATCAAGATCTATACCTAATAGTGCGGAGGCAGGAGTAAGCTTGGCAATGTTACCCGTAATGTCTTCGCTAAAGGATGAAATAGAGTTCCAGAAACTTTTTAGGGTTTTGCAACTCCAAAGTGTGTGTAGGAGATTTTCCGTTTGCTCGTTGCATCTCCAACAAATGTCGGAAGTAAATGGAAATTTTTTGGATAATCTCTATGGGGTTAAATACCATCTGTTAGTTATTTTTTGGGCGTTATCCCAGTGTTCAATACAAGAGGATGATTTATTTATTATTTGGAATGATTGAATTTCTAGGTGACCTCCCAGTCCTACAGTATGTACCCATTAGGTGTAGGCTGGCCAAGGTCATCAAGTACTAAACACTTTCTTTTTTGGTTAAATGTTTGCCTGTACAAGGTGATTGTATTACAAATGATGTTTAATGAACCCAACGATCTCATTTGTTATATTCTATTAAACCCAATAAAATGTAGCACAATTCCTCCAACTGACACCAATAATGGGGCACTATTCCACCCACTGACACCATCTATGGGACACCTTTCCTTCCACTGACACTAATAATAGGGCACACTTCCTCCAACTAACACCATTAATGTGGCACTAATCCACCCACTGACACCAATTTCTCCCACTAAAACCAATGATGGAACATTGTTTACTGTCACTGACGCTAGGACACTTTGTACTCCCAATGGCCACAGTCTGGCCCCCCAAAGCCTGAACTACAGTAAACTGGCCCTTTGGAAAATTTGGAGACCCCTGCATTAGAGGCACCCTCAAAAAAGACAAATACATGCTTTTTATGACAGAATAGATCCTATTGATCTCTTGTGTCTTATATCTTTGCCTCTGCCTGTCAGCATTTGTGTACGCTGAGCTGCACATGCACAGCTCATCGTACATTTACAGCACTGCTTTGTGCCATGATGATGTGACATAATTGTTTGCTAGCCAACCAAGGGGCCAAAGAGTTGGAACCCAGAAGGAAGACTGGAAGAAGATGACAGCACCCAGGACTGATGGCATCAGCACCACTCTGTGCCATTAAGATGTGACTCCCATGCACATGTCTAGGGAGTGACTTCATCACGGGCCCCTCCACCAAGGGGCCAAAGAGTTGGAACCCAGAAGGAAGATCGGGAGAGGATGACAGCACCTGGGACTGATAGCAACGCTGGGGGGGATCAGCACTGCTCTGTGCCATGATGTGATTCTTGTGCGCATGCTAGGGTGTGACATCATCGCGGCCCAGCCAACCTAGGGGCCAAAGAGTTGGAAGACCAGAAGAAGATGGCAGCACCCGGGACTGATGGCAACACTGGAGGGGATAGCTTGCTAGGTAAGTCTGCCAAATTGTGCTAATAAGTGGTGCATACTAGCATTTTATGGCTAAACACTACTGGGGCAGAGGTTTAGTTCCACGTTAAATGAAAGATACCCCTTCTCCCACATTTTATTTTTTAAAACTGTAAGTTGAGTGGTTGTAGACTTTTTATTAATTTTGTATTTTAAAAACAATTTTAAACCAGTATGTGTATTGTAAAAAAAAAAGTGAGTGGCTTTTTCTTTTTAGTTTGTTGGGATAATATGCTCAGATCATGGACCATCGGGAGCCAGCACTCATCAGTTGGTAGAGCAGGGGATGGGCAGCCTGGATCAGAGTGGTTGGGTGTTTTCTGCTGAATCTGAAGCAAGGCATGGCAACCAATCAGCTTCTATCTTCAGCTTGTTTAGTTAAGCTTTGAAGATGATTGGTTGGCATGCACAGCTGCTCCAGATTCTGCAGACAACCCCGATCACTCTGCTCCAGGCTGTCCACCTTCTGCTCTACCAACTGATGGGTGCTGGCTTCCGATGGTCCATGATCTCTGTACAATATCCCAACAGACCAGAAAAGGCCACTTTCCTTCCCAAAGACCAAAGTAAATTTTAATTTATGTAGTCCGGTACAAGGCTATTCCATACATGCCACTAACGTGTTTCATTCCACTAGGTGCCTAATTGGCGACTCCAGGTTTGATAAATGGCACTCATTGTATTTATGGCTGTTCTATAAAACCAGATTTTGTCAGCTAGCATTGCTGGCAAAGTTTAAAGCTGAAATCCAGGACCGTTTCTAATTTGGGCCATAACTTCCTGTCCCTGTGTACATTACAAACTTGATATTTTTTTTTTTTATTAAAACCTAGTTTTGGAAAAATGTACCCCATGGAAGTGTGTGATGATCACTGCTTGGATAGAGAGCATGGAGCTTTGCTCAGGTACTCAGAGGAGATGGCAAGGAAGCAGAAAAGTCTTTTCACTCATCACTGGAACAAATTACATTCCCATGATGCAATAGGAATTGTTGTGAATGGGCATGGATAGGGGGAAAGGGATGTGTGCCTAATCTGTAATGGCAGGCCAGACAAATCAGGAGTCTCCTAGCCAAATGAGGCAGTAATGCCGCGTACACACGACCGTTTTTAATGTCATTGAAAAAACAACAAGCCTGCCTTGCCTACACACGATCGTGAAAAAAATGCTTGAACAAAGCGCGGTGACGTACGAAACGTACAACGGCACTATAAAGGGGAGGTTCCATTGGGATGGCGCCATCCTTTGGGCTGCTTTTGCTGATCCTCGTGTTTGTAAAGTTTGGTGAGAGATGATTCGCGCTTTTCAGCCTTGTGCTCTTCAGTCCGTTACAGCGTGGCGAATGTGATTTCTCCATTACGAATGCTAGTTTTACCAGAACAAGCGCTCCCGTCTCATAACTTGCTTCTGAGCATGCACGTCGACGTGAAAAACGACGAGAAAAAATAGAGCATGTTCCAAATTTTTAATGGCCCTTTTTCACGTCGCGAAAAATGATCTGGAGACTACAACGGTCGTGTGTATGCGGCATAAGAGTGGGGGAGACAGGCCAGAAGTCTGAGACGGCTTCTCCCACTACAGCGAGTGGAGTCGTAACGATGCCGCCACTGTTAGAATCCAATCACGTTACAAGAAGGGTGACCCCGGAAAAGAGCGGGTACAGTGCCCATGGGCCTTGCATACAGGATGTTGGCTTCTCTAAACCTTGGAAATGCTGCATCCCATGAAAGATTCAGCAATGGCTGATGCTTCTATTGCAAAATATGGAAGACCACATCTGTTAAATGTTAGAATGGGCATTTAGAATATTGATAGGAAATGTCTGCCCTGGAGTTCAGCGTTAGGAATTTCAGTTACCAGTAAAACTCTACCTTTTAAGTTGGAAAGACAGACTTTTGGGGGAAATGGAACTTCCCTTTAATTTAATTTAACAATTTGCAATAATAATCAAATCTGTATTGTTAATAATCAATTCTTCCTAATGGGTTCAAAGGTTTGTCAATTCAAAAACACCTTATTGTGACTCCTTTGACATGGCTTACACAAACATGGAAAAGAGAGGAGAGTAACCAAATTTTGCACTCTCCAATTTTAGTAAATCAACCCCACAGTGATAGCAATAATCGCATGAAAAATCCAACGGGCTGGTTGTACCCAAGTTGATCGATTAAGCTTGGGCTACAATCGGCCTGCCCATACATGGTTAAAATTTTGAAATGGTCTATGGCCGGCCTTTAGCTATAGATGATTCTTTGCCAAGGAGTCCCTCTTTTGCAGTGTGGCACAATGATCAAACTAGGCACATACTCACCCTAGTATGAGACTCACTATTACAAGTTTTAGCTGTAGTTTTTACAGGATTAGTTTGTAGCATTTGACATGTTGTAAGCAATATTACCTTTTAAAGAAGATGGCATACATTTTCTGAATTTCAATTAGTGGGCTTGGTCATATGGTCAGTTTACAATGACATTCCTGTAGCATGAGGTCAGTTAAGGTAAAACCATCCTTATGTCTTTGTGTGGCCTTTTTTGGCAAGATAACAAAGGAGTGGCTACGGGACAACTCTGAATGTCCTTGAGTGGCCCAGCCAGAGCCCAGACTTGAACCCGATTGAACATCTCTGGAGAAATCTGAAAATGGCTGTACACCGACGCTCCCCATCCAACCTGATGAAGCTTGAGAGGTCCTGCAAAGAAGAATGGGAGAAACTGCCCAAAAATAGGTGTGCCAAGCTTGTAGCATCATACTCAAAAAGACTTGAGGCTTTAATTGGTGCCAAAGGTGCTTCAACAAAGTTTTGCGCAAATGCCGTGATACTTATGTACATGGGATTTTTTTTTCGATTTTATTTGATTTTTAATGAATTTGCAAAGATTTCAAACAAACTTCTTTCACGTTGTCATTGTAGAATTTTTAGGAAAATAATGAATTTAAAGCAGAGTTCCACCCAAAAGTGGAAGCTCTGCTTATCTGCCTCCCCCCTCTGGTGCCACATTTGGCACATTTCAGGGGGGAGCGGGTACCTGTTTTTGACAGGTACCCGTCACCACTTCCGAGAGATCTCTTGGAAGTTCGCCCCCCCGCTTCCGAACCATTCATAAAGCGCAGCACGCTTTGCGCATGCGCAGTAGAGTACCGGTTGTGAAGCCGCAAGGGTTCACTATCAGTCCCCCTTACAGGCAATGGTGGCAGCAGCACCGGAGAGCCGATGGAAACATTGCTGTATTCCAGGACAGGTAAGTGTCCTAATATTAAACGTCAGCAGCTACTGTATGTGTATTTTCTGCTGGGGGGTGGGCGGAACTCTGCTTTAATCCATTTTGGAATAAGGCTGTAACATAACAAAATGTGGAAAAAGTGAAGCGCTGTGAATACTTTCCAGATGCACTGTATAATACATGCAACCTACAATATATCAATTTCACATAACTCCATAGTCATAGATCCTCCTGTGCCACAAGATGATACAGGGGGATCTATGACTATGGCATTATGTGATATTGATCTATTTTATGTTGTATGCATCATAGCTGGATTATTCATGTGATAATCAGCAATGAGGAGACACAAGAGTGAATGGCAACAGCATCTGGTGAACCTTATTCTTAAGGGAGTGGAAGTGGCACTCATCACTGTGGTTATCATTATTGGTGGTGTGACCTTGGTCTGTTGCACTCATCTATCACATTTGAAGGGATTGGCATTTTTAATTTCCTATGGACACTAAAATTATTATTATTATTTTTATGGACACTGAATTATATCGTTTTGGACAGTTTAATATTATTTGAGTGCTACTGTGAAATGTATGTTTTGTGATGTATATTTTTCACCTTTTTTTGCTTTTTACATTTATTATATGCCCATGGGACAACCCATCGCCTACTTTTTTGTGTCCTGACCCATAGTTTAAGAAAAAGTGGTCTCAGTCGGTGGTTGTCAACTCACCAAGGTATAGGAAGTCTTAACTGTGGCCTCTGACGTCACCAAAGGACATCAAGGTTTTCTGCTGTTTTATCCCTAATTATCTCTGATAAAAAATGTCTAGTACAAAGAAAGACAAGCACATCGCTCAGTGGAGCCTTGGAATATCTGTAATAGGTGAAGCCGTATTCCGGGTGCTCAGGCTGGGGCGTCCTCTCAAACACCAATAGGCAGAATGGTCAAACGAAGGGGACAGCTGGCAACTCCGTAAATCCTTTAAATTCTTTATTGTCACTTACATGTGAGTAAAAACAGTGGCTAATTACTAAAAAATGTCTAGTAATTATGTTTTTGAATGGATGCCAAACAATCTCTTGTACCTCCTGAGGACCTTATGGAAAAGACCAATGCACTTCAGTCCTTGCCTCCTATCTGCGGTGGCTAATACATCGAGGGGTCTCATTCCTCGTTGGGTTCTCCATTTATTTTACATCTAAGGGACTTTTGCAGCAGGATGAGTAAGATATCTTGCTTGCCTTTATGATGGCCATGGTCATGTTTGGTGCATAATGAGAAAGTTTTTAGCATCACTTGTTTTTTAAGTTCTCCCCAACATTTACCGAGTCGTTGACCTGGATAAAGTATCGGGGACTGCTCTGTAAAGAGGGCATTGTAATGTAAAGGGGCGGTGATGTAAATCAGACTGCACTGTAAAGGGGGCACTGTGCTATAAAGGGGACTGCACTGTGATTTAAAGGGGGGACTGCAGTTTACCCCTGTACCCTGCCCCTGCAACCCACCCCTGTACCCCTCTCCAAAGCTCACCTCTGTACCCTGCCCGCAGTTCAACCCTGTACCCCTCTCCAAGCTCACTTCTGTACCCTGCTCCCCCCTCCTTCCCAGTCCCTGGGGAAATTGGCTTCTTCAAAACCAGTCACTGGTGCAAAAAAGGTTGGGGACCGCTGCTGTAGAGGACAAAGTACTTGACACCAGTATTGCCTGTGGTCTTCCTGCTGTTGAACTTTTTCCCATAACTGACTTACCATGCCTTGTTTCATACTATGTCTCTTTGTTGAGGTGGCTGTCTTGGTAGAGGAGCAGGGCTTTGCTTCCTAATGTCAGGACTGCCCCCCTGATTGTCTAATGACTGGCGTTAGAATATTCAAGAAGCAGTCAGAGAGCACAGATCCACAGAATGGATGAGGCAGAAGCAGGGAGATCCTTGCACTCTAGGTCCTCAGGTACAGCTTCCTCTCAACAAGGAGAATGATCAGCACAGTGGGGATGTCACCAAATCTCACTCCAAATTTTCTCAGGCTACCAGGTTTGGAAGCAGGGAGATCCTTGCTTTGCAGGTCCTCAGGTGCAGCTTCCTCTCCAGCAAAGAAAACCGTAATCAGCACAGTACACCAAATCTCACTCCAAATCTGGTGAGACTAGCGGTCAGAGGTAGCAGTGCCTTAGATGATCTGCAGATATACAGCTATGGGGCTAAAGAACAGGAGTGCCTAGGCACAAGAAGTGCACTGCTATTTTTTAAGAGAAATTAAAGATAAAAGTAAAATCTTTGAGAGTACAGCTTGGGCCAAATTTGACATCTTTAAATGTTCCCTATAAGAAAGCAAATCATCTTTTCAGTTCTGGTGCACTTTAAATCTGAGCAAATAAGTTGTTTTATCCACACAGAGTGTTTATTATTTTCTCATTTTCACCGTTGACGTGTTATTACAATGCCCCGCTGTCATTTTCAGCAACAGGGGAGTACAACCTCTTTGTAGCGTTTCCAAGTCTACGTTGAAAACAGAAACCTATTTTTCACATTTCATAAAAATAATTGTTCTGGAGAAACAGCTGTATTTATCAAGCATTAAAGGCCAGAACCACATTGCCAAAGGGTTGCCACCTGCTCAGGTCCGCTCAGGGTCTTCTTTTTTTTTTCTCTTTTTTTCCCCCTTGCTCACCTGCTGGTGAAAAACATCACGTTTCTACTTGTTTATTGCACAGTAAAATGGAATGCAACACTCGCTGTCTCACTTCCTCCCCATGACATCACCCCAACTGTTTGCCTGACGGTTGTACAAAGCCGTAAGAGCAAAGTAGAAGGATGGACTATATTATTTTGAGTGTTTTTTAAATATGTAAAATTATGAAAAAGGATCCTTCGTTACTACGCGGTACATTCCGTACCCTCCGCACGTGGCAGTACTTGCGAGACTTCATCATGTGACCTTAGTTTGCATAGAAAAAAAAATCAGGTCAGCGCGACGCCGAAGGGCTAACTGACGGCTGTTTTTTAACCTATTTATTTCCATTAATATCGCCATAGACTGTGATCTTTAAAGTCTTATTTACTTTCGGCCGAATGTCTTCTTCTGGAGAGCAATTGTAATTTTTTAACCGTGTTTCATCTCGTAATTCTTCACTGGATAATTGCTGTCTTGACCGCTCACATCTGTCAAAATTAAAAGCTAAAAGCTATTGTAATATTTGGTAAATATCGTACATTGCGTGTTTTTTCTTTTTTTTTTTTTCATTGCGTTGAATTTCCTATTATGTCTAATTAGAGCGTTCATTGAAACCCGCCACATATATCTTTTTAAGTACCTATAATTTGGGCTCTTAGCAGCATTATGATAAATGTAAAGAATTCGTACAAGTTTGTACAATGCTAATATCAATCCCAAGTAATACACAGTGATTACTACTCAAAGCTAATCATGCTAGACCTCTTTGTGGCCTTCAGCAAATGAGGTCACTTTGCTGTTGCTTGTTCTCCAGAAAATGAAAGTACCAGTAATTGTTTCAAACGCAAAAAATTGCTACTTATACCTGAGCTATTAGCCCGAGGAGTACTTATATGTAATTTAGCAAGGTCTAGTCACTAGGAGCTGACTAGGTTCAAGGTCTACGAGAAAAAACCCAAAACAAAGGTGTTTGAGGGGAGAAAGTCGAAACGAGAAATGGGGGTTAAAAATTTTCACACAAGCCTTATTGTGACTTTTATTTCCACCGATGCCAGAGTTGTGGTTGGGAAGTTCCGTAGAATCCAGTTTACAATAATTATAATCTTGTTCGTGAAATGACTCCATAGTTTTACCCATACATTTTACTTTTTACGACTTCGCTGCGAGGAAGAGCAAAGGCTGTCGGTTCCTCATTAGTACTCTTAAGTAATCATTTAAGCAAACCTTACAGACAGACCCATAAATTTACTTGCGCTAATATTTATTTTCCGTCAGCATTTTATATTTCATATAAAATGTGTTAGCAGAATTATCTTTTGTAGACATTTACTCGCTTTTTTTTTTTTTTCCTTTTTCTTTTACCGCTTAACTTCCCTCGGCAGGTAAAAACTACGCAAAGCTTTAAACGCAAAATAATCAAGTTTTAAGAAAAAAAAATAAAATTAGAATTTATCCACATGGGTTGGTTCAAGCCCAAAAGGGTATTCTGACAGAAAGCAAACCATGGTTTTGGTTAATAAATGGTATGTAGGAGTGTTTTTTATTTTTTTTATTTTTTTTTTTATTTTTTTATATGTATTCCGACCTTTGAATGCCATAATTTTATTAGACATTCTGATGGAAAGCAAATCACGGCTTTGGTTAATAAATGGTACGTAGGAGTTTTTTGTTTTTTTATTATGTATTCTGACCTTTGAATGCCATAGTTGTATTCGCTACCAGCATGGACTGCTGTTTTTGGACAAAGAAAGCAAAAAGTTATTGTAAAGTGTATTTTTAGAATTAGCGCCTTGGTTCAGTATTTAGTCAACTCAAAGATGTTCATTAGGTGAAACCCTTAAAGCATCGGAAACTGACTATTATGAAAGTAGTTTCAAATGTAAAGATTTAAACTACTGTTAAAAATAAAAAATAAAATACTCATATTGAAAACATAATTTTGCAGGTTAACTGTGGAGTACTAGTGTATTGTAGGACAGCACGCCAAACATGAAATTAAACAGTATGAGCTTGTTCACTTAGGAATACATTGTTTCTTAACTGCATTCATAAATATTTTTCTTTTCTGAAAATTATTTATGGATTGTAAAGTTAGCCCAAAGATAATTTTTTATATATATATATATATATATATATATATATATATATATATATATATATATATATATATATATGGGGCCTTCCCAAAGTTTCCACACTTTTATATTTTTGTTCGAAACGGGGAGGGCAGGATGAGTTTTGCTGATGGCATTAAAAAGTTGGTACAATGCTGGGGAAAATGCATCGCAAAAGAAGGTGTCTATGTAGAAAATTTATGTTATTTTGTTTTTGAAATTCTTAATAAAAAGAGTTTAAAAAAAAAGAAAAGTGCAGCAACTTTTTGAAGAACCCTCGTATAATAGTATTTTCTTTTTTTTTCAAACCTAAATCAATTTGAATATATATATATATATATACATATATATATATATATATATATATATATTTTAAAACCTATTTCTCAAAAATACACATCAATGATTAAATATAGGTTTACAATAAAAAAAAAAGGTTACTACTGTCCCCCTTGACCCTTTGACATAATTGTGTTGAACCAAGAACAATACCAACTAGCCACACTCATCATAATGATGAGATTAATATTTGTGGCTTGTAAATTGGTGGCATGGCAATGGCAGTCCTTGCACCCTCCAACTAGACAATTATGGGTTTAACAGGTTAATTCTATACTGATTTAGAGAAAATTTGATTTACCAAAACTGAGGCACACCGAAGACATTTTTGGACTTGCGGCAGGACTGGTTGGAGGTTCGGGGGGGTGTTGGCTAGTTTTAGATTGACCATTGTAACTGCCTTAACTATCAAGTAGATAGTCAAGGCAATGACCTCCTTTGCAATGCCTGGTGAGCCTCAAGAACATAGAACTCAGCCTATGAAGTCTCTGTAAACCTCCATATAGTCCATGCAAAAAAGGAGAAAGGCTGGTGCTATGAAAGTCCGCTAAAACATTGTTTTATTATTGCATGTGAACAGCAGTCAAAAATAAATCCAACGCATTTCGGCCATCAGGCCTTAAGCATGGCTCTTTTCAATATATTGCTGTGGGGAAAAATTACAATAGTATCTTGGAAGGAGAGAGCTAATCCAATGTCTAAGTTTGTAAGTTTTGTTCATATTGTGTTTCTATTGGAAGCATTGTATAATTCTATGAACGGCGTATTCAAAGTTGGGGTATGGAAGGGTGGCATCGGGAATTTTTTTTTTGTACGGTTTTAAAATCTCAATAAACATTAATTTATTTTAAAATAATAAAAAGAAAAGTAAATGTAGACTTGCAATTTTGAACAATTTATCTAAAGATTTGTATCGCACAAGCCTATTTGTACATGTTTAAGGGGAATTTGTCAAGGGTATCGTCGATACTTTGTAGACGTCTGTCTCTTGGTATCACAACAAAGGTTAGAGCAGGTGACAATCATGTACGTTTCGGAATGATATATTTGAATCAGTCACAATTTGCTCGCAGCACACCCCGTGACGTGGGAGATTTTTACAACTGGGATAGAAATTGGGAAACCTTGGAAAAGCTTTGAATGTTACCATAAAAAGAGAGGGATGGTTTGGGACTTTAGATAAGACAGGGACCTGGGGTGGTCTCATGTCTCCATCCCTGTAATATTGAATGTTACCAAATTTTTATTCAAGAGGAGATTTGAAGAGTGTATCAGAAAAAAATTCAATTGAGTTCAACATCAGTTAAAAAAAAAACTATGGAAGAAAAATTACTAACTTATATACAGTATATGTGTATGTAAAAAAATTAAATAAAAAACAAATATATATATACATACATACATACATACATACATACATACATACATACATACATACATACATTCTGCATATCCAACAAGAGAGGTGAGATGCATGTGTTCTGTGCCCTGGGTGCAAGGTAATCAACAGGCTTTACGCCATCTGATTATAATCAGTCAATCCAAGAGAATTACTGAGCTCAATATATGAATAAGGTTTATTTTTTAAATGCGTAATTATTTGCACTAATAGAATCGTGTGCTTCTGTATTATGTTATTTTATATATTTCTGTGTAATATCCCATAATTTTCTTATGGTATATTTTAGTTATATTATAATAATTTTTGTACAACCTCGAAAGTCCACACAATTATCGCCAACATGGAAGAGGTCCTACTATACTCCTCTTTGGATAAGGTTTGGAGGTATACTTTACTGAATATGTTGCAGCAATACTGACACAGACAGTAAAGTTGTCTGATTTGAGCTACTTGAGGTTAGGTCTTGTTGGTATTTCTAATAAGGCCGAGTTCACATACAGTATGTGCGAATTGGATATGGGTTTCCCCGCATCCAATTGGAGCTGGTTCACAAAGATCCAGGGGACAGCCGAGGAGCAGATTGCAAATGGGTCCTGTGCGTGTTTGGGTCCAGTTCTGGTACGAATTCAAGAAAAAATTCAGAACTGAATTGCACCGGATCCGGTGAACAGACACGCATCGGACCCCAGGCACGAAACTGCGACCGTACATTCGTGAACCCGGCCTGTAGGCATCACTTGGCCTTCATTAATTTGACACACAGCGATTGATTTACTAAAGCTGGAGAGGGCAGAATCTGGCGCAGCTGTACAATCAGTTTCCAACTTCACCTTGTTCAATAAAGCTTTGACAAACAAAACCCTGAAAGAAAGCTGACGCAGAGCTACACCAGATTTTGCACTCTCCAGTTTTAGTAAGTCAACCTCCGTTTCTGACAGCATCCACACCACCAATAATGTGTTGGAAATGCCTTATTGTATTGCCCCAACTGTACTTTAAAGCAGCAGTGGATCTTTGGTCTTAGACCAGCATGGATAAAAAGGCTGACATCTTGGGTTACGACTGCTATCATTTGGATGTTTCTGCCATATACACTGTTCTGTTTCCGAGCAAGAATATGTGGCTCGTTTTTTGGTGACCTGAGAAAAGGTATTTATAAAGTTTCAAAATCTAAAATGTAAAGAGCAGAGTTTATTTACATCGGTAAATGCTCCAACGTAGTAAGGAGAATTTCCCTTTAAAGTCTCAATCTTACTCGTATAGACCTAGATGGAAGAAGCCAGTTAATCCACCCATGTATAAATTGTGGACTCAAGCATTTAGGTGAACCCCATACAAACAGGTCATCATATATCAGCCTTCATTGAGGGAGGTGGATGCCAATGCTGTACATTTAATTAAAACTCTGCATAAAAATTTGAAATGGGTAAACACATAAGATGGGAAGTGTTAGAAGGATATAAACAACGAGCCAGTTGTAAGTATGAAATTATTTAATGAATTCAGCCATGAAAAAAATACTGGGGTCGCCTAGCTTTTCTCCCTTTTTAGAATGCGAATTCCCTGGTCAACATGCCAGACCTTTGGCTTTACAACTTTAATGCTGCATACACACGATTGGAATTTCCAATGAAAAAAGTCAGACGGAGTTTTTTCATCGGAAATTCCGACCGTGTGTGGGCCCCATCTGACTTTTTTCCGTCAGAGTTTAGAAATAGAACATGTTTTGTTTTTTTTCGATGGAAAAATATCCTATGGGAAATTCCGATCGTCTGTGTGGAACTCCGTCGGAGAAAAATCCACGCATGCTCAGAATCAAGTCGACGCATGCTCGGAAGCATTGAACTTAATTTTAGAAGTTAATTTTTCTCGGGTCGTCGTGTGTTGTACGTCACCGCGTTCTTGACGGTCGGAATTTGGTCTGACAGTGTGTATGCAAGACTGATGGAAGACAACTTGAACGGAATTCCGACGGAAAATTCCGATCGCGTGTACAGGGCATGAGTTGTTGATTTGAAACAAGTATGCAGAAAGTGAAGACAACATTTTTCATCTGCATTGTTGTCCAGGTCTGTGATTTATTTATTACAGGTACTTGTATAGCGCCATCAATTTACGCAACGCTTTACACACTAATGCAACTTAAAAGGTGAAACTAATATATGAGATAGACTCCTTACATGCAAAGCAAGATAGTTCAAGCCGTGATTTGTCATAATTGTGATGATTATGGCTTACAGCTCATGAAAACTCCAAATCCACAATCTCAGAAAATTTGAATATTGTGAAAAAGTGCAATATACTAGGCTCAAAGTGTCCCATTCTAATCAGCTAATTAAGCCATAACACCTGCAAAGGGTTCCTGAGCCTTTAAATGGTCTCTCAGTCTGGTTCAGTAGAAATCACAATCACGGGAAAGACTGCTGACCTGACAGTTGTGCAGAAAACCATCATTGACACTCTCCATAAGGAGGGAAAGTCTCAACAGGTAATTGCAAAAGAAGTTGGATATTCCCAAAGTGCTGTATCAAAGCACATTAATAGAAAGTTATGTGGAAGGGAAAAGTGTGGAAGCAGCAGGGATAGCCGCAGCCTGGAGAGGATTGTCAGGAAAAGGCCATTCAAAAGTGTTGGGGACTTTCACAAGGAGTGGACTGAGGCTGGAGTCAGTGCATCAAGAGCTGCCACACACAGACGGATCCTGGACATGGGCTTCAAATGTCGTATTCCTCTTGTCGGGCCACTCCTGAACAACAAACAACGTCAGAAGCGTCTTACCTGGGCTAAAGAAAAACACACCTGGTCTGTTACTCAGGGGTCCAAAGTCCTCTTTTCTGATGAGAGCAAATTTTGCATCTGATTTGGAAACCAAGGACCCAGAGTATGGAGGAAGAATAGAGAGGCACACACTGCAAGATGCTTGAAGTCCAGTGTGAAGTTTCCACAGTCTGTGTTGATTTGGGGAGCCATGTCATCTGCTGGTGTTGGTCTACTGTGCTTCATTAAGTCCAGGGTCACCGCAGCCGTCTACCAGGAGATTTTGGAGCACTTCATGCTCTCCCTTCCGCAGACGAGCTCTATGGGGATGCTGACTTCATTTTCCAGCAGGACTTGGCACCTGCCCCACACTGCCAAAAGCACCAAAACCTGGTTCAATGACTGTGGGATTACTGTGCTTGATTGGCCAGCAAACTCGCCTAACCTGAACCCCATAGAGAATCTGATAGAGAATCTATGGGGCATTGCCAAGAGAAAGATGAGAGATATGAGACAGAACAATGCAGAAGAACTGAAGGTCGCTATTGAAGCACCCTGGTCTTCCATAACACCTCAGCAGTGCCACAGGCTGATCGCTTCCATGCCACGCCGCATTGAGGGGCCCAAACCAAGTACTGAGTACATATACAGCTTCTACTTTTCAGAGGTCCGATATTATTCTATGTACAATCCTTGTAATATTCGAATTTTCTGAGATTGTGGATTTGGGGTTTTCATGAGCTGTAAGCCATAATCATCACAATTATGACAAATCACGGCTTGAACCATCTTGCTTTGCATGTAATGAGTCTATCTCATATATTATTTTCACCTTTTAAGTTGCATTAGTAAAATAAACTTTTGCACGATATTCTAATTTTTAGAGTTTCACCTGTATATATTGTACATTCAGATCTGTCCCTGTCCTCAAGGAACTTACAATTTAAGGTCCCTAACTCACAATCATACATACTAGGGCTAATTTAGACAGGAGCCAATTAACCTACCAACATGTCCTTGGAGTACCTGTAGGAAACCCAAGTATGCACAGGGAGAACATGCAAACTCCAGGCAGGTAGTCCCGTGGTTGGGATTCAGACCGATGAACCTAGTGCTGCTAGGTGGAAGTGGTAACCACTTAGCCACTGTGGTGATGTGAGAGGGCCAGCAGGACAGCCAGGTAACTGCCACTTTCAGAATAAGATCAGTGGTGCAAGCCCGACCTCTCCCCCGCCCCCATCCTATTTCTCTCATGGCATGTTGGTTTTGAACCCTGCTGGAGTTCTCTGTGAACTACATAACCTCTATATTATGTTGAGGGGAAGGCATTCTGTGGTACTAGCACACTTCCTGTCGCTGTGTGGTAATACTGCTTCTCCATAGAGTGAGCGTTGTCTCCCTATACCAGGGTCTTCAAACTTTCTAAGCAAAGGGACAGTTTACTGTCCTTAAGGCTTTAGGGGGGGGTCAGACTGTGGCTGGTGGTTGTAGAAAGTCCCTTGACATCTGTACCCCATCATTGCTTTTAACCACTTGCTTACTGGGCACTTACACCCCCCTCCTGCCCAGACCAATTTTCAGCTTTCAGCGCTGATGCACTTTGAATGACAATTGCGCAGTCATACAACGCTGTACCCAAATTAAATTTTTATCATATCTTTCCCACAAATAGAGATTTCTTTTGCTGGTATTTGATTACCGCTGCAGTTTTTATTTTTTGTTAATAAAAATTTAAAAACCCGATTTAAAAAAAAAAAATTCTATTTTTTTTATATTTTGTTATAAAATTTTGCAAACGGGTAATTTTTCTCCTTCATTGATGTACGCTGATGAGGCTGCACTGATGGGCTGCACTGGTGGGCAACGATGGGCTGCATTAATACCGATGAGGCAGCACTGATAGGCGGCACTGGTGGGAACTGAGAGGTGACACTGATGGGTGGCACTGTAGGGCATTGATAGGTGGCACTGGTGGGCACTGAGAAGTGGCACTAATAGGTGGCACTGATAGCTGGCACTGATAGCTGGCACTGATGGGTGGCAATATGGGCACTGGTAGGTTACACTGATAGGCAGCATTGTTAGGTGGCACTGATTGGCACCACTGGTGGGCATTGATAGGTGGCACTGGTGGGCACTGGTTAGGTGGCAATGGCAGGTGGCACTGGCAGGGGGTATGTATTGCACAGATGAGGCAGAATTGCCTCTTCCTCTTCTGAACTGATGTCCCTTGCACACAAGCCGGTGATCGGCTTTTTTTTCTCCTCGCGAGGAGCGTGCGAAGGGAAGGACGTCTATTGATGGCCTCCTGGCAATTGGGGTCCACGCTATGGCCGTCATTCGGCTATATCGCGGACGCCAAGTGGTTAATGGGAGAAATAGTGCCCCATTGATGGTGACAGTAGGGGAAATGGTGCCCCATCATTGGTGTCAGTTTGCTGGAATAGTGCCCCAAGGGCCATGTCCAGCCCCCAGGCCGCAGTTTGGAGACCACTTACCTAGGGCAGGAAGGGTGTTACTGGCAGGATCACCAAGTAAAAAAAATGTAAATAAAAACTGAAGAAGCTCCCACATCTGAGGCTGCAATATTTTATACTTTTGCCCTTAGGGTTTAATATGCTTTAAATAGGTCTTCAAGCATGACAATGACATTGTAAAATGTAAGCTGTGAAATAAAAAAGGTTGTAGTAAATTGTAACCCCGGGGTCATCTTTGCAGAAACTTAACTAGATTGTAAATCATGTGTATGTCTCAAGTAAAATAAAAAAAATTCTCTTTTATAGCAAAACATCTTTATTTTATTTAATAGCAGGTCCCTTTATACAATGTCTTTTAGTAGTAAAAAACATCATTTATTTTATATATACACACACACACACACACACACACACACACACACACACACACACACACACACACACACACACACACACACACACACACACACACACACACACAGTATCTCACAAAATTGAGTACACCCCTCAAATTTTTGTAAATATTTTATTCTATCTTTTCATGTGACAACACTGAAGAAATGACCCTTTGCCACAATGTCAAGTAGTGAGTATAGCTCGGGGTGTACTCACTTTTGTGAGATGCTGTTTATGTATGTATGTATGTATATATATATATATATATATATATATATATATATATATATATACACACACCATATACACATAAGTATTGAACAAGTCACTTTTCTAGGTAAATATATTTCTAAAGGTGCTGTTGACATGACATTTTTGGTAACAACCCATGCAATCCATACATACAAATAATCCAAAACAAATACGTTCAGAAATTAAGTTATGTGTAATAAAATGGAATGACACAGGGAAAAAGTATTGAACACATGAAAAAAGGGAGGTGCAAAAAGACATGGAAAGCCAAGACACCAGCTGAAATTTATCAGTAATTAGAAAGCTATCCTGCCCCTGGTCAGTGCAAATTACTATCAGCTGGTTTATTCTCAACTGATGGCCTATAAAAAGGTGTCTCAATACCAAAGTGTCACATAAAAAACATCTCATCATGATGGGTAAAACCAAAGAGCTCTCAAGACCTTTGCAACCTTATTGTTGCAAAACATACTGATGGCATTGGTTGCAGAAGGATTTTTTAACTTCTGAATATTCCAGTGAGCACTGTTGGGGCCACAATCCGGAAGTGGAAAGAACATAATTTCATCATAAACCGGCCACGACCAGGTGCTCCTCGCAAGATTTCTGACAGTGGAGTGGAAAGAATTATCAGAAGAGTTGTCCGGAAGCCAAGGGCCACTTGTGGAGAGCTTCAGAAAGACCTGGAATTAGCAGGTACAATTGTTTAAAAAAACAAACAATAAGTAATGTACTCAACCGCCATGGCCTGTATGCACGCTCACCACGCAAGACTCCATTGCTGAAGAAAAAGCATGTTGAGGCTCGTTTAAAGTTTGCTGCACAACATTTAGACAAGCCTGTGAGATACGGGGAGAATATAGTCTGGTCACATGAGAGCAAAACTGAACTCTTTGGATGCCATAATTCACACCATGTTTGAAGGGCAAATGGCACATCAACCCAAAAACACCAACGGTGAAGTTTGGAGGTGGGAACATCATGGTGTGGGGTTGTTTTTCAGCATACAGTACTGGCAAACTTCATATCATTGAAGGAAAGATGGATGGAAAAATGTACCAAGACATTCTTGATAAAAAATCTGCTGCCATCTACCAGGATGATGAAGATAAAACGAGGGTGGAGATTTCCGCAAGACAATGATCCAAATACAAAGCCAAGGAAACTCTTAATTGGTTTCAAAGAAAGAAAGTAAAGCTGCTGGAATGGCCCAGCCAATCACCGGACTTGAATCCAATAGAAAATCTATGGAAAGAACTAAAGATCCGAGTTCATAGAAGATACCTCACAGAACATTCAAGATTTGAAGACTGTGTGGAAGAATGGGCCAAAATCACACCCGAGCAACGCATGCCACTAGTTTCTCCATACAGGAGGCATCTTCAAGCTGTCATTACCAACACAGGATTTTGTACCAAGTATTAAATACATTTCAGTTAGCATGGTCAATACTTGTTTCCTGTGTCATTCCATTTTATTACACAGAATTTCATTTCTGAATGTATTTGCTTTGGTGTCTTTGTATGGATTGCATGGGTTGTTACCGACTTGTGGTGAACATTTCATATCAATAGCACCTTTTAGAAGTATATTTACCTAGAAAAATGGTGACGCGTTTAATACTTATTTTACCCGCTGTATATATTTTAAAGGAAAATATCTTTGTTAATGCAATACATCAATAATTTGTATTGAAAAATGTGAACACAATTTAAAACATTTTCACAAATTTGGTCATTTTAATAGTTGGGAGAATCGTATAGAGAATCGTAGACTAGAGAATCGTAGACTAGAGAATCGTAGACTAGAGAATCGTAGACTAGAGAATCGTAGACTGTCACCAGACCTCAGTAGCTTTTAAGGTTCCTCATTCAGGTGTTTTTTAGTAATAAAAACCATCGTTCCTGATACAAAAATATTATTTTTTTTCATTCTCCATAATTCTTTATTAAGAATTTTGTAAAAATTTTGTAAAAAAATAAAAATACGATGTAAACTACCTGTAGGAGTTCACACAAAAGGGAGCACATTCAGTTAATAATGCCATAGGTGAAACATTTTTTTTTTTTTTTTAAGGAAAATGTATTTGTTCATGCAATACGTTAATAATTTGTATTGAAAGATGCAAACACAAATCAAAAATTTCCCCAATTTATTTTTTGATAGCTGAGTTAAATGTAAACTGTCACCAAAGATCGGGACCTTATTTAGAAAACTTTGCTCTACTATTAAAACTATTTTTTTTTCTTAGATAGAAACCATAAAAACATTGGGGTTGGTTTACTAAAGGCATTCAGAATCTTCTCTCAATAACATTGTAACTTTGTTCACTCAGAACACCCATTTATGCACGGCTAATATAAATACACAGGAATTTGCTTTTCACAGGATTGGATAATTGAAGGGAATATTCAGTTTATTTATTGAGTGAAAATTCTTAACTCCTTTAGTGTATCCCCCCCCCCCCTCATCGGTATATATTGTAGAGAGTTCAATCCATACATCTGGCATGATGATTCAATTGTATAGCTGAAACAAACCACTTGTTTGAAATTTCAGGACTGCATAGATATTTGACCGTGGCAACAACCAAAAAAAACATAGTTCCCTAATTTGCTAATAAAAAGATGTATACATGTTCAAAATGCTCTGTTTAGATCTATAAATTCATGAAGGGAAACAAAAAAAATAAAATAAAAATTTAAACTTGTGGTGGCACAAGTGATATCATTAATAGTATTTTCAAATTTATAAAATTACATTTCTTAATGTAATCCACTTTGATTCTCTAGAAACAGTCTATTAGTTTATTTTTTTCCAGATTTGTTTGTATTGTGGTGGTTATAAATAGAAGTAAAGTGAGATCTGGAGCTTTGAAAAAAATATATCATTTATATATAATATATATATATATATATATATATATATATATATATATACATATATACATACAGGTGATACTCGAAAAATTTGAATATCGTGCAAAAGTTCATTTATTTCACTAATGCAACTTAAAAGGTGAAACTAATATATGAGAGAGACTCATCACATGCAAAGCAAGATAGTTCAAGCCGTGATTTGTCATAATTGTGATGATTATGCCTTACAGCTCATGAAAACCCCAAATCCACAATCTCAGAAAATTAGAATATTGTGAAAAGGTGCAATATTCTAGGCTCAAAGAGTTCCACTCTAATCGGCTAATTAAGCCATAACACTTGCAAAGGGTTCCTCAGCCTTTAAATGATCTCTCAGTCTGGTTAAGTAGGAATCACAATCATGGGAAAGACTGCTGACCTGACAGCTGTGCAGAAAACCATCATTGACACCCTCCATAAGGAGGGAAAGCCTCAAAAGGTAATTGCAAAAGAAGTTGGATGTTCCCAAAGTGCTGTATAAAAGCACAATAATAGAAAGTTATGTGGAAGGGAAAAGTGTGGAAGCAGCAGGGATAGCCGCAGCCTGGAGAGGATTGTCAGGAAAAGGCCATTCAGAAGTGTTGGGGACTTTCACAAGGAGTGGACTGAGGCTGGAGTCAGTGCATCGAGAGCCGCCACACACAGACAGATCCTGGACATGGGCTTCAAATATCGTATTCCTCTTGTCAAGCCGCTCCTGAACAACAAACAACGTCAGAAGCGTCTTACCTGGGCTAAAGAAAAACACACCTGGTCTGTTGCTCAGGGGTCCAAAGTCCTCTTTTCTGATGAGAGCAAATTTTGCATCTGATTTGGAAACCAAGGAGCCGGAGTATGGAGGAAGAATGGAGAGGCACACACTGCAAGATGCTTGAAGTCCAGTGTGAAGTTTCCACAGTCTGTGTTGATTTGGGGAGCCGTGTCATCTGCTGGTGTTGGTCCACTGTGCTTCATTAAGTCCGGGGTCACCGCAGCCGTCTACTAGGAGATTTTGGAGCACTTCATGCTTCCTTCTGCAGACGAGCTCTATGGGGATGCTGACTTCATTTTCCAGCAGGACTTGGCACCTGCCCACACTGCCAAAAGCACCAAAACCTGGTTCAATGACCGTGGGATTACTGTGCTTGATTGGCCAGCAAACTCACCTGACCTGAACCCCATAGAGAATCTATGGGGCATTGTAAAGAGAAAGATGGAAGAATGAAAGACATGAGACCGAATAATGCAGAAGAGCTGAAGGCCGCTATTGAAGCATCCTGGTCTTCCATAACACCTCAGCAGTGCCACAGGCTGATACCTTCCATGTCACGCCGCATTGAGGGGCCCAAACCAAGTACTGAGTACATATGCATGCTTCTACTTTTCAGAGGTCCGATATTATTCTATGTACAATGCTTGTTTTATTGATTGCCTGTAATATTCAAATTTTCTGAGATTGTGGATTTGGGGTTTTCATGAGCTGTAAGCCACAATCATCACAATTATGACAAATCACGACTTGAACTATCTTGCTTTGCATGTAATGAGTCTATGGGCTCTTTCACATGGAGGTCCGTTCAGGTTCGCCTGTCAGTTTTTTAGGCGGACCTTAAACGGATCCTCCATGCACCCCTATGGAAGCACGGATGTCAGCGGTGACATGTCCGCTGACATCTGCTCCGCTCCGCTCCGAAAAAGTGTGACGGAGGAAAATCCTATTTTTCCTTCCGTCGGCGGAGCGGATCGGATGACAATGGACTCTACGGTCCGTCGTCATCCGATTCCCCATAGGGGAGAGCGGCGCTCTGACAGGGCGGTCCCTGCACAGTGTGCGGGGACCGCCCAGTCATCCGTCGGCTCAGCGCCCCGTGTGAAAGAGGCCTATCTCATATATTAGTTTCACCTTTTAAGTTGCATTAGTGAAATAAATTAACTTTTGCACAATATTCAAATTTTTCAAGTATCACCTGTGTGTATGTGTGTGTGTGTGTGTGTGTGTGTATAATATATATATACAATATTACATACAGTTGCGCTCATAAGTTTACATACCCTGGCAGAATTTAGGATTTATTGGCCATTTGTCAGATTATGAATGATAACACAAAAACTTTTCTTTCACTCATGGTTAGTGTTTGGCTGAAGCCATTTATTATCAATCAACTGTGTTTACTCTTTTTAAATCATAATGACAACATAAACTACCCAAATTACCCTGATCAAAAGTTTACATACCCCAGTTCCTAATACCGTGTATTGTCCCCTTTAACATCAATGACAGCTTGAAGTATTTTGTGGATGAGGCTCTTTATCTTCTCAGATGGTAAAGCTGTCCATTCCTCTTCGCAAAAAGCCTCCAGTTCCTGCAAATTTTTGGGCTGTCTTGCATGAACTTGCTGTCTTGCATTGTTTGAGATCTCCCTAGAGTGGCTCAATGATAGTGAGGTCAGGAGACTGAGATGGCCACTCCACAACCTTCACTTTATTCTGCTGTAGCCAATGACAGGTCCACTTGGCCTTGTGTTTTGGATCATTGTCATGTTGGAATGTCCAAGTACGTCCCATGCGCAGCTTCCTGGCTGATGAATGCAAATGTTCCTCCAGTATTTTTTGAGAACATACTGCATTCATCTTGCCAACAATTTTGACCAAATTTCCTGTGCCTTTTGTAGCTCACACATCCCCCAAAACATCAGCGATCCACCGCCGTGTTTCACAGTAGGAATGGTGTACCTTTCATCATAGGCCTTGTTGACTCCTCCAAATGTAGTGTTTATGGTTGTGGCCAAAAAGCTCAATTTTGGTCTCAGTACTCCAAATGACTTTGTGCCAGAAGGTTTAAAGCTTATCTCTGTGCTGTTTGGCATATTGTAAGTGGGATACTTTGTGGCATTTGCGTAGTAATGGCTTTCTTTTGCGACACAACCATGCAGCCCATCTTTATTCAAGTGCCTCCTTATTGTGCCTCTTGAAACGGCCACACCACATGTTTTTAGAGAGTCCTGTATTTCACCTGAAGGTATTTGTGGGATTTTCTTTGCATTCCGAACAATTTTTCTGGCAGTTGTGGCTGAAATTTTAGTTGGTCTACCTGACTGTGGTTCCACTTCTTGGTTAGAGTTTGAACACTGCTGATTGGCATTCTCAGTTCCTTGGATATCTTTTTATATCCCTTTTCCTGTTTTATACAGTTCAACTACCTTTTCCCGCAGATCCTTTGACAATTCTTTTGCTTTCCCCATGATTTAGAATCCAGAAACGTCAGTGCAGCACTGAATGAAAGATACAAGGGTCTGTCAGGAGTCCAGAAACTCATTGACCTTTTATACACACACACTAATTACAAGCAAACAGATCACAGGTGAGGATGGTTACCTTTAATATCCATTCAAGCCCCTTTGTGTCAACTTGTGTGCATGTTATCAGGCCAAAATCACCAGGGTATGTAAACTTTTGATCAGGGTCATTTGGGTAGTTTCTGTTGCCATTATGATTTAAAAAGAGTAAACACAGTTGATTGATAATAAATGGCTTCAGACAAACGCTAACCATGAGTGAAAGAAATGCTTTTTTTGTTTTCATTCATATTCTCTGAAAAATGGCCAAGAAATCATAAATTCTGCCAGGGTATGTAAACTTATGAGCACAAGTGTGTGTGTGTGTGTGTGTGTGTGTGTGTGTGTATATATATATATATATATATATATATATATATATATATATATATATATATATATATATACTTTTTTTATTAGTTTTTTTTTATTCAATATTCGTATATATTTGTGTGGTTGGCACTCCTGTGGGTGTGGCGCACAGGAAATAATGCCTCATGGATATAACAATGGCCAGTTGGAGGGAAATGGTCAGCGTAGAGCAGGGGTCTCCAAACTTTCTAAACAAAGTGCCAGTTTACGGTCCTTCAGACTTTAGGGGGGGGGGGCCAGACTAGGGCCATTGGGAGTAGAAAATGTCCAGTGGGAGTAAATAATACCATATCTTTGGTGTCAGTGGGAGGACTAGTGCTCCATCGTTGGTGTCAATGGAAAGAATTGATGGTGTTTGTTGGAGTAATAGTGCCTCAATGGTGTCGGCAACAAGAATTATGCCCAATTGGAGTTGGATGGAATAGTGCCCCAAGGGCCGCATTAAGGCAAGCAAAGGGCTGGAGTTTGGAGACCCCTGGCGTAGAGCATTTAAATGGCACAGATAGGTTGAACTAGGTGAGAACGGCTTGACAAAAGGAGGTTTGTCTCATTCCCAAAATGTTGCCACCCATTTTGGCTTTACTCCCTTACTTGGTATCGGTTATATTTGCTATTCTTTTGTGTTCACGTTAATGTAATTCAGACTTTGATCCACCTTTTTATCTCTCTGTACTAATCTCGATAAATACCCTATGCGCTGGCATTTGTTAATATGCCATGTATCGCTTAACTTTGCATATTACATATATAGTACTTTTCATATGTGGACATTGTTGAACTAATATCTTTATCTATGTAAAGAACTTGTGCTGTAGTATTTTGCTTCCTTTGGTGTGCTTACTAAATTACCTTATTAATCACTGTTGTTTTCTATGTGATAGACATGTGATAGGACCTGTTGTCATTCAAGGTCATCATGGGTCTAGAAGGATTTTAGATCTGTTTAATATTGTTTGTGTGTGTGGGCAGCACTGTGGTTAGCACTCCTGTCCAGCAGCACTAGGGTCGTCTGTGTTAATCTCAGCCACAGCACTATCTGCATGGAGTTTGCATGTTCTTGTGCCCGCGTGGGTTTCCAGTTTCCTCCCACACTCCAAAGACATGCTGGTAGGTTCATTGGCTCTGGTCTAAAATTGTCCCTTGTATGTGTAAGTATTAATGTGAGTTAGGAACCTTCGATTGTAGGCTCCTTGAGGGTAGGGACTGGTGTGTATGTAAAATACATATGCATAAAATGACGGTGCTATATAAGTACCTGTAATCAGGGCCGTTTGAAGGAATTTGGGGGCCCCAAGCAAAATGGACATGAAGCCCCCCCCCCCCTTCGCACGCACGCAAAGCACAGAACCACAGCAAGCAGAAAACCAACATCCGGGTGGATGGAAGGGGTGATGGTGGGGCAAGATGAATCACTAGTGCCCCAGCATAGCATGAAATATAAGAGGGCTTCATATGGTGTAGATCAACCAATGAGGTTTATTTATAAAAATATCTTACAAATCAGTGTAAAATATAGCCAAAAAAAGTGATCACAAAATGGTAAAATATGAATAAAAGCATCTTTATGCTTCCCACATTGCTTTTATTCATATTTTACCATTTTGTGATCACTTTCTATCCACCCGGCTGTGCCAGTGTGCCTGTGAGCTCTCTTCTTTCTATTCACAGTCACTGAGAGACTCTTACTATCACCATATAGCATCACTTGTTACAACTTTCTATTGTGTTATCATGCACTTGTGCTTATATATATATATATATATGTATGTCACATTCATTTATTATGAGTTGGTGAGCCATTATCACCATGGTCATTCTCACATTCTTTTTACTCCCCCCCCCAAGTTCTTTTTACCCCCCCCCCCCTATGTTTTTCTATTCTCGCCTCCCCTGTAGGCTGTAGCGTGGCCGAGCTCCTCTTCCTCCTGTCAGTCCGGCCGGGTCCCGCGCGGTACAGGAGATTCAGTTTCCTGTTCCCGGCCGGACTAAAAGGAAGTGAGCACTCAGTGTGCACTTCCTGTCAGTCCGGCCGGGAACAGGAAACTGAATCTCCTGTACCGCGCGGTACTCGGCCAGACTGACGGGAGGAAGGAAGATGAGCTCGGCCACGCTACAGCCTGGCAAGGGGAAGTTGGGGGCCCCAGGCCAGCTCGGGGCCCCAAGCAATTGCTTGTTTTGCCTGTCCTGTAGCGACGGGCCTGCCTGTAATAAATGTGTGCAACCCTTATAACAGTTCTGACTGACCCCATGCATGCATATTAGCTAGCAAAACATGCTGGTGGTTATGGCTGCCCAAAGGTATTGGTTGACTATCATTGGTCTATATAACTAGTTCTTACACACATCAGTCTGATGTATGCTTGTGGTTTATCAGAGCTATTGCACAACTTCAACTTGTCTCAACAGCATCAGGGAACCTTACACCTCCTGCTAACAGGTGCAGAAGCTGTTTGTCCGGCTCATATGTGTGAACAAAACAAATTTCTGTCAAACTAATGGGTGTAGAAGTCATAGGTTGCAGATGAGGGCAACTACAGACTACCTAAGGTCTATGTTGCGATTTGGACTCTTTTTTTATGGAGATTTTCATTGTCCATTGTCAGTGTGCTCTCATTAAAAGTACCATCAAACTCTATATCTTGTTCTATGATTATAAATCAATAACTATAAATGGTTGCTGCATATAAATAGCCATGTAAAGTTGAAAATTGGTGGTCTTGCTGCTCTAGAAAATACCTTGCTGTTGCCTCTAGGGCAGGGGTCTCCAAACTTTCTAAACAAAGGACCAGTTTATGGTCCATCAGATTTTAGAGGGGCCAGACTGTGGCCAGTAGAAATAGAACATTTCCTGGTGTCAGTAACAATGCCCCATCGTTGGTATCTGTGAAAGGAATAGTGTCCCCATCCTTGGCATCAGTGAGAGAAATGGTGTCCCATTGTTTATGTCCATGAGAGGAATAGCGCCTCATTGGTATCTGTGAAAGGAATAGTGCCCCATCATTGGTGTCCGTGAGGGGAATAGTGTCCCATCATTGGTGTCCGTGAGAGGAATAGTGTCCCATCATTGGTGCAAAGCTCTTATTCCGCGTACACACGACCGTTATTCATGTCTTTGAAAAAACCGACGTTTTTCTCGACGTGATTTTTCGTGATTCCTCTCAAGCCTGCCTTGCATACACACGTTCATGAAAAAAAAACGCTTGAGTAAAGCGCGGTGACGTACAACACGTACAACGGCACTATAAAAGGGAAGTTCCATTCGAATGGCGCCACCCTTTGGGAAGCTTTTTCTGATCCTCGTGTTAATAAAGTTTGGTGAGAGACGATTTGCGCTTTTCAGTCTTCGTGCTTTTCAGTCCATTACAGCGTGACGAATGTGCTATCTCCATTACGAACGCTAGTTTTACCAGAACGAGCGCTCGCATCTCATACTTGATTCTGAGCATGCGCGTTTTTTTTCCTCTCGTAAAAGCCTACACACGACCGTTTTTCACGACGTTAAAAAGAACGACATGAAAAACGACGAGAAAAAATAGAGCAGGTTCTATTTTTTATCTCGTTGAGAAAAATGCTCTGGAGCCTACACACGGCCGTTTTTCACAACCATTTTTAAAAATGGCATTTTTCTCATCATGAAAAACGGTCATGTGTACGCGGCATTACACTAGACTCTTAAGAAACTTGTTAAGGCCCAGGTGCCGCTCATATTACAGGCCAGCAATGCAGGAATTAACATGCGAGAGATAACAAGCCCACATGAAGCAAACTTTATCATTAAAATAGATTTTCTGACTGCATTGAAAATTTTCTCCATTGGATAAATTGGGTTGAAATATCTGGAGCAAGTGGGATAGTGCTGGTCAACATTCTGCATGTACCACCTTTACAGAGCTGAGTCTAAGCTAATTTTTGGGCTGTTGTACATGGGTTTTTCTTTTTTTTTTTTTGAAGAATAGAGAATATTTTTGTTATCTTTGTGTTTTTCTGTGGGTTGAATTAGAATTCTGTGGGTTGGGATGACCCTACAGCCTCTCAAATGACCATATTGCTTACAGCAGTGCAGTACTTGAAAGAGATGTTTATGCTTGTTGAACGTATTGACCTATTCCTTCATGTGGTTGGGTAAAGGTGACTATAAAAGCCCCAGTTCTATCTAGAAAAGGGGTTATTTGTGATAACTGGGCTGTTTGACTTCCACAGGGCTTTGACAGAAGCCTATGGGCTCAGGCAGTGTTTTTGGTATCGCACAATGATTTTCTAGTTTGACAGAATACTCACTGTGGGCCCATTCAGTGCCTGTTCATGCTGGGGAAGTAAAATGCACGCTCATTGGCATGCTTTGCGGTAAGGCAGCCAATTCATCTCAATGGTCTGCGGAAGCACCACAATGAACCAAAAACCTCTCCTGCACCAAGTATGGTGAGTTCAGTGCACCTCGATGCATTGTGATGTGCTACAATGTACTAGATGCATTGGGTGCCATTAACTATGATAATGCAGCACACCAATGTGCACAACATGCCTTGCCGAAGTACACTGGTGTATATGGGCCCCAAACAGGGCTTGATTCTTAACATGGAGGAATAATCAAATGACTCCATTGTCTAATGTGGAGCTTCGATAAAGCCTGGTACACACAATGAGATTATCGGATGAATGATCGTCTGGGTGTTTGTTTTTTTGCATGCTTGTAGTCCCCATATCAAAAATGAAGAGGTTACTAAAGTTGCGTAACTCCTCGTATGACCGAATACAACTTCGGAAGTGATGTTTTGTATTTTTTGAGGACAACTGTACTTATTAAACGAAAATGGTACAATCTGGTATCCTATGGGAATACTCTCCGTATCCCTGTGCTTTCAGACTCGGTCTGTTCCTCTCCCTGGGCATTTCCTATTACCTTATTATTTGCCTGCATCTGTCTCTCAATCTGCAAGTCCATCTTCCTCTCTTTGCATGGAAGGAACAAAGTTCTCCAGCTACACATGACAATAGTGATGATAAAAGGTGGAGGGCACAGACTGAAAAATACTGGAAAGAGCAAAGTTCCCCAGCAGCACTTTTCAGAGAGAAGAGATGGGGGGGGGGGTGCAGGTATTGTAATCGGAAATTAAGCTGTCTAGTCGGGTTTGTTCTTACAGTCCATCTCCCACCAAACTTTTTTTTCCCCCCCTCCAGTTTTTAATACCTGTCACAGTAAACAAGCATGGCGATTTGTCACCTAATTAGCACTTTGCCTGAGTTTCCTCCTCCTCTGTCACTTAAGCTTTCTTTAAAAAGGGTTGGCTTGAACTGGAAGTTAAATTGTATGCCTTGGAAAACTTAAACACACATATAGTAAATCTCTGTAATACATGGACATTTCCAAATGTTTTACTCCTTTAAAAGCAGAAATTACAGAAAATAACCATTGGCCCTGCCAGAAATCTAGTGAGTTCCTAACTCCTTGTTGGCTGGCAATGCTGCCTTGAAGTGTTGTCAACCCTGCTTGAGTTCTTCTCTGCCAGACTATGGTACACCACCTATTCCTACCCCATCTATCCTCCTTTATATGCGTATATTGATTTCCTTCCCAGAAAAACAATGCTGCTGCCTTGACTTTCAAAATCCTGAGTGCATACTTTAAATAGGAAAAAGTTGTAGGTTTGAGGACATTGTCAGGGAAATAGCCGAATTATTGGCATTCCTGCCAGTGTCCATCATGGCCGCGCCAGACTAACCCCTATGCTCTTGCGCGCACGCAGATGCGCCGCACGGACGGCGCGTACAGATGCACACAGATTGTGTGGGCGCACCCCCCGGCCTATTTAAACCTGTCACTGGCACATACAAGTTGCTGGATTATCATCAGCTTTCTGTGTCTCCTGTATCTTGTGTATCCTGAATCTCTGGCTTGACCCTTGGCTTGCATCTGGACCTGTGACCCTGCTTATCTCCTCGCATCTGACCCCGGCTTGGCTGACTATTCCATTATCTTCCGCTCCTGTGTATGACCCGGCTTGTTCCTGTAATCCTCTTGGACTGATTCCTGTGTTTGACTCCTGGCCTGGCTACAGACTCTGTGGTTTACCTATTGTTCCACACCAGAACCCTTCCTTGCACGGCTACTGATTCCGCATTTCCAGCGCACCCCAGCTACCTTCTGCCTGCATCTACCCAGTCAGCAGCAGTACCGGCAATCCGTGCACCTTTGGGCTCCGCACTCTCTGTCTCATCCACAGGGGTGCGGTGCACTTAGCCGCAAGGGGCGCCCTCTCAGCAATCCGGCCTCACACCAGAGACTTGACAGACATGCCTACATAAAAAAAAAACGAACTAAGGTCACAAATCCAATGCCCAAAATCTTGGGAAGCCAGCTTTCCTGTTGCGGTTTCTGCACATTGCATAAACACAAACAAGCAGAAAACTTTTTATACACTGCTCAAAAAAATTAAAGGAACACTTTGAAAACACATCAGATCTCAATGAGGAAAAATATCATGATGGATATCTATACTGATATGGACCAGATAATGTTTTAGGAGCAAAAGGATGCCACATCGTTTGATGGAAATTAAAATTCTCAACCTACTGAAGTCAAAGACACCCGGAAAACCAAAGTGTAAAAATTATTTAGCAGGCTAGTCCATTTTGCTGAAATTTTCATTGCAGCAACTCAAAATGGTACTCAGTAGTTTGCATGCCCCCCCCTTCCCCCACATGCTTGTATACATACCTGACAACTTTGAGGCATGCTCCTAATGAGACAACGGATGGTTTCCTTTGGTATTTCCTCCCAGATCTGGACCAGGGCATCACTGAGCTCCTGAACAGACTGAGGTGCAACCTGGTGGCGTCAGATGCACCGAAACAATGTCCCAGGGGTATTCTATTCGATTTAGGTCAGTCGAGTGTGGGGGCCATTCAATGGTATCAATTCCTTCATCCTCCAGGAACTGGCTACATTGTCGTGCACCAGGAGGAACTTAGGACCCACTGCACCAGCATAGGGTCTGAAAATTGGTCCAGGGATTTCATCCCGATACCTAATGGTAGCCAGGGTGCCATTGTGTAGCCTGTAGAGGTCTGTGCGTCTCTCCATGGGTATGCCTCCCCAGATCATCACTGACCCACCACCAAACCGGTCATGCTGAATGATGTTACAGGCAGCATAATGTTCTCCGGGGCTTCTCCAGACCCTTTCACTTTTGTCACATGTGCTCGGGGTGAACCTACTCTCATCTGTGAAAAGCACTGGGCACCATTGGCGGACCTGACAATTCTTGTGTTCAATGGCAAATGCCAATCGAGCTCCACAGTGTCGACCAGTGGGCACAGGCCACCCTCATGTCTGTTTCTGATTGTTTGGTCAGACAGTTACACCAGTGGCCTGCTGGAAGTAATTTTGTAAGGCTCTGGCAGTGCTCATCCTGTTCCTCCTTGCACAAAGGAGCAGATACCGGTCCTGCTGATGAGTAAAGGACCTTCTTTGGCCCTGTCCAGCTCTCCTAGAGTAACTGCCTGTCTCCTGGAATCTCCTCCATGCTCTTGAGACTGTGCTGGGAGAAACGGCAAATCTTCTGGCAAATGACATGTATTGACATGCCATCCTGGAGGAGTTGGACCTCCTGTGCACCCTCTATAGGGTCCAGAGGTATCGCCTCATGCTACCAGTAGGGACACTGACCCTAGTCAAATGCAAAACTAGTGAAAAACAGTCAGAAAAGATAGGGGAAAAAAATGTCAGTGGCCTCCACCTGTAAAACCATTCCTGTTTTGGAGGTCGTCTCATTGTTGCCCATCTAGTGCACCTGTTGTCAATTTCATTAACATCAAAGCAGCTGCAACTGATTAACAACCCCCTCTGCTACTTAACTGACCAGATCAATATCCCAATAGTTTAATTGACTTGCTGCTATACTCTGATTAAAAAGTGTTGCTTTAATTTTTTTGAGCAGTGTGTGTATATATATATGTGTGTGTGTGTGTGTGTGTATATATATATATATATATATATATATATATATATATATATATATATATATATTATATATATATATATATATACACACACCCCTGTGTATGTGTATTTGCCAGTCTCCAAACTCTTCAGTATGAGGGCCACTTTGTACGATATTCAAATATTTGCTGGGACAAAAACCACTTGCCCTTTAGAAGTTTTACTGCTACAGGACGGCCGCGCTGCGCAGGATTGCATATATACAGTGGGTACGGAAAGTATTCAGACCCCCTTACATTTTTCACTCTTTGTTATATTGCAGCCATTTGGTAAAATATTTTAAGTTCATATTTTTTCCTCAATGTACTCACAGCACCCCATATTGACAGAAAAACAAATTTTTGCAGATTTATTAAAAAAGAAAAACTGAAATATCACATGGTCCTAAGTATTCAGACCCTTTGCTCAGTATTTAGTATTTGCACCCTTTTGATCTAATACAGCCATGAGTCTTTTTGGGAAAGATGCAACAAGTTTTTCACACCTGGATTTGGGGATCCTCTGCATTTCCTCCTTGCAGATCCTCTCCAGTTCTGTCAGGTTGGATGGTAAACGTTGGTGGACGGACATTTTTAGATCTCTCCTGAGATGCTCAATTGGGTTTAAGTCAGGGCTCTGGCTGGCTGGGCCATTCAAGAACAGTCACGGAGTTGTTGTGAAGCCACTCCTTCGCTATTTTAGCTGTGTGCTTAGGGTCATTGTCTTGTTGGAAGGTAAACCTTTGGCCCAGTCTGAGGTCCTGAGCACTGTGGAGAAGGTTTTCGTCCAGGATATCCCTGTACTTGGCCGCATTCATCTTCCCTCTCGATTGCAACCAGTCTTCCTGTCCCTGCAGCTGAAAAACACCCCCACAGCATGATGCTGCCACCACCATGCTTCACTGTTGGGGATTGTATTGGACAGGTGATGAGCAGTGCCTGGTTTTCTCCACACATACCGCTTAGAATTAAGGCCAAAAAGTTCTATATTGGTCTCATCAGACCAGAGAATCTTCTGGAGCTCAAGTGGTTAAATTAATGAATACAATTTGCCTCCCCATCGGAAGCCCCCCTTTTAACATCAGAACCTCCCCCTTGCACATTAAAGTCCTGCACCCCAGCATGCTGGATGCCGCCTCCCTGGATCAGCATTATGCTTTTCCATGATGAGGTCGGGACGGCCACCAGCACCATAGCAAGGAATGATGCAGTGTTTTCTTAAAGCGGAGCTCCACCCAAAAATGGAACTTCTGCTTTTCGGATTCCTCCCCCCCTGCGGTGTCACTTTTGGCATCTTTCAGGGGGGAGGGGGGAGCAGATGCCTGTCTAAAAACAGGTATTTTGCTCCCACTATCGGGCGTTGATACCCGAGCCACCCACAGGTATCTACGCCACTTCCGGTGCCTTTTCCGCCCTCCCCCGCTGTCTTCTGGGAGAGACACAGGTCCCAGAAGATAGCAGGGACCAATGGGAATGCGCTTCACTTCCTGATTCCCTTACCGAAGATGGCAAAGGCAGCACCCGAGAGCTGAGGGATAGATCCACTTCGGGTGCCGACATCTTGGGTGACCTGGACAGGTAAGTGTCCTTATTTTTAAAGGCAGCAGCTGCAGTATTTGTAGCTGCTGACTTTTAAAAAAATATGTAAATTGGCGGAGCTCCGCTTTAAAGCTGAGCTCCCCTGAAAAAATCTTATTAAAAGCCAGCAGCTACAAATACTGCAGCTGCTGACATTTAATATTAGGACACTTACCTGTCCTGGAGTCCAGCGACGTCAGCAGCAGAAGACGAGCAATCGCTCGTCACTCTTCTGCCCCCACTGCCATCCTCGGTGAGGGAACCAGGAAGTGAAGCTTTGCGGCTTCACTGCCCGGTTCCCTATGGCGCATGCGCGAGTCGCACTGCGTTGTTCTCACTGGTCCCTGTTGTGTTCTGGGAGCCGGGTGTCTCCCAGAACACAACGGGTATTCTACGGGAAGTGACGTACTACCAGCAGAATACCCGCAGAAAGGACTCCCAGAAGTGGGTGCAAATACCTGTCTTAGACAGGTATCTGCACCCCCCCTCCCCCCTGAAAGGTGCCAAATATGACACCGGAGGGGGGGAGGGTTCCGATGAGCGGAAGTTCCACTTTAGGGCGGAGCTACGCTTTAATGATCAGTATCATTGGTTGGTGTGGTGCTGATGGCAGATACTGGACATGTTGCTGTGTGCTGGGTAAAATCTTGTAGCAGGCCGGACGTGGCCTATGAGCCGTAGTTTGAAGACCTATGGCCTAAGAAAAAAGAGCACTACATTAGGCAGTTTGATGATCTTCAGAAAGGTCAAAAAAGTCATCCTATGACAGAGGAAGGAGCAGCATAAAGTAGCTTTGCAATATCCCTGCCCTACTTGCAGAAATAAAACATGCTTTTGCTATAGCTGTAGAAGCCCAGGTACATTTTTTTTTACATATATTTTTTTATTGGAGTATAAATTCTTGAGCTTTAGCTTTTTCATTTTTATGTACCAGAAAGCATATGTGGAGGGTGACTTGATGATTAAATTGTCCATAACTCCAGTAGTACAGCTTGGCAGCCCAAACGCTGATAAAAGTTGCCATGGATGTGTGAGCAGGCGGCCTGCGCTGTTGGCAGTAGGGGTAGCGGGGCACGAAGCTGGCATGGACTTGGACCTCAAGATGATTAATGCTTCCCCATCAACTGAATAGTTTCCTGGGGCTGGCACCATCCTGCCTGTCTTCATGCCCTGCTGGCTCTGTGTGCACTGGCCCATGCTTATTAAATTTCTTATCAACATACAAAGTTGGTGACCATGGGGTTCTTGTTTGTAAGATCAAAACGCCTCTCTAAACCTGCTTGGCTCAGTCAGGAGAGCGAAAAGGGGGGGAGGAAAAACATGTTTGTACTGAGAATTCTTCGTTTCGGGAGCATTACTTCATATCAGTAGTCAGTTACAGTCATTAAGTTGTCAGAAGCGGAATTCAGAAGAGTAAGTGGAGACGGGTGTTGCCAGTTTCTGGTACAGGGGAGTGCCTGCTGATTGGCAAGACTCGCTCAGATGGAAAATGGTGGCTTGCAAGGAACAGGTGGTCTGCGGTGCTCTTATACTGCACCATATATGGGGAGTGTTTTGTAAAAGAGCTTTACTCGATGCATACTTGTACGAAGCTATAGCTACTTTATAATATCGTGCTTTATATCACACTAATGATGTTGTCCATTGTCCATTTTGATTTGACTGTTAAGTATTAGCCTAACTATAGGTGGACTTGTCTTCAAGAACCAAAGTCGGGAAATCATCTGCCTATCCTTTTGTAGCCAAAATATCACCATACCAGGTTCTCTTGGGTAAAACTATAGGTGGAAGTGTCTTCAAGAGCCAAAGTCGGGAAATCATCTGCCTATCCTTTGTAGCCAAAATATCACCATACCAGGTTCTCTTGGGTAAAACTATAGGTGGAAGTGTCTTCAAGAGCCAAAGTCGGGAAATCATCTGCCTATCCTTTATGGCCAAATAATTGCCATACCAGGTTCTCTTGGGTAAACTAAAGTCCTGTCAGCTGGGACCAATAAGGTGGAGCTTACAGTGCACACAACAAGAGGCTTATATACCCATTCTTCAAGTCTGATGCAACATTTTCACAGTTAGATTTCAAAAGGTATTCCTGATATAGCCCAAGTTGTACACCATGTATTAGAATTGAAGAATATAATCAGTGCCTCCTCTTGTGGTTATTCCTTGTTGCCCGGGATCCATTGCTGTTTCTCATACAATGTACCCAAAAGACTGAAGTAGTACACAAAGAGCTCAGTACCTCACAGAAGATGGACAGATTATCCAGGTCTCTCATTCAGACATTGGAAAGTACTTAACTACTTCAATACGGGGCACTTTTACTCCCTTCCTGCCCAGTCCAATTTTTAGCGCTGTCACATTTTAAATTACAATTACGCGGTCATACGACGCTGTGCGCAAACTAAATTCTTATTCTTTTTTCCTCCACAAATAGAATTTTCTTTTGGTGGTATTTGATCACCACTGGGGTTTTTATTTTTTGCGCTACAAATAAAAAATGTTTTTTGAAAAAACGTTATTCTTCATTTCTGCTACAAAACTTTGTAAATAAATATGTTTTCTCCTTCACTGATGAGACCGCACTGATTGGCACTGATGAGGTGGCAATGATGGGCACTGATAATGAGGCACTTATATGCAGCACTGGTGGGCGCTGATAGGCGGTACTGATAAACAACACTGATGGGCACTGATAGGTGGCAATGATATGCAGCACTGATAGGTGGCACTGATAGGCTTGCACTGGCAGGCATCATTGATTGGCACAGTGGCATCCTAATGGGCACTGATTGGCACCCCTAGTGGGCTCACCTGGTGGTCTGAAGTGGGCATCCTCGATGGGTCTGCACTGATAATCAATGCGCCTGTCAGTGCGAGTGGAGGAAAAGCTGATAAACGGCTCTTCCTGTTTACACTGTGATCAGCTGTGATTGGACACAGCTGATCACATGGTAAGGAGCCTATGTCATGGGCTCTTTACCTAGATCAGAGATGCAGTGTGCACCACCGATCGCTGTATCCCTATCTGTCCGTTTTTTTGCAGACAGGTTCGGATCAAATGTCGGCGGGTGTCAATGGACATGTCTGTTAACATCTGCCGCTCCATAGAGGAGACTGGAGGGTCTGATCGGATCGACCTGAAAAACTGACAGGCGGACCCGATATGGTCAGACCGCTCTCTGCTTAAAATGGGTCACAGGAGTGCAAAACGAACCCTGCACTCCTGTGATCCATAGGAGAAGTACAGCCAAATGAGCTTTGGCTGGACTTCTCCTGCTTTAATCATACAGTACAGGTCACAGGCTTGATATTCACAGACCCTGGGTTATAAACTGGTACCTTCAGGTGATTGGACATTGGGAAAGCTTTAGAGGAAATGTCCCCTGGGTGTCCCCCTATATCAGTGATGGCGAACCTTGGCACCCCAGATGTTTTGAAACTACATTTCCCATGATGCTCAGCTACACTGCAGTGTAGTTGAGCATCATGGGAAATGTAGTTCCAAAACATCTGGGGTGCCAAGGTTCGCCATCACTGCCCTATATGATGGACCTCTTCTTCCTTATGGAGAAATCACTCTAAGCTTAACTGCAATCAACTCCTCACTGTTTTTTAATGCATCAATAGAAGCAGTGTATCTGAAGTCTTTCTTGCACTAGTAGCTGTTATTGTTCAAAACAGGCTGGAGTATTTCTTCCATTATTGAAGGATCTTTCCCTTTTTCTCCAGTTTTTTTTTTTTTTTTTTTTGCAGTGTCCACAAATCCATGTTCTATACCATAGACAAAGTAAAAAGCCATATTAGGACCTGCGTGCCTGTGGGTTGGTTTCTCATCTCCCATGCCTACTAATGATCTGCCCATCTATAAACAGCTTACTACACACATGTCAAAAGGGAGGACTTGGTAACTATTCCTGGTTGATGCACAAAAAGAAGTAAAGATCCCGATAGCTCATTATACTCGTGAGCCCAGTGATGGCTTTGCATTTTACTGCATTAAAACAAATGCACGCAATGGCATATGTCCATGTCTTCTGCAGTTTTGTCCCCGGGTCAGGCACATCCTGTATTCAGTTTGTTGATATCTCTGCAGGAGGGAAAAAAATTATTGGTTAGTTACTATAATAAATGATGTTCTAATACTGAGAGGACCAAGGTGGTTCTTCAAAACACGCAAGCAAAGTCCTCGAACCCATGTTGGACGTGGGATGAAAGTGAAATGCAGAGCTTTTATTCGGATCATTGCTGGAAATTCTCTGTCATAATGTTTGTCTTAAAAGCTTGGGCTGTCTTCCTCTTGGATGGACATCTGGCCAACAGTCAATCGATCAAGCAATATATCATCTCTTTTAATAAGGCTTCTCATGGGAATGCAGTAGTTTTAACTTTGACTATGATGGATTTTTTTTCAGCGAAGTATCAAACTGCAAAAATTGTAGAAAAGTTCCCTTAGATTCTGACTTTATTAAAGGAAATGGCTGGCCAATTATGTGGCCATTAGACCTTCAACTATTTTGGCAACCAGTAAAATCTTAGTGTATGTAAACCCAACAATTAATTTCTCTTTTGTTGTCTTTCAGTAATCAGCACATACATGTATTTTGTAAAAATGCAAAAAATGTACTTTTTGCTGGGAGGTTCAGTCTGCGTGTAAAAATTAGAGTGGTTTTAAAACCTGCATGCCATGCATTAGGATAAAAAAAAAAAAAAACTTTTGAGCTGCAGGATCAATATAGGTATAAATCCCATACCGTTACCAGAATATATTATTTTATGCTAGATTGGACCTAGAGGTGAGCAGATCGTCTCTTGCATTTTAGGCCCCTGTTAAGCACTGGTTGAACGATTTTTGCTCATCCTGTCAGTTTGAGGAGACCATCTACTTTGGAGCCCCAGGCATTGCTTAATCTGTTCCCCGGGCATCAACCTAAAGATAGGCAACATGCAATGGCTAGGTGTCATCATTCCACAAGTGAACTAGCCAAAGTACCATTTCAGATTTGTGAATGAATTGCGCTAGTTCATATTCAACCCTCTAGGGCTGTATATCACTTTATTGCAGCAAGACTTAAAAATAAAGAAGACACGGATAATATCTTGGCGCCGGTGACACACAACACTTTTTAAAGTACCATTTCAGCCTACCACATCTTGGACTCCTTTTTGTTCTAATGGAGTATAGGGTTGGCTGCCTGCCCACCTGGGAGGATTAGCCCTTCCCAACTTTCAAGTCTACTATTGGGCGGCGGTTCTGGTGACGGTCCAGTGGTGGTATCAGGGATCAAAATGTAACGTGGCGGTCTGTCTGGAGGCAAACTGTTTGGGTTCACTAGCTGGGCTCCGCAGCTTTGTCTACAGGGGTCCGGGGGCATACGAGACGACACCGGGACCGACTAGAGCGACCTGGCGAGTGTGGACTGCTGCCCGACTGCGCTTTAAGTGGCTGGATCAGTGGTCCCCGGCACAACCCTTATGGGGTATCCCCACCCTACCACACTTCCGTTCCATCCCAGATCCCCAGTTGTGGGTTAGGTATGGAGTCACAACACTGGATCATATCATGCCCCAGGGTACCCTGCTATGGTTTGCGGACCTGAAGGCCAAATTCAATTTACCTAGCTGGATGGAATTCAGATATCTGCAGCTTCAACATGCTACCAGGGCTCAATTCCCTCGCCCACCCATACTCAAGGCTGACCCTATAGAGGAACTCCTGGTCCCAGGGGATCTAATGAAACCCTTGTCCACTCTATATGGGGCACTGACTCCCCCAAACTGGAGACACTCTGGGAATCATGGCACAATGACCTACCCTCACTAGACAGGGAAGGATGGGAGGACTGTCTGGAATATGGCCCCAAATTAGTTATCTCCTCTAGAGACAAACTCATGCAGGTAAAATTTTTGCACAGAATATGCTATACGCCCCAAAGACTTCACAGAATATTCCTGGATAGGGACCCTGAGTGACCTAGATGTAAAGCTTATGTAGGAACATTTTTTCACATGTTCTGGGACCGTCCCATCATCTCGGCCTACTGGACGAAGGTATTTGGGGAAATTAAACTCTAGATTGCGACTGTCACTTCCAATGCTACCTGAGGTGGCCTTATTGGGGGTTTACGATGACGATCAACGCTCTCATCACTCCAAATGACTGATTTCATACCTTCTCTTTTACGCTAAAAAAAGAAATACTCCTTAAATGGATTATGCCAACCCCCCCCCCCCCTTCTCTCTCCTCCTGGAAAGCACAGATTAGAGCTGCCCTACCCATGTATAGGATTACGTATATCAGGGATATGCAATTAGCGGACCTCCAGCTGTTGCCAAACTACGAGTCCCATCATGCCTCTGCCTCTGGGTGTCATGCTTGAAGCTGTCAGAGTCTCGCTATGCCTCATGGGACTTGTAGTTTGGCAATAGCTGGAGGTCCGCTAATTGGATATCCCTGACCTATATGAACAGGGGTTGTCAATGGAAATACGAAAAAGTTTGGGCCCCCTGGACCTCTTACTAGTGCGCCCGGGAGGACTAATTATCCTGGCATAGATACTAGTCGCTATATGTTGCTAGACAACTGTTTAAACTGTAGCTACTGTATATTTCTGTTCCTATGACTGTGAACTTCTGCTGTATGTTTTGCTGCACAATGTTTCTTGACCTGTAAATGCACAACTACTGTTTCGTGCAATGCTCTGTTTTGTGCCAATGGACATGCTGTTTAATTCTCCTACAGGACAACAATAAAGCACCTTTGTTTTGTTAAATGGAGTGTAGGGTTTAATGTTGGTTTAACTAGATGGACTTGTGTCTTTTTTCATCCTGACTAAATATGTAACTATGTATAGATAAAAGTAAGTAATTTGCGCTGTTCTCCTGGGAAAAAAAAACATACAGGAGAAAAAAATTAAACCTGTGAGGACAGCAATATTAGACATTGCTAATTTGTTTGTTAGATTTATTACTTTTGCGGCATAATTAAAAGTTCTCATCTATGGCATACTGACGTGTTCTTATCTTTAATCCTCCAGGATGAAGCTGATGCAGACTCTGAAAAAAATGATGCAGAAAGTGATGAAAAGGAACAAGAGAACCCAAGTTCTAAAAAGGAGGTTGAGCTGGGTAATACGGTGACCAGTTCTTTATCAGTAACTCAATACTTTGCCAAACGAATGGCAGAGCTTAAAAAATCTCAGTCCAGGCGTACAGAACCTGTTACGCAGAGCGCCGAGGCCAGCCAAGCAGACAGCTCAGACGGTTCTACCGAGCCCAAGAAAAAACACAAAAAGAAGAAACCTAGTCGGAATGATGGTGACTATGAGAATGAGTCGAAGCTGGTGGAAAGGAATGCGGAAGAAGATCCCGTGCGTGAAAGGAAAAAGTCAAAAAGCAAAAAAAATCGCTGTGAGATCACCGATGGTACAGAGGAACAAGAGGAGCCTAAGCAAGCCCAAGAGGATGAACTGAAAAGAAAGAAAGGGAAAAACAAAAGGAATAAAGAGGCTTTGGACCAGATTGAAAACAAGGAAGATACTCCTTTTCCGATTGAGGATGCTTCTACCGAGGAACCAAAGAAGAAGAAAAAGAAGCAAAAGTCCCGTGATTAGATAGTTTTAGTACCAAATAGCAATATAAAATTGGAGACTCTTCTATATACTCTTCTGCCTTTTGATAAGATATTTTTATGAATGCTGGGTGCACATTGCATCTGGTGATTACCGTTTACAACTTTCATGGCTGCTCAGGGGACTTTGCTACAGTAATCCCACCCACGAAGAGCGCCCCAGCATCAGGGAAGGAAAAATACAGAGGGCATCTTTTCTGTGAGCCAGCAGTGAAGTGAGCTTTTTGCATGCTGCTCAAGTGTATGGAGCCATTCGGCTCAGTCCGCCTTGACTGGGGCTCGTTCTTCAGGTATTTGGATTACGTTTAGAGCGCCCCACGTTACACCCACCTGTACTTATGAATTTGTAATGTAACTACTAGATACAATTTACTTATCACTGCCAAAATGTCTTGAATGAAGCAGCATGAAATGAAAAAGCCTTGAGTCTCAATCATGTTTTAAATCTTTATGTGAAACATTTATGAATATATGATTTTAGAATGTTGGCAGTCTGAAAACTGAGCTTTCTACCCTTGGCCATCTAGATCACGAGAAGTAATGTTAAGGAAACTTGGGGCTGGCATGCTGACCTTCTGAAAATATTAATTCATTGGCTGTCTCTACTTTTACAAAGTCATCAACCCAAAACAGCTAGGCTGCTTGTTAACCCAAATCACTTAACCACTTAAAGAGGAAGTAAACTCTGATGGGTTTTACTTCTTCTTTATTTCCCTGCAACGATAAAGCATAATAGGCTACTATGCATCGCATAGTAGCCCATTATGTGTCACTTACCTGAAACCAAAGCCTGCGAGCGTCCATCTTCACCCCTCTTCCTTCTGGGGCCGTAAACGCCGGCTGACTGTCCGGAGTCGCGTGACGTCACTCCCGCGCAAGCGCGCGGGAGCCGCCAGTCACGACATGACCCCTTTAGAAACAGCACAATCGCCGTTTCTAAAGTGCGCCTGCACCGTAGACATTGGCGCACGGCTCTATTGTAAATAGATATTTCCAGCACCTACAGGTGAGCCTTAATTATAGGCTTACCTGTAGGTAAAAGTGGTTGTACAGGGTGTACAACCACTTTAAGGACAGGGCCTATTTTTCAGACCTGGTGTTTACAAGTTAAGATTATTTTTATTTATTTTTTGCTAGAAAATTGCTTAGAACCCCCACACATTATATATATTTTTTCAGACATCCTAGAGAATAAAATGGCGGTTGTTGCAATACTTTGTCACACAGTATTTGCCCAGCGGTCTTACAAGTGCACTTTTTTGGGGAAAAAAAAACACTCTTTTGAATTAAAAAATAAGACAACAGTAAAGCTAACCCAATTTTTATATTTTTTTATATTGTGAAAGATAATATTACGCCGAGTAAATTGATAGCCGACATGTCACGCTTCAAAATTGCGCCCGCTCGTAGAATGGCGACAAACTTTGACCCTTAAAAATCTCCATAGGTAACGTTTTAAAAATTTGTACAGGTTACCAGTTTTGAGTTACAGAGGAGGTCTAGGGCTAGAATTATTGCTCTCGCTTTAAAGATCGCGGCGATACCTCACGTGTGCTTTAAACATCGTTTTCATATGCGGGCGCTGCTTACGTATGCATTCGCTTCTGTGCGAGCTCGGTGGGACTGTGCGCTTTAATTTTTTTTTTTTTTTATATATTTATTAAAATTTTGACACTGTCCTTTTAAAAAAAAAAAATTAAGGTCACTTTTATTCTTATTACAAGCAATGTAATCCCTAATATAATAGAAAAAAAGCATGACAGGACCTCTTAAATATGAGATCTGGGGACAAAAAGACCTCACATCTCATATTTACACTAAAATAGATGCTCCATCGACCGAGGTAAGTATAAATAGCAAAAAAAAAACACACTTCTCTTTTAATAATTTTTTTTTTATTGTCATTTGAAAAAATAAAATAAAAATTCTCTTTTTTTCCAGCTAGCTGCTGCCATAACAATGGTATTTAACGTAAAAATAGCCACGTATAACAACGGTGGCTGCTCCTTAAGTAGTTAATGTGCATGCTCGTACCGGGTCTCGAAAAAATAACTAAAGCCCTCTAAATTGGAAAGACAGCCAGTATTTTCAGGAGGAGAGAGCGGCAGTGACTGGAATTCTCCTAATACAGGTTTCCTTGAGGCCCCCTTCACACTATGGGGGTTATTTACTAAAGGCAAATCCACTGTGCAGTACAAGTGCACCTGGAAGTGCAGTACAAGTGCACCTGGAAGTGCAGTACAAGTGCACCTGGAAGTGCAGTACAAGTGCACCTGGATGTGCAGTACAAGTGCACCTGGAAGTGCAGTACAAGTGCACCTGGATGTGCAGTACAAGTGCACCTGGAAGTGCAGTACAAGTGCACCTGGAAGTGCAGTACAAGTGCACCTGGAAGTGCAGTACAAGTGCACCTGGAAGTGCAGTACAAGTGCACCTGGAGGTGCAGTGCATGTGCACCCGGAAGTGCAGTACAAGTGCACATGGAAGTGCAGTCGCTGTAGGGGGGGACATGCAAGGAAAATAAAAAACATGCACATGATTGGATGATAGAAATCAGCAAAGCTTCCCCTCATTTCAGATCTTCGCCCGCAGATCTACATGACTGCACTTTCAAGTACACTTGCAATGCACAGTGTATTTGCCTTTAGTAAATCAACCCCTATGCATTGTAATAATGCATGCACTATGTTACAGCTCATGCACAGGGGTGGTTGGTCTGTACAGGGTAAAAACCTGCCATTTTGGGGGCAAAGGACACACAGGTGCAGTGTACAGGCCCCACTCTCGGCATCCTGTCAGACTCAATGACAGGCTGAAATGCACAACTGAACGCTGTTTCGAGCGGTATTGACTTTTGGGGCTGTAGACATTTAAGAAAATATGCACTGAATGCAGGAATTCTGCGTTCCAGTCATAGGTACCCGAACATGAGTATCATTCAGTACAGTCCCTGCATATTTCAACCTGTCCTTGATTTTGACAAGCTGCTGGCTTGTAGCGGGCTGTATGCTGCCCCTGTGGCTCCCTCGGTCCAAAACGTCAAGTTTTTACGTTGTTTGGACCAAATCAAGGCGGACGGTGCGCCGTAACACAGTATATCAGGCATGCACCTTTTCTAATATCGCAGTGCCTTGTGGTCCGCGGCAGTGCATTAGCGTTGCCCACTACTGTGACAGTGTTCTAAGGTAACACACAGATGTGAAAGGGGAAAGTTCGATCATGGACTGAGGGACAGAAGTTCTAAACAACTGGTACAAGTGGTCTGCACAGATAAGAGAAAATGAGGTTGCTATGGTTGGGCTGCTATGGTTGGACCTGGCATATTTTTTAAACATCAGGAGAGTAAAAATTAATAAAAATAACTGTGTTTAAAAAATCCACAGAATTGTCCTGAAAGAGACGCAATGTACAGTATTGATGTACAATCTTTTTGTTGTAAAAGCAGAGATTTTCGACATAAACCAGCTTATCAACTGTTTAGTGGCTTTTTTGGGGGGAATTACTAACATTGATGACAATTATATGATACATGAAATGTACAACATGGGGTCCTATGTCTCCAGCACTACTCGGGACTCTTAATAGTGTAAATATGAAACAGAATATGTTTGCTAAAGGGGAGGGAAATAAGGGGAAATATTGAATATGACAAAGAAAGAGGAGCTGCAGAAAGGATAGATATATAGGGGGGAAAAAAACTGCATAAAACGAAAGAAAGTAAGAGGGGGCGCCATGAAATTACAAGAATCGAGAGAGAGGAACTGCAGAAAATGGCAAGCATTGAGAGCTGCAGAAAAGGGCAAGAATAGTGACAGGGGGGGGGGGGGGGCTGTAGAAAACTGTCGGGATAGAGAGACATGCAGAAAATGACAAGGATAGAGAGAAAGGGAGCTGCAAAGAAAACTACAAGGATAGAGAGAAAGGGAGCTGCAAAGAAAACTACAAGGATAGAGAGAAAGGGAGCTGCAAAGAAAACTACAAGGATAGAGAGAAAGGGAGCTGCAAAGAAAACTACAAGGATAGAGAGAGAGCGGGGCTGCAGAAAACTGCAAGGTCAGACCGAGAGCTGCAGAAAATGATGAGGATAGAGAGAGAGGTGCTGCAGACAATGACCGGGATAGAGAAAGGGGGAGCTGCAAAAACGGCAAGGATAGAAAAAGGGAGGGAGCTGCAGAAAACTTGCAGTGCCTTAAAAAGTATTCATACCCCTTGAAATTTTCCACATTTTGTCATGTTACAACCAAAAGCGTAAATGTATTTTATTGCGATTTTATGTGATAGACCAACACAAAGTGGCACATAATTGTGAAATGGAAGGAAAATGATAAATGGTTTTCAATTTTTTTTTACAAATAAATGTGTGAAAAGTGTGTTGTGCGTTTGTTTTCAGCCCCCTTTACTCTGATTCCCCTAACTAAAATCTAGTGGAACCAATTGCCTTCAGAAGTCAGTAAAATTAGTAAATAGAGTCCACCTGTGTGTAATTTTATCTCAGAATAAATACAGCTGTTCTGTGAAGCCCTCAGAGGTATGTTAGAGAACCTTAGTGAACAAAGAGCATCATGAAGGCCAAGGAACACATCGGACAGGTTAGGGATAAAGGTGTGGAAGTTTAAAGCAGGGTTAGGTTATAAAAAAAAAAAATATCCCAAGCTTTGAACATCTCACATGACACTGTTCAGTCCAACATCCGAAAATGGAAAGAGCATGGCACAACTGCAAACCTACCAAGACATGGCCATCCACCTAAACTGACCGGCCGGGCAAGGAGAACATTCATCAGAGAAGCAGCCAAGAGGCCCATGGGAACTCTGGAGGAGCTGCAGAGATCCACCGCTCAGGTGGGAGAATCTGTCCACAGGACAACTATTAGTCGTGCTTCTCCACAAATCTGACCTTTATGGAAGAGTGACAAGAAGAAAGACATAAGAAGTCTTGTTTGCAGTTTGCGAGAAGCCATGTGGGGGACACAGCAAACATGTGGAAGAAGGTGCTCTGGTCAGATGAGACCAAAATTTAACTTTTTGGCCTAAAAGCAAAACGCTATGTGTGGCGGAAAACTAACACTGCGCATCACCCTGAACACACCATCCCCACTGTGAAACATGGTGGTGGCAGCATCATGTGGGAATGCTTTCCTTCAGCAGGGACAGGGAAACTGGTCAGAGTTGATGGGAAGATGGATGGAGCCAAATACAGGGCAATCTTAGAAGAAAACCTGTTAGAGTCTGCAAAAGACTTGAGACTGGGGTGGAGGTTCACCTTCCAGCAAGACAACGTCCCTAAACATACAGCCAGAGCTACAATGGAATGGTTTAGATCAAAGCATATTCATGTGTTAGAATGGCCCAGTCAAAGGCCAGACCTAAATCCAGTTGAGAATCTGTGGCAAGACTTGAAAATTGCTGATCACAGATGCTCTCCATCCAATCTGACAGAACTTAAGCTATTTTGCAAACAGAATGGGCAAAAATGTCCCTCTCTAGATGTGCAAAGCTGGTAGAGACATCCCCAAAAAGACTTGCAGCTGTAATTGCAGTTAAAGGGGGTTCTACAAAGTATTGATTCAGGGGGGCTGAATATAAATGCCCCCCCCCACACTTTTGACATATTTATTTGTAAAACAATTTGAAAACCATTTATCATTTTCCTTCCACTTCACAATTATGTGCCACTTTGTGTTGGTCTATCACATAAAATACCTTTTTTTTTTTTTTGTAACATGACAAAGTGTGGAAATTTTCAAGGGGTATGATTACTTTTTCAAGGCACTGTAGCTGTATAGGGCGAAAAGGAGCTGCATAAAACTCTAAAGAGAGAGGGTGATGCAGAAACCACAAGGATAGAGAAGGAGGGAGCTTAAAAAAAAAACAAACTACAAAGATATCGTTTTCTGCAGCTCTCTATCTTTGTAGTTTTTTGTTGTTGTTGAAGGTCCCTCCTTCTCTATCCTTGTGGTTTCTGCAGCTCCCTCCTTCTCTATCCTTGTGGTTTCTGCAGCTCCCTCCTTCTCTATCCTTGTGGTTTCTGCAGCTCCCTCCTTCTCTATCCTTGTGGTTTCTGCAGCTCCCTCCTTCTCTATCCTTGTGGTTTCTGCAGCTCCCTCCTTCTCTATCCTTGTGGTTTCTGCAGCTCCCTCCTTCTCTATCCTTGTGGTTTCTGCAGCTCCCTCCTTCTCTATCCTTGTGGTTTCTGCAGCTCCCTCCTTCTCTATCCTTGTGGTTTCTGCAGCTCCCTCCTTCTCTATCCTTGTGGTTTCTGCAGCTCCCTCCTTCTCTATCCTTGTGGTTTCTGCAGCTCCCTCCTTCTCTATCCTTGTGGTTTCTGCAGCTCCCTCCTTCTCTATCCTTGTGGTTTCTGCAGCTCCCTCCTTCTCTATCCTTGTGGTTTCTGCAGCTCCCTCCTTCTCTATCCTTGTGGTTTCTGCAGCTCCCTCCTTCTCTATCCTTGTGGTTTCTGCAGCTCCCTCCTTCTCTATCCTTGTGGTTTCTGCAGCTCCCTCCTTCTCTATCCTTGTGGTTTCTGCAGCTCCCTCCTTCTCTATCCTTGTGGTTTCTGCAGCTCCCTCCTTCTCTATCCTTGTGGTTTCTGCAGCTCCCTCCTTCTCTATCCTTGTGGTTTCTGCAGCTCCCTCCTTCTCTATCCTTGTGGTTTCTGCAGCTCCCTCATTCCCCATCATTGTAATTTAAAACTCTTACGCGGCGTACACACAACCGTTATTCATGACGAGAAAAATGCCATTTTTTAAATTGGTCATTAAAAACGATTGTGTGTGGGCTCCAGAGCATTTTTTGCGACGTGAAAAATGGCCATATAAAAATTTCCAACATGCTCTATTTTTTCTCGTCGTTTTTCAATGCGCATGCTCAGAAACAAGTTATGAGACGGGAGCGCTTGTTTTGGTAAAACTAGCATTCATAATGGAGATGGAACATTCGTCACGCTGTAACGGACTGAAGAGCACGAGGCTGAAAAGCGCGAATCGGCTCTCACCAAACTTTATTAACACGAGGATCAGCAAAAGCAGCCCAAAGGGTGGCGCCATCCGAATGGAACTTCCCCTTTATAGTGCCGTTATACGTCACTGCGCTTTACTCAAGCATTTTTTTTCACGATGGTGTGTAGGCAAGGCAGGCTTGAGAAGAATCACGTCGAGGAAAAACTTTGTTTTTTTTTTCAATGACATCAAAAACGGCCGCGTGTACGCGGCATAAGGGAAGGCTGCTGCAGAAAATTTACAAGGACAGAGAGAGGGGAAGGAGAAGGAAGGAGCTGCAAAAATTACAATGATGGGGAGTGAGGGAGCCTAATGCCTCGTACACGCGATCCGATTGTTGGCAGGGGATTGTCTGTTGACAGACTGTTGTCCTAAAATCTGACCGTTAGTACGCTCCTTGTACTCCGTTAGTACGACAATTGTTGTCCAACTTTCGGCCAACAAATGTTGGATGGCAGGCTAGTAAATTTTCGGCTAACATCTGTCTGGTTTTCATATCGTCAGTACACTAGTCCGTCACACACAAGTCGAAAGTACAAACACGCATGCTCGGAATCAATGCTCACCAAACACAAAATTAGCAGAAGGGGCCCAAATGGTGGTGATCAGGAGCTGAAATTCCTTGTAGTACGTCACTACATTCATGTTTGTTGGCCGATAATTGTGTATGTGAAAAGTAAAATTTTTGTGCAGCTTAAAATCAGGGGAAAATCGTGGGTGCGTGTTATACGCCGATACTCACCTATGCCCGGCGATCTCCGCTGACCGTGAGCGGAGCGATCACCGCCGAGATACACATAGCCGAGTGTATTCGGCTATACTCTGCTTTTCTCGGCTCCGCTCACAGTCACGCCCAGTCCCGCCATTGGACCTGTGATATGTCCATCATAGGGCTGGACTCGGCGTGACTGTGAGCGAAGCCGAGAAGAGCCGAGTACACCCGAATACACTCGGCTATGTGTATCTCGGCTCCGCCCAGTCCCTGCGTTCTCAGCGGCGTTCGCCCCGCTCTGCCCTGTATCAGCAGCGATCTCGGCGGCGCCATATTTAAAATTCAAGGCTGCAATAAACACTGGGGGGGGGGGGGCAAGGCTGCAATGTGACAAGGCTGCACTGGACACTGGCAAGGCTGCACTGGACACTGGCAAGGCTGCACTGGGCAATGCTGCAATGGACACTGGCAAGGCTGCACTGGACACTGGCAAGGCTGCACTGGACACTGGGCAAGGCTGCAATGGACACTGGTAAGGCTGCACTGTGACAAGGCTGCAAATGACACTGGTAAGGCTGCATTTAAATGTAATTTTTTTTTTTGCTTAAACTTCCCTCCTAAAAGTTTTTTTCCCTAAAATTCCCTGCTAAACTTGGGGTGCGTGTTATACGCCGATAAATACGGTAAATACATATATATACAAGCTCATGTACACTGTGCAATGACCACAAAAACTAATAATAATGAAAAAAAGATGTGAAATTCACACCCAAACTAAAGTCTATGTGCCATCATATACAGGTTGTTTTAAAACATAAACATAACAGTCTTTGAATGGACGGTGAAAACAAATGGTGTAAATAGAAGTGGCACTCCACGTGACATCAATGTTGCAGTGAAGACACAGACAATAGACCCACCACCCGTTAGTAAGGAGGCTTACCGGAGTGAGAGGACTCAAATGGGCATATGCTCAGTGAGTCAACAAGGCTTATAGTGCAACCACCAAAATATGGGACCTCCACGTCTGGGCTCCAGATCAAGACAATCCAATTGGTTAAGAGATGTCACCGAGAAGCAGTCCTCAGAAGCAGCCAACTTGTCGGACCAAATCCTCTCAAGTATTCAAAATGGTATGACCAAAAAAAGAAAATACTCCACATACTGTGAATCCGTATAAACGTAAAAAATGTATTTAAAGAAAATTGGAAACCAAAAATTGAGGTTTGTGGGTAAGGCAATGACATCAGCAGGGCTCGCCCGACGCGTTTCGTCTAAAGAGACATCATCTGGGGTAAAGACAAGATCCGGGCACACTCCCTGAAGACAAAAATCAGACGCTTGGTTGGCCAACAATCGGATCGTGTGTACAAGGCTTTGGAGAAAGAGAGCTGCAGAAAACTATAAGGATAGGGTGAGGAAGGGTGCTGCATAAAATTACAAGGACAGAGAGAGGGGGAGCGGCCGAGGCCACGATGGCAGAGAAGGAAGGAGCTGAAAAAATTACAATGATGGGGAATGAGGGAGCTGCAGAAACCATAAGAATACAGAAGGAGGGAGCTGCAGAAACTACAAGAATAGAGGGGAAACTGCAGCTACTACTAGGATAGAGGAGAAGGGAGCTGCAGATATCGCAAGGACAGAGAGAGTGGAAGCTACAGGAAGCGTAAAGGATAGAGAAGCACGGAGCTTCAGAAATCCCAAAAGGAAGGAAAAGGAGAAGTAGGGAGCTGCAGAAAACTGTAGAAATCCCATGTGTCTACAATAGGGCTTTAACATTTACCCCACTGTAGCGTTTTTTTCATCATCTCCCTCCATATGTAAATCAGCTTCTCATCAGTACCATCCCTAAAGCTGGTCATGGCCCAATTAGACTCTTCTTCGATTTCATCTCTTAGATCAGCAAAATTAGCCAATAAACTATATAGTGTGAAGGCCTACAGCAGGGGTGCCCAACCACTGGCCCGCGGCGCCCTCCGTTTCGGCCTGCCATGTCTTGCTCTGAGATGGCGGGTCGGCAAGCCCATATCGCGCGTTCCCGACCCGCCATCTCCGAGCATCAGCACTAAGAACTGAGCCACCGCTAAAGGAAGCAGAGCCGATGCTTCCTGTATAGCGCCGGCTCTTTCACAGGCGGAGTGATACCAAATGTACTCTGCCTGTGACAAGGAAGCATCGGCTCTGCTCTCTACTGCAGAGCCGATGCCATGGAGAAAGCCAATCCCTGGCAGGGTCAGAGGTCATGATTTTGGACAGCAGCCAGCAGTGGCAGTACCAGCCAGCAGTATCAGTACCCACCAGCAGTACTAGCCAGCAGTATCACTACCCGCCAGCAGTATCAGTACCAGCCAGCAGTAGATGCCAGCAGTACCAGTACCCGTCAGCAGTATCAGTACCAGCCAGCAGTAGATGCCAGCAGTACCAGTACCCACCAGCAGTAACAGTACCAACCAGCAGTAATGCCCGACACACGATCCGAATATCGTACGACAGATCGTACGACTTTTTTCGCTTAATAGTCGCAAGTAAAATTAAATAGGTTATTAAAGTCACGAAAATTCTCGTACGACAGGAAAAAAAATCGTAAGTGATGTCATGTGTTGTAATGTATTTGTATTGTATTTGTCTGTCCCCTTCTGTCTGGGTGGATCGGAGGGCCCTTAGGGTAGAGCGGGCTGCGTCTGTGTCTGCTCTACATATACAGAGTGGACACAGACCTGCCATCCGCCCGCTACGCTCATTGTGGCCCGCGGCCAGTTACCAAGTCGCTAAAGTGGCCCTCGCTCCTCAAAAGGTTGTGCACCCCTAGCCTACAGGGTACAATCACATCTACGTTTTGTGGCGGACAGCAGGCAGATGCAAGAAAATCGGGGGGCGGGGGGTCCCAGCAATTAGCTGAGAGAGGGAGCTCCACTTAAAGCAATGGAAGGCTGCCAGCTACCGCAGCTAATTACTGCCCCTCGCATGTGATCGCTATGCAGCAGTTACCTGCGAGTGATTGGCCCTGGACACTTTTGATGGGGCTCACATCTTCTTGCTGTCGGCCAGAAACGCAGCTGTGAATGTTGCCTTATGTACACACGGTCGGAATTTCCGACAACAAATGTCCGATGTGAGCTTTTCGTCGACCGTGTGTAGCCTCCATCAGACATTTGTTGTCAGAATTTCCGACAAACAAATGTTTGAGAGCAGGTTCTCAATTTTTCCGACAACAAAAGTTCTTGTCGGAAATTCCGACCGTGTGTAGTCATCTCCGACGCACAAAAGTGCTGCGCATGTTTGGAATCAATTCGACGCATGCTCGAAATCATTGTACTTCATTTTTCTCGGGTCGTCGTAGTGTTGTACGTCTCCGCGTTCTTGACCATCGGAATTTCTGGGCAACATTTGTGCGACCACGTGTGTGCACAAGACAAGTTTGAGCGAAAATCCGTCGGAAAAAAAAAAACACGGTTTGGTTGTCGGAAATTCCGACCGTGTGTATGCGGCATTATTGTGCAGGTAGGCTGTTGAACCCCATAGTTGTTGGTAAACTTTGCTAATCTAGCAGATCTCTACACATAATGAGAACAATCAGAGAAGCGCCGTAGCCAAGCACATTCCCCTTTACATTGCCTACCGATGGAGAATGCATTACAAAGCTGACTGGGGGCACTTAGAAGTTCATGGAGAAAGTATAAGGTCACTTTAAGGTCCCCAGTTAATTATCTTGCAGAGGGCTATGCATAGTGTGGGCTCTTATCTGTGAATATCTGTGCTAAGATGGGCTTGTTTGGGGAACCTCTGTAGACATCAATAGGTATCCATGCCAGTACTTCCACTAACAATCAATCCATCTCTGGTGAAGAGTCTGGCATCACATTGCCCTCAGCAAGGTCATTTCCCTCACTGGGCTCCATGCTACTGAAGGGAGAGGACCCGATCGGTAAGCGGCTGAGAAGACCAGAGCGCAGCGGGAGGGGGGCGGGCACCTCTCCTGCCTCCGATAAAAGTGATCTTGTGGCGAATCCGCAGCAGAGACCACAGCGGGAGGGGGGGCACCTCTCCTGCCTCCAATAAAAGTGATCTTGCGGCGAATCCGCAGCAGAGACCACAGCGGGAGGGGGGGCACCTCTCCTGCCTCCGATAAAAGTGATCTTGCGGCGAATCCGCAGCAGAGACCACAGCGGGAGGGGGGGCACCTCTCCTGCCTCCGATAAAAGTGATCTTGCGGCAAATCCGCAGCAGAGACCACAGCGGGAGGGGGGGCACCTCTCCTGCCTCCGATAAAAGTGATCTTGCGGTGAATCCGCAGCAGAGACCACAGCGGGAGGGGGGCACCTCTCCTGCCTCCGATAAAAGTGATCTTGCGGCGAATCCGCAGCAGAGACCACAGCGGGAGGGGGGGGGCACCTCTCCTGCCTCCGATAAAAGTGATCTTGTGGTGAATCCGCAGCAGAGACCACAGCGGGAGGGGGGGCACCTCTCCTGCCTCCGATAAAAGTGATCTTGCGGTGAATCCGCAGCAGAGACCACAGCGGGAGGGGGGGCACCTCTCCTGCCTCTGATAAAAGTGATCTTGCGGGCAAATCCGCAGCAGAGACCACAGCGGGAGGGGGGGCACCTCTCCTGCCTCCGATAAAAGTGATCTTGTGGGCGAATCCGCAGCAGAGACCACAGCGGGAGGGGGGGCACCTCTCCTGCCTCCGATAAAAGTGATCTTGCGGCGAATCCGCAGCAGAGACCACAGCGGGAGGGGGGGGCACCTCTCCTGCCTCCAAACAAAGTGAACTTGTGGCGAATCCGCAGCAGAGACCACAGCGGGAGGGGGGCACCTCTCCTGCCTCCGATCAAAGTGAACTTGTGGCGAATCCGCAGCAGAGACCACAGTGGGAGGGGGGGCACCTCTCCTGCCTCCGATCAAAGTGATCTTGCGGGTGAATCCGCAGCAGAGACCACAGCGGGAGGGGGGGGCACCTCTCCTGCCGCCGATAAAAGTGATCTTGCGGCGAATCCGCAGCAGAGACCACAGCGGGAGGGGGGGGGTACTTCTGCCTCCGATCAAAATGATCTTGTGGCGAATCCGCAGCAGAGACCACAGTGGGAGGAGGGGCACCTCTCCTGCCTCCGATAAAAGTGATCTTGCGGCGAATCCGCAGCAGAGACCACAGCGGGAGGGGGGGCACCTCTCCTGCCTCCGATGAAAGTGATCTTGCGGGCGAATCCGCAGCAGAGATCACAGCGGGAGGGGGGGGCACCTCTCCTGCCTCCGATAAAAGTGATCTTGCGGCGAATCCGCAGCAGAGACCACAGCGGGAGGGGGGGCACCTCTCCTGCCTCTGATAAAAGTGATCTTGCGGGCGAATCCGCAGCAGAGACCACAGCGGGAGGGGGGCACCTCTCCTGCTCCGATAAAAGTGATCTTGCGGGCGAATCCGCAGCAGAGACCACAGCGGGAGGGGGGGGCACCTCTCCTGCCTCCGATCAAAGTGAACTTGTGGCGAATCCGCAGCAGAGACCACAGTGGGAGGGGGGGCACCTCTCCTGCCTCCGATCAAAGTGAACTTGTGGCGAATCCGCAGCAGAGACCACAGCGGGAGGGGGGGCACCTCTCCTGCCTCCGATCAAAGTGATCTTGCGGGTGAATCCGCAGCAGAGACCACAGCGGGAGGGGGGGCACTTCTCCTGCCTCCGATAAAAGTGATCTTGCGATGAATCCGCAGCAGAGACCACAGCGGGAGGGGGGGCACCTCTCCTGCCTCTGATAAAAGTGATCTTGCGGGCGAATCCGCAGCAGAGACCACAGCGGGAGGGGGGGCACCTCTCCTGCCTCCGATAAAAGTGATCTTGCGGGCGAATCCGCAGCAGAGACCACAGCGGGAGGGGGGGCACCTCTCCTGCCTCCGATAAAAGTGATCTTGCGGGCGAATCCGCAGCAGAGACCACAGCGGGAGGGGGGGGCACCTCTCCTGCCTCCGATAAAAGTGATCTTGCGGCGAATCCGCAGCAGAGACCACAGCGGGAGGAGGGGGCACCTCTCCTGCCTCCGATAAAAGTGATCTTGCGGGCGAATCCGCAGCAGAGACCACAGCGGGAGGGGGGGCACCTCTCCTGCCTCCGATAAAAGTGATCTTGCGGGCGAATCCGCAGCAGAGACCACAGCGGGAGGGGGGGCACTTCTCCTGCCTCCGATAAAAGTGATCTTGCGGCGAATCCGCAGCAGAGACCACAGCGGGAGGGGGGGGCACCTCTCCTGCCTCCAAACAAAGTGAACTTGTGGCGAATCCGCAGCAGAGACCACAGCGGGAGGGGGGCACCTCTCCTGCCTCCGATCAAAGTGAACTTGTGGCGAATCCGCAGCAGAGACCACAGTGGGAGGGGGGGCACCTCTCCTGCCTCCGATCAAAGTGATCTTGCGGGTGAATCCGCAGCAGAGACCACAGCGGGAGGGGGGGGCACCTCTCCTGCCTCCGATAAAAGTGATCTTGCGGCGAATCCGCAGCAGAGACCACAGCGGGAGGGGGGGGTACTTCTGCCTCCGATCAAAATGATCTTGTGGCGAATCCGCAGCAGAGACCACAGTGGGAGGAGGGGCACCTCTCCTGCCTCCGATAAAAGTGATCTTGCGGCGAATCCGCAGCAGAGACCACAGCGGGAGGGGGGGCACCTCTCCTGCCTCCGATGAAAGTGATCTTGCGGGCGAATCCGCAGCAGAGACCACAGCGGGAGGGGGGCACCTCTCCTGCCTCCAATAAAAGTGATCTTGTGGCGAATCCGCAGCAGAGACCACAGCGGGAGGGGGGGCACCTCTCCTGCCTCCGATAAAAGTGATCTTGCGGGCGAATCCGCAGCAGAGACCACAGCGGGAGGGGGGCACTCCTCCTGCCTCCGATAAAAGTGATCTTGCGGGCGAATCCGCAGCAGAGACCACAGCGGGAGGGGGGACCTCTCCTGCCTCCGATAAAAGTGATCTTGCGGCGAATCCTCAGCAGAGACCACAGCGGGAGGGGGGGGGCACCTCTCCTGCCTCCGATCAAAGTGAACTTGTGGCGAATCCACAGCAGAGACCACAGCGGGAGGGGGGCATCTCTCCTGCCTCCGATCAAAGTGAACTTGTGGCGAATCCGCAGCAGAGACCACAGCGGGAGGGGGGGCACCTCTCCTGCCTCCGATCAAAGTGATCTTGCGGGTGAATCCGCAGCAGAGACCACAGCGGGAGGGGGGGCACCTCTCCTGCCTCCGATAAAAGTGATCTTGTGGCAAATCCGCAGCAGAGACCACAGCGGGAGGGGGGGCACTTCTCCTGCCTCCGATAAAAGTGATCTTGCGATGAATCCGCAGCAGAGACCACAGCGGGAGGGGGGGCACCTCTCCTGCCTCTGATAAAAGTGATCTTGCGGGCGAATCCGCAGCAGAGACCACAGCGGGAGGGGGGGCACCTCTCCTGCCTCCGATAAAAGTGATCTTGCGGGCGAATCCGCAGCAGAGACCACAGCGGGAGGGGGGGGGGCACCTCTCCTGCCTCCAATAAAAGTGATCTTGCGGGCGAATCCGCAGCAGAGACCACAGCGGGAGGGGGGGGGCACCTCTCCTGCCTCCGATAAAAGTGATCTTGCGGCGAATCCGCAGCAGAGACCACAGCGGGAGGAGGGGGCACCTCTCCTGCCTCCGATAAAAGTGATCTTGCGGGCGAATCCGCAGCAGAGACCACAGCGGGAGGGGGGGCACCTCTCCTGCCTCCGATAAAAGTGATCTTGCGGGCGAATCCGCAGCAGAGACCACAGCGGGAGGGGGGGCACTTCTCCTGCCTCCGATAAAAGTGATCTTGTGGGCGAATCCGCAGCAGAGACCACAGCGGGAGGGGGGGGGCACTTCTCCTGCCTCCGATAAAAGTGATCTTGCGGGCGAATCCGCAGCAGAGACCACAGCGGGAGGGGGGCACCTCTCCTGCCTCCAATAAAAGTGATCTTGTGGCGAATCCGCAGCAGAGACCACAGCGGGAGGGGGGGCACCTCTCCTGCCTCCGATAAAAGTGATCTTGCGGGCGAATCCGCAGCAGAGACCACAGCGGGAGGGGGGCACTCCTCCTGCCTCCGATAAAAGTGATCTTGCGGGCGAATCCGCAGCAGAGACCACAGCGGGAGGGGGGACCTCTCCTGCCTCCGATAAAAGTGATCTTGCGGCGAATCCTCAGCAGAGACCACAGCGGGAGGGGGGGGCACCTCTCCTGCCTCCGATCAAAGTGAACTTGTGGCGAATCCACAGCAGAGACCACAGCGGGAGGGGGGCATCTCTCCTGCCTCCGATCAAAGTGAACTTGTGGCGAATCCGCAGCAGAGACCACAGCGGGAGGGGGGGCACCTCTCCTGCCTCCGATCAAAGTGATCTTGCGGGTGAATCCGCAGCAGAGACCACAGCGGGAGGGGGGGCACCTCTCCTGCCTCCGATAAAAGTGATCTTGTGGCAAATCCGCAGCAGAGACCACAGCGGGAGGGGGGGCACTTCTCCTGCCTCCGATAAAAGTGATCTTGCGATGAATCCGCAGCAGAGACCACAGCGGGAGGGGGGGCACCTCTCCTGCCTCTGATAAAAGTGATCTTGCGGGCGAATCCGCAGCAGAGACCACAGCGGGAGGGGGGGCACCTCTCCTGCCTCCGATAAAAGTGATCTTGCGGGCGAATCCGCAGCAGAGACCACAGCGGGAGGGGGGGGGCACCTCTCCTGCCTCCAATAAAAGTGATCTTGCGGTGAATCCGCAGCAGAGACCACAGCGGGAGGAGGGGGCACCTCTCCTGCCTCCGATAAAAGTGATCTTGCGGGCGAATCCGCAGCAGAGACCACAGCGGGAGGGGGGGCACCTCTCCTGCCTCCAATAAAAGTGATCTTGCGGGCGAATCCGCAGCAGAGACCACAGCGGGAGGGGGGGCACTTCTCCTGCCTCCGATAAAAGTGATCTTGTGGGCGAATCCGCAGCAGAGACCACAGCGGGAGGGGGGGCACTTCTCCTGCCTCCGATAAAAGTGATCTTGCGGGCGAATCCGCAGCAGAGACCACAGCGGGAGGGGGGCACCTCTCCTGCCTCCAATAAAAGTGATCTTGTGGCGAATCCGCAGCAGAGACCACAGCGGGAGGGGGGGCACCTCTCCTGCCTCCGATAAAAGTGATCTTGCGGGCGAATCCGCAGCAGAGACCACAGCGGGAGGGGGGCACTTCTCCTGCCTCCGATAAAAGTGATCTTGCGGGCGAATCCGCAGCAGAGACCACAGCGGGAGGGGGGACCTCTCCTGCCTCCGATAAAAGTGATCTTGCGGCGAATCCGCAGCAGAGACCACAGCGGGAGGGGGGGGGGCACCTCTCCTGCCTCCGATCAAAGTGAACTTGTGGCGAATCCACAGCAGAGACCACAGCGGGAGGGGGGCCTCTCTCCTGCCTCCGATCAAAGTGAACTTGTGGCGAATCCGCAGCAGAGACCACAGTGGGAGGGGGGGCACCTCTCCTGCCTCCGATCAAAGTGATCTTGCGGGTGAATCCGCAGCAGAGACCACAGCGGGAGGGGGGGGCACCTCTCCTGCCTCCGATAAAAGTGATCTTGCGGCGAATCCGCAGCAGAGACCACAGCGGGAGGGGGGCACTTCTCCTGCCTCCGATCAAAGTGATCTTGTGGCGAATCCGCAGCAGAGACCACAGTGGGAGGGGGGGCACCTCTCCTGCCTCCGATAAAAGTGATCTTGCGGCGAATCCGCAGCAGAGACCACAGCGGGAGGGGGGGCACCTCTCCTGCCTCCGATAAAAGTGATCTTGCGGGCGAATCCGCAGCAGAGACCACAGCGGGAGGGGGGGCACCTCTTCTGCCTCCGATAAAAGTGATCTTGCGGCGAATCCGCAGCAGAGACCACAGCGGGAGGGGGGGCACCTCTCCTGCCTCCGATAAAAGTGATCTTGTGGCGAATCCGCAGCAGAGACCACAGCGGGAGGGGGGGCACTTCTCCTGCCTCCGATAAAAGTGATCTTGCGGGCGAATCCGCAGCAGAGACCACTGCGGGAGGGGGGGGCACTTCTCCTGCCTCCGATAAAAGTGATCTTGTGGCGAATCCGCAGCAGAGACCACAGCGGGAGGGGGGGCACCTCTCCTGCCTCCGATAAAAGTGATCTTGCGGGCGAATCCGCAGCAGAGACCACAGTGGGAGGGGGGGCACCTCTCCTGCCTCCAATAAAAGTGATCTTGTGGCGAATCCGCAGCAGAGACCACTGCGGGAGGGGGGGCACTTCTCCTGCCTCCGATAAAAGTGATCTTGCGGGCGAATCCGCAGCAGAGACCACAGCGGGAGGGGGGGCACCTCTCCTGCCTCCGATAAAAGTGATCTTGCGGGCGAATCCGCAGCAGAGACCACAGCGGGAGGGGGGGACCTCTCCTGCCTCCGATAAAAGTGATCTTGCGGCGAATCCGCAGCAGAGACCACTTTTATCTATAAGCGGACCACCCGTCGTTGAATAAAATATCGGGGGGGGGGGGTTATGCCATGTTTAGAAAATTATTTTAGGCATGAATATTCATTAAAACCCCCAAACATATACTTTCTGAAAGCAGACACCCTGGAGAATAAAATGGTGGTAGTTCCGTGTTTTTATGTTACACGATATTAATGCAACAATTACTCAAGTGCAACTTTTCTGTAAAAAAAAAAAAAAAAAAATTTGAATTAAGTACTTCCCGCAAACTGGCGTCATTGTACGTCAGTGGAATACCGGGACTATGGCAGCAGATAGCTGCCATAACCCCCCGGTATTTTATTCAACGACAGGTGGTCCGCGTATAGATAAAAGTGGTCTCTGTGGCGGATGCGCCGCAAGATCACTTTTAGCGGAGGCAGGAGAGGTTCTGGTTAGAGGTTCACCAGGGACCAGGACGGGGACAAGGGGTGAGCAGGAGGGGTAGCTGCCCTGGGCACAGTGGAGCAAAGGGGCAGAGAATGGCCATAGGGCAGTAAACCCATTCTACAACATGCATTAACAGTGGGGGAAGGGGCGTAGTTTTGAATCCTTGCCCTGGGCACTAGATGAACCTGTCCCCGTACTCAGTGCCAGGGACTTAAAGTTGTAAACTTCTGAAATGACAAATGAACAAAGCATATCCTTCTGTAGTGTGTACTTGCCTCAATCCAAAGCACCTAGTGTGATTTCTGTCTGCTGTCTTTCCCCTCTGTTATCTGTATGAGTCTTCTTCTGACAGTCAATATGGACACCAGACAATCCTGAGAGAAGGCCCCGCTGTCCCAGCACACAGAAAGTGATTGACATCCTCAGAAGTGCATGTTTCCCTACAAGAGTGTGTAGGGAGGGGTGTGTTTTCCCTCCACTCAGGTCTCCAATTACACTCGGCTCCCTGTACTAAGCTGATCAGATCCCCCCCCCCCCACATCTCCTGGAGCTCAGAAATGCTGCATAAATTCTGGACTTTGGATGTAGAGAAGAGAGGGCTGCAGGTAAACAGGTACAACGTATGTAGGAAGATTTGTTTCATCTCTGTGTATAACCTGAGGCCGGTCACTTCACTGGGTAGATGTAAGTGATGCCTACTTACCTCCATTTAATTGGTGTGGCCCTTGGATCCGGTGTGGCAAGTCCTCTTGTCTCTTGGCTATGTAGAAGCCTTTGGGGCCCATCTCCTGAAGGTAGACGGGGCCCATTGACGTCTATGGACCGTGCAGAAGCAGCCTTGAGACAAGAGGGCTTTTGGCTTGGGGTGTAAAGGCTGCAGCTGCTGAATCAAGGTATGTATTTATCTCTGGAGGGTAAGTGGTTGGGTTACCTTAGTGGAGCAAGCAGGAAAAGTGCACTTTCTCCAATCCTTCTAGGGCAGTGCATGTCCTTGCATGGAATTGGTTTTGTCTTGTTCTTTGTATTACTCTGCGCTGTGATTGCTGGGATCTTCGCTATGACGGTGAGTGCTGATTTCATATTTGGAGTGTCTGCAGTGCCTCAGACACAACATAAACCTGCCACCCGGGCAATTATCAGTGTGATTTATAGCAGGGCCTAGGGAGGCAATATATTAATAAACGATCAGAAATCCTGAAAAACTGGCTGGATCATTTCATTGGTGGAGAAGCACCTTAGTTCACCGTGTACTGATTCCACAACCACTACAACGAAATACTACAGGAGATGGTCAGAGACTGCAGACATGATACAGGAGGTGGTCATAGACTGCAGACATGATACAGGAGATGGTCAGAGACTGCAGACGTGATACAGAAGATGGTCAGAGACTGCAGACATGATACAAGAGATGTTCAGAGACTGCAGACATGCTACAGGAGATGGTCAGAGACTGCAGACATGCTACAGGAGATGGTCAGACTGCAGACATGCTACAGGAGATGGTCAGAGACTGCAGACATGAAACGGGAGATGGTCAGGGACTGCAGACATGAGACAGGAGATGGTCAGAGGCTGCAGACATGATACAGGAGGTGGTCAGAGACTGCAGACAGGATACAGGAGATGGTCAGAGACTGCAGACAGGATACAGGAGATGGTCAGAGACTGCAGACAGGATACAGGAGGTGGTCAGAGACTGCAGACAGGATACAGGAGATGGTCAGAGACTGCAGACATGATACAGGAGGTGGTCAGAGACTGCAGACATGATGCAGAAGGTGGTCAGCGACTGTAGACATGATAAATGAGGTGGTCAGAGACTGCAGACATGATACAGGAGATGGTCAGAGACTGCAGACATGGTAAGGCAACATTCACAGCTGCGTTTCTGGCCGACAGCAAGTAGATGTGAGAAAATCAGTGTGGGGGGGGGGTCCCATCAAAAGTGTCCAGGGCCAATCACTCGCAGGTAACTGCTGCATAGCGATCACATGCGAGGGGCAGTAATTAGCTGCGGTAGCTGGCAGCCTTCCATTGCTTTAAGTTGAGCTCCCTCTCGCAGCTAATTACTGGGACCCCCCCCTCCCCGATTTTCTTGCATCTGCCAGCTGTCCGCCAGAAAACAGGACATGGTCAGAGACGGCAGACATGATACGGGAGGTGGTCAGAGACTGCAGACATGATACAGGAGGTGGTCAGAGACTGCAGACCTGATACAGGACATGGTCAGAGACGGCAGACATGATACAGGAGGTGGTCAGAGACGGCAGACATGATACAGGAGGTTGTCAGAGACGGCAGACATGATACAGGAGGTGGTCAGAGACTGCAGACATGGTACAGGAGTTGGTCAGAGACTGCAGACATGGTACAGGAGATGGTCAGAGACTGCAGACATGATACAAGAGATGGTCAGAGACTGCAGACATGATACAGGAGATGGTCAGAGAATGCAGACATGATACAGGAGATGGTCAGAGACTGCAGACATGATACAGGAGGTGGTCAGGGACTGCAGACATGATACAAGAGGTGGTCAGAGACTGCAGACATGATACAGGAGATGATCAGAGACTGCAGACATGATACAGGAGATGGTCAGAGACTGCAGACATGATACAGGAGGTGGTCAGGGACTGCAGACATGATACAAGAGGTGGTCAGAGACTGCAGACATGATACAGGAGGGGGTCAGAGACTGCAGACAGGATACAGGAGATGGTCAGAGACTGCAGACATGATACAAAAGGTGGTCAGAGACTGTAGACATGATACAGGAGGTGGTTTAAGACTGCAGACATGATACAGGAGGTGGTCAGAGACTGCAGACATGATACAGGAGGTGGTCAGGGACTGCAGACATGATACAGGAGATGATCAGGGACTGCAGACATGATACAGGAGGTGATCAGAGTCTGCAGACATGGTACAGAAGATGGTCAGAGACTGCAGACGTGGGACACATACCAGACTTTGTTAAAAAGTAGAATGGGGGGCTAAGCACTGCCATGAGGGACTTGTACCAGTGCAAAATAATTTCTAAAAACACCTTTTTATTGGGGAGACAAATCTGTTGGGGGAACTTCTAAAGGAATCTGGAAGCCTCCTTTATAATAAGGGGGCCCCCCAGATATTCAACCCCTAAAACCACCAGGTTCTGTATATTAAAGGAGACATTATATGCCACTCATTGGGTTCTTCCCCCCCACCTGGCACCCATGGCAGCTGCCCAGCTCAGCCAAGCCAGGTTCCTTCCCGGTCTATGTGTATTCTTAGTCTATATTTTCCATTGATATGGAGCTGCAGCACCCAAGTCCTGAAAAGCTGGCGAGGATCGGATGTTGTGCCCTCCTGGTGACTGCCCGCCCTCGTGCTTCTATTGTTGGTGTGAAATCGTTAAGCTTCTTGGCATCTGTTCTCTTTGAAACTCTGTGTACATAACCCACAGAAGACATTAACAGATCATCCACCACCCGTCTGACTAGATGTGCCGATCCTTAAAGGTAAATGGCAATAGAAATATTCCTTTAGACCAGTTTTCATTAAATAAATAGATATTTTTTACAAAAGTCTTAGGCAGGTGTCAAAGAATGCTGGAAATGAATGAAGAACGCTTTCAGAAATAGTAAATTAACAAAAAAAAAAGGAATCCAAATCCAATCAATTTTTGGTGTGACCGCCCTTTGCCTTTGTAGCGATACCCTCAGCTTAAGCGGGCCGCAAGGTTTGATTTGGGCCCTGAGTACAGCTCTCCAACCCACCGGCAATCGGCTCTACCCACTCTGGCACAGCTAGTCTAAAGGATACACACATATATCCTTATACTTTAAGAGAGAGATTCAAACATAGAACAGTAATAAAGGGATAACGGATTTTACTTCTTGTTATGCAAAGAAAACACACAGCAATGACAATATGATTTTTAACTTGTATGCAGAGCCCTGCAATGACAGTCACATTACACCATAAGAATAAAGGGGGGTAAAGGAACGCCACGTGGGGCGACCGTTAACTAGGTACCCTATGGCACAACAGCTAAATGTATACCTAACGGATCAGGCCTGATCCCTTACTCTAAAACTTAGTCCTGTAAGAATAATGGATTCTTCACCGGCTTGCTGTAGAGGTGGTGCACATAAGAGTAATAAACACTTTGTAATCCAACAGGGAGAATCTGAACAACTGACCGTACTTCACTAGAGATCCTCTGGATCAGTCCTGCTGCGGATCTCCAGTGAGAGTCTTAAAGTGAGGTGGTAGGCCTCGGCAGTCTATAGGCACAGTACTATAAACAGGTTATTGGATGAGCTTTCGCTCAGCTCACCCTCCGGACGCGACCCGTCCGGGACTTCCACCGGCTGTGTCGTCACTCGCACACAGCGGTTGCTGCCATCGGGTCTCCGATCCAATCTAGGCTGCAGGCAGGAGATGTTGGATGCCACCCAGGCTCGCAAAGGGTGGAAGGCTCTTTGGTTCGCTGTAAGAAGTCCCCAGGCTTCAGGCCCTCACACAGCACAGCTCCGCACAGGTGGATCAGTCTCAGCCGTCCCGTGTCCAAAGAGAGCGAGTCAGGCCTCGCCCCTTCCTTATATCACTTCCCCCATGAGTCTCTGGGGCATAACCCAAAACATCCGGTGAACAGTGGAGCTCTGGGAACCGTAGTTCTTTCTCCTAATTAAAGGGGAAACACCCCGCTACACACTCCCCCCACTAAAACTCTTTGGTCCCCAAAGATAAACAATTTAACAACAATTCTGAACCAATTTACTGAATGCGGAGTATGATGTTGGTACAGGGAATTTCCACCAAAACTCAGAGGTGGGGTTCCCTATACCACAGGTCACACTAGCATGGGTGGCCTGTCTAACTGTGCCAGAGAGTGAGCTGGGGTTGCCTTCCACCAAATGAACAGTGGAAGGATCTGAGCACTCAGTACTTCTTCTGGCAGTGGCAACAGAGTCCTCTGAGCTTTTTCCCAATTGAGGGTAGGTTAATCTCCTGGGAGGCCTCACGACTCTGTAAGTTCTTTGCTCCCTTGGGACTTCAGGCTCAGGTACCACAGGCTCTGCGTCAGGAACACTTTCTGACATCATCACTGATTCTGGGGCCTCTTCCTCCTCTGCTTCTGAGTAAAGGCCCGGAATATCTTCCCAGCATTCAGGCACATCACTGGATGGAATGAACTCTGTAGCCTCTGGGTTCAGGGTCCCATCCTGTGTATCTTCAGTGGGTGGAAGGTCTATGGCGGAACTCCCTGGAGTTGAGGAGGGCCATAGCCACTCAAGTTCTCCCCTCCCATCTTCACTTGGTTGGGAAGCCTGTCCATCCCTAGCTCGGAGGGTCTGAGACCGAGTGTTGGGTCTGGGGGTATCCAAGATGGAAACAGATTCCGGCAGGTTCTTCACTGAAGGTATCCTGACTGCCTCTTTAAGTGGGAGTAAGTGATTTCTGTGCCAGGTTTTCAAGGGTCCCACTCTCCCCTCTGGCTTTAACTTATACACCGGTAGTCCAGGAAGTTTTCTACAAATGACATAAGGCTCGGACCTCCATCTATCAGCAAGTTTATGCTTCCCTGGGATCCCTAGGTTGCGTAGCAGCACACGGTCTCCAGGCTGCAGGTCTTGCACTCGAACCTTCAGGTCAAAGTTCCTTTTATTTCTGACCCCTCTCCGGTCTAAGGCCGCTTGGGCTTGTTCATAGGCCGCTTTCAGTTTATACCTAAGTCGGTCCACATATCCTTTGTGGGAGGTAGCAGAGGTATAGTCTAGGGAAATGCCAAAGGCCAGATCCACTGGCAATCTTGCTTCTCTCCCAAACATGAGGCGGTAGGGAGAGTAACCCGTCACATCACTGGTGGTGCAATTGTAGGCATGCACCAAAGTGGATATGTGTTGACTCCAATGCTGCTTCTTCTCTGTCTCCAGAGTCCCCAGCATGTTTAACAAAGTCCGATTAAACCTCTCAGGCTGGGCATCTCCTTGTGGATGATAAGGGGTAGTCCTGGTCTTTTCCACTCCCAGGGAGTCCAGTAGGTTCCGGATCAGGCGACTCTCAAAGTCCCTTCCTTGGTCGGAGTGGATTCTCTGTGGTAATCCATAGTGGACGAAGTATTTTTCTAGAAGCACCTTAGCTACAGTGGAAGCCTTCTGGTCTCTGGTGGGGAACGCCTGTGCATAACGGGTGAAATGATCGGTTACCACCAGAACATTTCCCAATCCACTCAAATCGGGTTTGAGGCAGAGAAAGTCAATGCATACCAGATCCATTGGGCCTTGACTCTGTAGGTGGCCCATTGGGGCAGCTTGATGGGGTAGAGTCTTCCTCTGGATGCATCGTGCACAGGAGTGGCAATATTCCTCCACTTCAGCCCTCATACAGGGCCAATAGAACCGGCTTCTGACAAGTTGGAAGGTTCTTTCAGCTCCCAGGTGACCATGCTGGTCATGTAAGGCAACCAGCACAGTCTCTCGGTGCTTCTCTGGGAGAAACAACTGCCATTTATCCTCAGAGTCACCAGAGGGGCCCCTTCGGTAGACCACTCCCTGATGGACCTGTAGCTTGTCTAGCTCCCTCCATAGCAGACGAGCCTCCTTGGAGGGGTGATGTCGAAGTTTCTCTGGACTCTCGTTTTCCAATGCTTCAAAGACCAATCTCCCTATGGGGTCTTCCAATTGGTCGCACCTCAGTTCCTTCTTAGACAGCTTCGACAAGCCTTCCTCTTCAAGTTGAGTCACCCCACAGTAGTGTTTTGGAACTCCCACTGTGGTAACTCCTATTTCCTCTGCTCTGGAGCCTCCTCGGGCTTGGAATTCAGCTCCTTGACAAAGGGCCCGCACCCCGTCCGGTGCTACCTGAGTCCAGTCCTCCCAGTCATCAGCCATGGCATGAGATCTTCGGGACAGGGCATCTGCATCCCTATTTCCAGCCCCTGGTCTGTACTTCAGACTGAAGTTGAACCCAGATAATGCAGCTAGCCACCTGTGTCCTGTGGCATCCAACTTGGCAGTGGTGAACAGGTAGGTCAGGGGGTTGTTATCTGTTTTCACTGTAAACTCTGCTCCATAAAGGTAATCTCTTAGTTTGTCCACAACTGCCCATTTGAGGGCCAAGAACTCCAACTTATGGGTGGGGTAGTTTTTCTCCGAGGGGGTCAGACTTCGACTCACATAAGCCACTGGTCGCATTTGCTCTTCATGCTCCTGATAGAGCACTCCCCCTAGGCCTTCATGACTAGCATCAACATGTAACTCGTAGGGTCTGGTGGGATCAGCATAGGCCAATACTGGGGCTGTGGTGAGGCTCCTCTTCAAGGTTCTGAAGGCCTCTTCACACCTGGGGGTCCACTGATCTTGAACCGACTCCCCGGGTCTTCTAGGGCCCAAGCCATCCTCTTCCCCTTCAGTCCGGAGCAGTTCATTTAAAGGCTTGGCAATACGGGCAAACCCATCCACAAACCTCCTATAATAGGAGCAGAACCCCAGGAAAGATCTAAGTTCGGTGACTGTTGTGGGTCTTGGCCAGGAGGTAACCACCTCCAACTTCTCAGGATCAGTCGCCACCCCTTTTTCAGACACTACGTGTCCCAGATAATTCACCGAAGACTGGTAGAACCGACACTTCTCGGGGGAAAGCTTCAACCCCTCTTCATTAAGTCTCCTCAACACTTTCTCCAATCGGGCCTCATGTTCCTCCAGAGTTCTCCCGAAAACAATGACATCGTCCAGGTACACTAGGACTTCTATGAGGTTCATGTCTCCAACAGTCTTCTCCATGAGTCGTTGGAAAGTAGCTGGGGCTCCAGATAGGCCCTGGGGCATTCTGTTAAACTCAAAGAATCCCACAGGAGTTATGAAAGCGGTCTTTTCCCTATCCTCTGGGTGCATGGGAATTTGATAGTACCCGCTCTTGAGGTCCATCACGCTGAACCACTTAGCTCCAGACAAACTCTGTAAGGCGTCCTCTATCCTTGGCGTGGTGTACTGATCAGGGGTGGTCCTCCTGTTGAGAGTTCTGTAGTCAATGCAGAGCCTCAGCGACCCATTCTTCTTCCTGACCACCACTATTGGAGAGGCATAAGGGCTCCTGGACTCTCGAATCACCCCAGTCTTTTTCAGTTCTGCAAGCTGTTCTCTCAGATCCTCCAGATCTGCCAGCGGAACCCGCCTGACTCTCTCCCTGAACGGTTTGTCTTCTTGCAGGCGGATGCGGTGGGTAGCACTCCTCGCACGCCCCACATCGAATTCATCTTTTGAGAAAATCTTCTCCCATCTAGTCAGCTGGGCCTTGGCTCTCTCCTTCCAGGCCCCAGGTAAGTTCGGGTTCTCAATGGAAAGTTTTTCCCAAACATCTCCTTCTTCACCCGCTTGCTTCACTTCTGACCAGCTGACTGGGACCGCAGGACTCACCTGTCCCAGCAACATCCGGGCAGGTATCTCTATGGCCCTTCCTGTAGAGTTCCTTACACTCACCGGGACTCTTCCCCTGGCTTTCTTCAAGGCCTTGATTGGAATCACTTCCGGTATCACTTCCAGGCCTGAGTGATCTTCCCTTGGGTTGGATTCCAGCATGACAAAGGGGCCAGGCTGCTCCCAGGTGAGCTTCACAGTGGCCTTGAGGCAAGCCACCTGTCCGGGCTGCAGCACCACTCCTTCTCTCCCCAGTCTCCACACCTTCCCTATCCCCTCTCCTGGGGTCTTCTGCTCCAACACTAACCGTTGGTAGGCTGTCTTCAGCATGGGATGGATGTTTGGATCTTGATGGCTCCTCATCTTCACCAGGGGGGTCAGAAGTCTTCTCACTAGATCCGTATTGGTGCCTATGATGAGGGACATCTTGTTGGCCCCGGGTGGTCTAGGACACACAACCGCCAGGGTGTCGAATACTTCTGTCTTCCCAGCCACAGAGGGGTCGAATGTCAGCTTTATGGGTAGATAACCATCATAAGGGAAACTCTGCGTTCCCAGGCCCCATATCTCCAGCTCTTCTATCTTCCGTATAGGGAAATGGCTTAAGTGCCTATCATAGAAGTCTCTATACAATAAAGTCACTTGAGCTCCAGTATCCAGAAGGGCCTTCGTATATACTCCTTCCACCTGGATAGATACCGTGGGGGACGGGCCGACCAATTCTTCTGGGTACGGCCGGCTTGAGGTCACTCTCTTCTGAGGACTTGTCTTCATCCAGTTGGTTTTTAACTTTGTTCTCCCCTGAGCCTGGTATGCACTGACCCTCGCCACCCTAATGGGGTTACAAACCCGCTGAGGGATGTTATTGTCTCTTGGTTGTAGGCATTCCTTCTTGGGAGTGCTAAATTTCTTCTGAGGGGTCTTGTCCCCTCTCTCTGGTGTGTATCTTGGTTGAGAAACCCTAAATTCCTTCTCAGGGGTCGTGTTTTCTCTCTTCCTCCTATTCAGTTTGGAGCTCACTGAAAGAGATGGGCACCCGGTTGACTCCCTCACCGGGGCCCTCTGGCGTTTCCCGCCGGCTGGCAATTATCCATTTTCTTCTTCTTAGGACTGGAACACCTACTGGCAAAGTGGCCACTGCCTCCGCAGTTGTAGCATAACATCTCTTCTCGGTCCCGAGTGGGACTCGGTATTGACGTATCTGGGAACAACTCCTTTCTGGGGCTTGGTTTCTCTGCTCCACCTTGACCTTTCGCCATTATAGCAGTCATCATCTCCATCATCTGGGACATCTGCAACTTCAAAGTGTCCACCTCCGCTCCCCTATCGGGAGTCATGGCCGGTGTAACTATTGCTACCGGCTGTTTGACGGGCTCTATCAGGCGTTCTTTTTTTTTTTCTTCCAATATAGCCTCTTCCTCTCTAATCATTCGGATGAGGTCAGGGTACTCCAGATTCTTCCCATCCTGCCGGGCACGCAGTGTCCATGCAATTGGATCCATGGGTTGAGCTCCCCTCACTACCTGTTGAGCACGGGCCTCATCTACTTTCCCTGGGCTGATCCCCTTCTTTAGGATCATCCTATGCAGTATTTTGTCCAGGCGTCCCATATAGTCTGATAGTTTCTCACCTTCCTTCTGGTAGCAATGCTCCAGCTAATAAACAAGCTCCGTGACTTTCTCTGTCCCACCAAACACATTCTGTAACACATCGAGGCACTCTTGTGCAGTACAATCTGCCTTGCTCATCTTCAGGTTGCGTACGGCCTCTAGAGCAGGCCCTTTCAAACTTTCCACAACCCTCTGTTTCTTTCTGCGGTCCGGAACTTCCCATTCCTCTAGTGCCTGAGTTGCGCTGTCTAGCCACTCCTCAAATCCCTCTTCTTCCAAGGGTACTGGTTTCCTCCCTGAAAACATCCGGAGTTTCCTGTACCCCGACATCGGGTAATCTGTGGGCTCTTTCTTGCACTGAGCTACAATCTCCCCCAGAACAGCGCATAATTCTGCACTAAGGGTGCCTGGGCTTGTCCTGGGACTCTTTGTGTCCTTCTGTGGGGATGACGGGGAAGATGGCTGCGGTGACAGTGTTATTTTTGTCTGAGGGCTGTCTCTTGTGCGCGGCAGCGCATGCAGCAAATGATAGACCTGATCGTCCTCATCTTGTATGCTGTTGCCTCTAAACTGTTCAGGAATTTCTGCCTGCCATTCCAGTAAGACATGTGAAAGTCCACCACTAGTTTTCACATCTATCACCCATGGTTTGTGAATCGGTGATAGGGACATTATGAGTTGTATCATTGCTTGTGTCTGCCATATCCCCGGGAGTTCTATAACTGCCGTCCTGGCTGGGTCTACGCCCCATCTCTTGTACCACTGTCCCACCTCTATCGGGTCCATGCCGGTAGCTTCTGGCGGTTTCACCGCTGTCTCAGTAATCCCGGATGTACGAGCCCCCACGTGTAGCAATACCCTCAGCTTAAGCGGGCCGCAAGGTTTGATTTGGGCCCTGAGTACAGCTCTCCAACCCACCGGCAATCGGCTCTACCCACTCTGGCACAGCTAGTCTAAAGGATACACACATATATCCTTATACTTTAAGAGAGAGATTCAAACATAGAACAGTAATAAAGGGATAACGGATTTTACTTCTTGTTATGCAAAGAAAACACACAGCAATGACAATATGATTTTTAACTTGTATGCAGAGCCCTGCAATGACAGTCACATTACACCATAAGAATAAAGGGGGGTAAAGGAACGCCACGTGGGGCGACCGTTAACTAGGTACCCTATGGCACAACAGCTAAATGTATACCTAACGGATCAGGCCTGATCCCTTACTCTAAAACTTAGTCCTGTAAGAATAATGGATTCTTCACCGGCTTGCTGTAGAGGTGGTGCACATAAGAGTAATAAACACTTTGTAATCCAACAGGGAGAATCTGAACAACTGACCGTACTTCACTAGAGATCCTCTGGATCAGTCCTGCTGCGGATCTCCAGTGAGAGTCTTAAAGTGAGGTGGTAGGCCTCGGCAGTCTATAGGCACAGTACTATAAACAGGTTATTGGATGAGCTTTCGCTCAGCTCACCCTCCGGACGCGACCCGTCCGGGACTTCCACCGGCTGTGTCGTCACTCGCACACAGCGGTTGCTGCCATCGGGTCTCCGATCCAATCTAGGCTGCAGGCAGGAGATGTTGGATGCCACCCAGGCTCGCAAAGGGTGGAAGGCTCTTTGGTTCGCTGTAAGAAGTCCCCAGGCTTCAGGCCCTCACACAGCACAGCTCCGCACAGGTGGATCAGTCTCAGCCGTCCCGTGTCCAAAGAGAGCGAGTCAGGCCTCGCCCCTTCCTTATATCACTTCCCCCATGAGTCTCTGGGGCATAACCCAAAACATCCGGTGAACAGTGGAGCTCTGGGAACCGTAGTTCTTTCTCCTAATTAAAGGGGAAACACCCCGCTACACCTTCAAACCAGCATCAGTTCTTCTAGGGAGACTTAAGCCTCGTACACACGACCGAGTTTCTCGGCAAGAACCAGCAAGAAACTTGCTGGCAGAGATTTTTTGCCGAGAAATTCGTTCGTGTGTATGGTTTCTCGTCAAGAAAAGCGACAAGTATCTCGACGAGAAAATAGAGATCCTGCTCTCTATTTTCTCGTCGAGATTCTCGTCGGCATGTTTCTCGACGAGAAAAGTGAGTGTGTGTACACTTACCTGTCCTCCCGGAAGCCCGCGCATGTTCGAAATGAATTTGACGCATGCGCGGTAGCTTCCTAGGCATACGTAGGGTATACCAAGATGGCGGCGACGGCATCGAATGTGACGAGCGCATGCTCGTCGTAGTCGATGACGTCACCGCGTACGCTCCATTCAAAGAACCGCGGGTTCTTTGAATCGAGCGTGTGTACACTCGGCCGGGACAAGTTTCTTGTCCAAGAATCTCGTTGAAAAAAACGACATGTTTTTTTCGACGAGAATCTCGGCCGTGTGTACGAGGGCTTACACACAGTTTATGAAGGAACTCGGCAGGTAGGTTGTTCCAAAGACCTTGGAGAAGTAACTATATATATATATATGTGTGTGTGGTGTATAAAAAGTGGGTGTGGCTTATTACTCATTTTTGGAATCTGCATAATATATAACTCCTCAATCTGGAGCGTGATTACATCTGACCTCCTGCCTTTGTGTATAAACATTGATCAGACAGGAGACAGATACAAAGTAACATTGTTTATAAACATTGATCAGACAGGAGATGGAGAGATACAAAGTAACATTGTTTATAAACATTGATCAGACGGGAGATAGAGAGATACAAAGTAACATTGTTTATAAACATTGATCAGAAGGGAGATCGAGAGATACAAAGTAACATTGTTTATAAACATTGATCAGAAGGGAGATAGAGAGATACAAAGTAACATTGTGTATAAACATTGATCAGACGGGAGACAGAGAGGTACAAAGTAACATTGTTTATAAACATTGATCAAAATTGATCTCTGTCTCCCGTCTGATCAATGTTTATTAGATTACATTGATTAGATGGGAGATAGAGAGATACAAAGTAACATTGTTTATAAACATTAATCAGACGGGAGATAGAGAGATACAAAGTAACATTATTTATAAACATCGATCAGATGGGGTACAGAGAGATACAAAGTAACATTGTGTATAAACATTGATCAGACGGGAGACAGAGAGGTACAAAGTAACATTGTTTATAAACATTGATCAGACGGGAGATGGAGAGATACAAAGTAACATTGTTTATAAACATTGATCAAAATTGATCTCTGTCTCCCGTCTGATCAATGTTTATTAGATTACATTGATTAGACGGGAGATAGAGAGATACAAAGTAACATTGTTTATAAACATTGATCAGACGGGAGATAGAGAGATACAAAGTAACATTATTTATAAACATCGATCAGATGGGAGACAGAGAGATACAAAGTAACATTGTTTATAAACATTGTCCAGACAGGAGATAGAGAGATACAAAGGATCATTTTTATCTATAATTATACTATTTTTTGTAAATGACACTGATGTTAACTTAGAAAAAAGTGAATTTTTTAGTTCTTTGTTTTTTGTCTCTTTGTTTTTGTTTTGTTCTTTGTTTTTGTATGATTTGCATAAAGATGATATTATTTTTGCATAACAACCAAAAGAAAGCCTTGTTTCTGCTTAACCACTTGACTTCCGGAAGGTTCTCCCTCCTTCGTGACCAGGGCATTTATTGCTATTCAGCACTGCGTTGTTTTACCTGGAAATTGCGCCGCCATGCAACGCTGTCCACAAATGAAACATATTATTATTTTTATTTTTTTTACACAAGTTGAGCTTTCTTTTGGTGGTGTTTGATCACCACTGTTTTTTCTAAATTTCTTTTTATTATATAAATGAAAAAAAAGACCGAAACATTTGAAAAGAAAACAATATTCTTGACTTTCTGTTACAAAACACATCCAATCATTTTTTTTATATATTTTTTTTTTTTTTACGAGAAATATCATTTTTTTTTTTTTTTTTTTAACAAGAAATATAATTTATTTATTTTTAAATCAATTTTTTTTTTCATAAATTTAGGCCAAAAATGTTTTCTACTAAAAAAAAAAAAAAAAAAAAACCATTAAAAAAAAAACAAAAAACAATAAACGTATATTAATTGGTTTGTGCGAAAGCTATAGCGTCCACAAACTATTGGATATCCTGTAGCTGTGTATTTAGTTTGGCTGCCGTAAGACCTGCCGGTAAACTGTAACAGGACTCTGACCTCTGCAGGAATGTCGTGCGAAGCCAGATCTTTCCCTGGTGTGGCTCCTCGTCAGTCGCAATCCAACGCAAAGGACTGTGCAGGGAACACGCCGCCCATGCCAAGTCTTTGGTAAACAAATAAAAAAATGGAGCTGCCAGCACAGCGCAGGCTCGATGGTGGCGTCCTGTGACTTATGCGGCGCGGTGCACGTACCTGCTTGGCAAGAGGGACAACCTGGCCCCAAGTCAACAGGAACCTCTCACCCCAAGCTTGGCACCAAGACCTAATCCTGTAATTGCCTCTTTTATTTTTCCCCCAAAACAAAAGAAACTATTTTTATTTTCTGTACATCATTTTGATAGGCAGACATCTGGCGTGCAAAGCCTTGCCATGTAATGGCATCCTCTTACCTGTACAGAGGATACATTTCTTGTAACACAGGTGGCGAGGCTTTGTAGTCATATACCTGGAGAGATATCAACCAGACTTCTACAATATAGTCATTTTTGAGCACCAATGATGCCACCTTAAGGCTGAAGTTTAGTCAGCTTGCCCCTGTAGGGTTGCCACCTCATCTCTTTAAACCCGAACACGTAGTCATTACTAGACATGTGCAATTCGTTTCGTACGAATCGAAAATTTGTACGAATTTCCGAAAATTCGTGCATTCGGAAGCATCCGAAATACAAATTTCTATTCTTACGAATTTTATACGAAATTTCATTGACAAATTTTATTTTGGGAGTGGGAGAGACGGCTCAGACTGGTACTGGTAGTTGATGGGAGATTCAGAATCGGACAAAATAAGAATGTTCGTTAATATCGTTTTATTATTGTCATAATAATTGCGATTATTCGTTATGATGAAGTTAAAAACCCAGGAAGTCAGCACAGCACAGGGATGGTGGGAGCCCCTCATAATGAGCACAGCACAGGGATGGTGGGAGCCCCTCATAATGAGCACAGCACAGGGATGGTGGGAGCCCCTCATAATGAGCACAGCACAGGGATGGTGGGAGCCCCTCATAATGAGCACAGCACAGGGATGGTGGGAGCCCCTCATAATGAGCACAGCACAGGGATGGTGGGAGCCCCTCATAATGAGCACAGCACAGGGATGGTGGGAGCCCCTCATAATGATCACATCACAGGGATGTTGGGAGCCCCTCATAATGATCACATCACAGGGATGGTGGGAGCCCCTCATAATGAGCACAGCACAGGGATGGTGGGAGCCCCTCATAATGATCACATCACAGGGATGTTGGGAGCCCCTCATAATGATCACATCACAGGGATGGTGGGAGCCCCTCATAATGATCACATCACAGGGATGGTGGGAGCCCCTTATAATGAGCACAGCACAGGGATGGTGGGAGCCCCTTATAATGATCACATCACAGGGATGGTGGGAGCCCCTTATAATGAGCACAGCACAGGGATGGTGGGAGCCCCTTATAATGATCACATCACAGGGATGGTGGGAGCCCCTTATAATGAGCACAGCACAGGGATGGTGGGAGCCCCTCATAATGAGCACAGCACAGGGATGGTGGGAGCCCCTCATAATGAGCACAGCACAGGGATGGTGGGAGCCCCTCATAATGAGCACAGCACAGGGATGGTGGGAGCCCCTTATAATGATCACATCACAGGGATGGTGGGAGCCCCTCATAATGAGCACAGCACAGGGATGATGGGAGCCCCTCATAATGAGCACAGCACAGGGATGGTGGGAGCCCCTCATAATGAGCACAGCACAGGGATGATGGGAGCCCCTCATAATGAGCACAGCACAGGGATGGTGGGAGCCCCTCATAATGAGCACAGCACAGGGATGGTGGGATCCCCTCATAATGATCACATCACAGGGATGGTGGGAGCCCCTCATAATGAGCACAGCACAGGGATGGTGGGAGCCCCTCATAATGAGCACAGCACAGGGATGGTGGGAGCCCCTCATAATGATCACATCACAGGGATGTTGGGAGCCCCTCATAATGATCACATCACAGGGATGGTGGGAGCCCCTCATAATGAGCACAGCACAGGGATGGTGGGAGCCCCTCATAATGATCACATCACAGGGATGGTGGGAGCCCCTTATAATGATCACATCACAGGGATGGTGGGAGCCCCTTATAATGATCACATCACAGGGATGGTGGGAGCCCCTCATAATGAGCACAGCACAGGGATGGTGGGAGCCCCTCATAATGAGCACAGCACAGGGATGGTGGGAGCCCCTCATAATGAGCACAGCACAGGGATGATGGGAGCCCCTCATAATGAGCACAGCACAGGGATGGTGGGAGCCCCTCATAATGAGCACAGCACAGGTATGATGGGAGCCCCTCATAATGAGCACAGCACAGGGATGATGGGAGCCCCTCATAATGAGCACAGCACAGGGATGATGGGAGACCCTCATAATGAGCACAGCACAGGGATGATGGGAGCCCCTCATAATGAGCTCAGCACAGGTATGATGGGAGCCCCTCATAATGAGCTCAGCACAGGGATGGTGGGAGCCCCTCATAATGAGCACAGCACAGGGATGGTGGGAGCCCCTCATAATGAGCACAGCACAGGGATGGTGGGAGCCCCTCATAATGAGCACAGCACAGGGATGGTGGGATCCCCTCATAATGATCACATCACAGGGATGGTGGGAGCCCCTTATAATGAGCACAGCACAGGGATGATGGGAGCCCCTCATAATGAGCACAGCACAGGGATGGTGGGATCCCCTCATAATGATCACATCACAGGGATGGTGGGATCCCCTCATAATGATCACATCACAGGGATGGTGGGAGCCCCTTATAATGAGCACAGCACAGGGATGGTGGGAGCCCCTTATAATGAGCACAGCACAGGGATGATGGGAGCCCCTCACAAGGAGCACAATGAGTCCGATGACTGCCATATTGAGAAAGGTATTTTTTGCTTTTTAAATTCATCATAACGAATGTTCGTAATTGTTACGAAAAGTTAATGAATCTAACGAAAATTCATGTTTCGTATGAAACGAATCCAAATTGAATTTCAGACACGAATTACGAAATACGAATTTTCGTCTAATACGAAACGGAGCGGAACGAAACAAATTTATTGATGGCGCCCATGTCTACTAATTACACGGGGTGGTAGCCTCAGAACTTGTGCAATCAATATGTGTTCAGGTTTAAAAGGGATGAGGTGACAACTCTACTTGCCTGGTTCCTCACTCCCTACTTATCAATATGCTAATGACATTTCTACCCCCTTCCCACCCCCTCACAGTGGCTCTTTAAATAGGTGGACATCCCGACCACTTGATCATTGATGTTGGTGGTCACATGATCAGGAGCCCATCCTACCAGGGACCAGGAGGTGTCTGTCACCACTCAGTCAAGGTTCTCAGCACATTCTCAGTGCAGAAACCTCAGCCGCCATGCACGGATATGTGCAACGTGTGGGCATTAGTATCCACCCATCTGTGCCACAACCTTTATACTTTGCATGGTCAGCAATACGTTAAATTATACCTTCACATTTTCATTACACACAACAATTACTTTGTTTCTCTATCTCCCGTCTGATCAATGTTTATAAACAATGTTACTTTGTATCTCTCTATCTCCCATCTGATCAATGTTTATAAACAATGTTACTTTGTATCTCTCTACCTCCCGTCTGATCAATGTTTATAAACAATGTTACTTTGTATCTCTCTACCTCCCGTCTGATCAATGTTTATAAACAATTGTTACTTTGTATCACTCTCCTGAGCCTCCTTGATTGACAGAACTGAAATCAATGAAAGGGGCAGGCCAAGGACAGCCAGGCCGGGGAGAAAGGGACTAGTTGGGTCCTCCAGCCTGAAAATGAGATGAGCTCTATGTGACTTGCTGCAGCTTCTAATGCACATTGTGAGAAGCTCACAGTGTGCAGTGAATTTAGAGGAAGCCATTTCAGTCCAGGAGAGGAGCCGGTACACCTGTGCAAGACTGAAGGGTAAGGCCGGAGTTGATCTTTAAGTCCCGGTTGAACAATACTGAATGGGAGGAGGGATATCTGTTATTGTGGAGAAGTCATAAAGTGGCAATTATATGTGAAATTACGGTATTAAAAGACTTGAACCCGTCGTCGTTTTCTACCATTCACTGTACAAACATCTGCTGAGATAAATGGATGTGAGAATGGATGAGACGTACACACATGTAATTTATAACCTCGACAAGTTTAAACACTGGGTTGGTGCTATAAATCCACGGGGCCGCAGTGAGAGCGCTCGGGACATTTTTTTTGTGTGTCTGATGGATGGTTATGAGGAAAGACATCACCGGGACACTCACTTACATTATCCGAGTGTTAGAAGGGCGGATCGTATCAATCATACGCCCGGGAAAACTATTCCTTATCGCGATTAATGAGACGCTTCACGCTAAAGTCATCAGTCAGCGCTTGTCCGGGGTACGTCCCGCTGCGTGACGGGCCCGGCATTCAGTGGGACAGGTGGGATTGCACAGGTGACCCAGAGAAATACTTCCAGGTCCTGACAATGTAGCTTTTATTTATTGGCCTATTTATCAATTCTTGTCATTAATATGCCATCATATCTTCCCCCCGAAGGAGGGGAGCGGGAGCTGCTATCCCAATAAAATCCATAAGTAATGATAATGTGTACATTATGGGGTGCCGGTCCCATCTGTCAGTCCCTCCACAGGCTGACAGTTCACAAATGTCAGAGAAAGAGGGAGTTCTCTCCAGTCTGTTATGAATGTCTCGTACTTTCTGTTGTCTGCTCATGGTACCTTCTGTGGTCTGCTCATGGTACTTTCTGTGGTCTGCTCATGTTACTTTCTGTGGTCTGCTCATGTTACTTTCTGTGGTCTGCTCATGTTACTTTCTGTGGTCTGCTCATGGTACCTTCTGTGGTCTGCTCATGGTACTTTCTGTGGTCTGCTCATGGTACCTTCTGTGGTCTGCTCATCGTACCTTCTGTGGTCTGCTCATGGTACTTTCTGTTGTCTGCTCATGGTACCTTCTGTGGTCTGCTCATGTTACTTTCTGTGGTCTGCTCATGGTACCTTCTGTGGTCTGCTCATCGTACCTTCTGTGGTCTGCTCATGGTACTTTCTGTTGTCTGCTCATGGTACCTTCTGTGGTCTGCTCATGGTACTTTCTGTGATCTGCTCATGGTACCTTCTGTGGTCTGCTCATCAAACCTTCTGTGGTCTGCTCATGTTACTTTCTGTTGTCTGCTCATGGTACCTTCTGTGGTCTGCTCATCAAATCTTCTGTGGTCTGCTCATGTTACTTTCTGTTGGCTGCTCATTGTACCTTCTGTGGTCTGCTCATGGTACCTTCTGTGGTCTGCTCATGGTACCTTCTGTGGTCTGCTCATCAAACCTTCTGTGGTCTGCTCATGGTACCTTCTGTGGTCTGCTCATCAAATCTTCTGTGGTCTGCTCATGGTACCTTCTGTGGTCTGCTCATCAAATCTTCTGTGGTCTGCTCATGTTACTTTCTGTGGTCTGCTCATGGTACCTTCTGTGGTCTGCTCATGGTACCTTCTGTGGTCTGCTCATGGTACCTTCTGTGGTCTGCTCATCAAACCTTCTGTGGTCTGCTCATGGTACCTTCTGTGGTCTGCTCATGGTACCTTCTGTGGTCTGCTCATCAAACCTTCTGTGGTCTGCTCATGGTACTTTCTGTGGTCTGCTCATGGTACCTTCTGTGGTCTGCTCATCAAACCTTCTGTGGTCTGCTCATGGTACTTTCGGTGGTCTGCTCATGGTACCTTCTGTGGTCTGCTCATCAAACCTTCTGTGGTCTGCTCATGGTACTTTCTGTGGTCTGCTCATGGTACCTTCTGTGGTCTGCTCATCAAACCTTCTGTGGTCTGCTCATGGTACTTTCTGTGGTCTGCTCATGGTACCTTCTGTGGTCTGCTCATCAAACCTTCTGTGGTCTGCTCATGGTACTTTCTGTGGTCTGCTCATGGTACCTTCTGTGGTCTGCTCATGAAACCTTCTGTGGTCTGCTCATGTTACTTTCTGTTGTCTGCTCATGGTACCTTCTGTGGTCTGCTCATCAAATCTTCTGTGGTCTGCTCATGTTACTTTCTGTGGTCTGCTCATGGTGCCTTCTGTGGTCTGCTCATGGTACCTTCTGTGGTCTGCTCATGGTACCTTCTGTGGTCTGCTCATCAAACCTTCTGTGGTCTGCTCATGGTACCTTCTGTGGTCTGCTCATGGTACCTTCTGTGGTCTGCTCATGGTACCTTCTGTGGTCTGCTCATGGTACTTTCTGTGGTCTGCTCATGGTACCTTCTGTGGTCTGCTCATCAAACCTTCTGTGGTCTGCTCATGGTACTTTCTGTGGTCTGCTCATTGTACCTTCTGTGGTCTGCTCATCAAACCTTCTGTGGTCTGCTCATGGTACTTTCTGTGGTCTGCTCATGGTACCTTCTGTGGTCTGCTCATCAAACCTTCTGTGGTCTGCTCATGGTACTTTCTGTGGTCTGCTCATGGTACCTTCTGTGGTCTGCTCATCAAACCTTCTGTGGTCTGCTCATGGTACTTTCTGTGGTCTGCTCATGGTACCTTCTGTGGTCTGCTCATCAAACCTTCTGTGATCTGCTCATGGTACTTTCTGTGGTCTGCTCATGGTACCTTCTGTGGTCTGCTCATCAAACCTTCTGTGGTCTGCTCATGGTACTTTCTGTGGTCTGCTCGTTGTACCTTTTGTGGTCTGCTCATGGTACTTTCTGTGGTCTGCTCGTCGTACTTTCTGTGGTCTACTCATGGTACTTTCTGTGGTCTGCTCATGGTACTTTCTGTGGTCTGCTCATGGTATTTTGGTGGTCTGCTCATGGTACTTTCTGTGGTCTGCTCATGGTACTTTCTGTGGTCTGTTCATCATACTTTCTGTGGTCTGCTCATGGTACTTTCTGTGGTCTGCTCATGGTACCTTCTGTGGTCTGCTCATCAAACCTTCTGTGGTCTGCTCATGGTACTTTCTGTGGTCTGCTCGTTGTACCTTTTGTGGTCTGCTCATGGTACTTTCTGTGGTCTGCTCGTCGTACTTTCTGTGGTCTACTCATGGTACTTTCTGTGGTCTGCTCATGGTACTTTCTGTGGTCTGCTCATGGTATTTTGGTGGTCTGCTCATGGTACTTTCTGTGGTCTGCTCATGGTACTTTCTGTGGTCTGTTCATCATACTTTCTGTGGTCTGCTCATGGTATTTCTGTGGTCTGCTCATGGTATTTCTGTGGTCTGCTCATGGTATTTCTGTGGTCTGCTCATGGTACTTTCTGTGGTCTACTCAACATACTTTATGTGGTCTGCCCATCGGCCGCGTTACCCGTTCACATTCCCGCTTTCAGGACTTCTCAGGAATCCCATTCCACTTGCCATTTGACACTCTCCGACGCTTGAAGGGTTCAAGCCTACTCTGAAAACTCACCTCTAGTACTGCATTCCCCTCCTCTGTCACACACTCCAGTACTGCTTCCTCCTCTGCTGTCACACAATCCATTATTGCTTCCTCCTCTGCTGTCACACAATCCATTACTGCTTCTTCTTCTTCTGCTGTCACACACTTCAGTACTGCTTCTTCTGCTGTCACACACTTTAGTACTGCTTCCTTCTCTACTGTCAGACACTCCAGTACTGCTTCTTCCTCTGCTGTCATACACTTCAGTACTGCTTCTTCCTCTGCTGTCACACACTCCAGTACTGCTTCTTCCTCTGCTGTCACACACTTTAGTACTGCTTCCTTCTCTACTGTCAGACACTCCAGTACTGCTTCTTCCTCTGCTGTCATACACTTCAGTACTGCTTCTTCCTCTGCTGTCACACACTCCAGTACTGCTTCTTCCTCTGCTGTCATACACTTCAGTACTGCTTCTTCCTCTGCTGTCACACACTCCAGTACCGCTTCTTCCCCTGCTGTCATACACTTCAGTTCTGCTTCTTCTTCTGCTGTCACACATTTTAGTACTGCTTCTTCCTCTGCTGTCACACACTCCAGTTCTGCTTCTTCTTCTGCTGTCATATACTCTAGTACTGCTTCCTTCTCTACTGTTAGACACTCCAGTACTGCTTCTTCCTTTGCTGTCGCACACTTCAGTACTACTTCTTTCTCTGCTGTCATACACTCCAGTACTGCTTCTTCCTTCGCTGTCACACACTTCAGTACTGCTTCTTTCTCTGCTGTCATACACTTCAGTACTGCTTCTTCCTCTTCTGTCACACACTCCAGTACTGCTTCCTTCTCTGCTGTCACACACTTCAGTACTGCTTCTTTCTCTGCTGTCATACACTTCAGTACTGCTTCTTTCTCTGCTATCACACACTCCAGCACTGCTTCCTCTGCTGTCACACACTCCAGTACTGCTTCCTTCTCTGCTGTCACACACTCCAGCACTGCTTCCTCTGCTGTCACATACTCCAGTACTGCATTCCCCTCGTCTTTCAGACAGTCCAGTTCTGCTTCCTCCTGCGCTGTCACATACTACAGTACTTCTTTCTTCTTCATAGTCACCCACTTCAGTACTACTTCCTCCTTCACTGTCACACACTCCAGTACTACTTCCTCCTTCACTGTCACACGGTCCAGTACTTATTTCTCCTTCACTGTCACACACTCCAGTACTACTTCCTCCTCCACTGTCACACACTCCAGTACTACTTCCTCCTCCACTGTCACACAATCCAATACTACTTCATCCTCCACTGTCACAAAATCCAGTACTACTTCATTCTCCACTGTCACACACCCCAGTACTGCTTCCTTCTCGGCTGCTATACATTTCAGTACTGTTTCCACCTCTGCTGTTGCACATTTGCTTCCTCCTCCACTGTCACACACCCCAGTATTGCACCCTCCTCTGCTGTCACACACCCCAGCACTGCATCTTCTTTTGCTGTCACACACTGACACACTCCAGTACTGCTTCCTCCTCCACTGTCACCTTATATACAGCCTACTCCTCTTCTTGTTTCCAGCCTTATATGCCTAGATAGTTAGCTTACTGAGCCAGGATGATCTCTACTCTTAAATCTTGATAGTGTAATATATATATATATATATATAATATATATGTATATATATATATATATATATATTACATGTAGCGGGGTCTCCTTTAAGGCCCCGGGACTACGTTACCCAGAACCCCATCCGGCCTCATGGGAAAGTTTCCACCGCAGAGACTCATGGGAGAGGCTATTTAAGAAAGAGGCGAGGCGGAGCTCGGCCTCTTTGGACACCACGCTGCAAGCAACCAGTCTTCCTGTGTGGATCTGCTGCGGTGCAAGGCCCGAAGCCTGGGGCCTTGCGTGACTTCCGAAGAGCCTTCCACCCCACTGCGGAGCCTGGGTGGATCCTGACTTGTCGAGTGAGGACATCAGTTGGATCGGGGACCCGATCGTGGCAGACGCTGTGTGCGGATACACAGCAGGTGGAAGTCCCGGACTGGGATCGCGTACGGAGTGGTGAGCGGGCACCTGCCCAGACCAATAGACAGTGTCGTGTTCAGGCCTATAGAACTGCATAGGCCCACAGTTCGTTTATTTGCTGTTCCATGGGGGGACCGGTAGCAGGACAGAGTTGAAGTGTCCCCCCCCCCAGTATAGTTGTTCCAAGTTACTGCCTGTTGTGGGTTACAAACTAGAATTTCATCAAGTGCACCACCGAAAGCTGGCATTCCAAGAAATCTTTATAGGAAGTGACTGAGATTTACTCCATGTCAGGCCTGACTCGGGTGGGGAGTTAGTATATTGTTTAGTGCGCCATAGGGCGCGCATAACATAATAGCTACGCGTAGTGGAGTACCGCGCAGCGCCATTATAGTGTGCTGAATTGATTGCTGCAGGGCCCTGCAAGCCAGATGCATGTGTGATGTTATACCTATGCTATTTACTATAAGAGTAAAACCATTATAATCAATCTCTCACCTTAGTGTGTTGTCTTACTGTTTAGAGATTAATTCATGCAATACAATTGAATGTGGTATAAGTATAGCCCTAGACTAACTGTGCCAGTGGGGGTCGAGTAAGATTGCCGGGGGTTGGCGGTACTGCACACAGGGCCCGAAAACAAGCCAGCGGCTCTCTTAACTGGGGGTAGCGCTACATACACTATTTATTTTTTTTTGCTGTATGCACTTGTATTCTCTACTCCTCACCCTGGTTTGTATCACAGTTTTGGTGCATCAGTATGTAAAATTATTAGAATATATCTAAAGCAATTTTTTTGTCTTGAATAGAGTAGAGAAGGGTTAAAACTCCTGTCAGTTTTTCATTTTCTGTATTTGTCCCATTGGGCTATAACTAACACATTCGCCTTTAAACAGTAACAAACACTTTTGCAAAGTCCAACTATAAGACATCGGTCACCTCTTTGGGTTTTTGCTTAATTCCTCATAAAAAGATTTGTTTGACAACTTCAGTCTTTTGTGAATCTATGCCGGCTGTCACTTCTGATATTATTTTCTTGCAGATACACTTATATGTGTTCCTTTATCAAACCCTTTAATATCTTACCTACAACAGAAATTAAACTTACAGGTCTGTAGTTGCTAGAAAAAGACCCTGATCCTTTATATATACAATTTTGCGCCGGTCCGATGACACTAAGCCAGTCAGGGAAGAGTCTCTAAAACTTGGAAGCAATGATATACAAATAACTGATCTCAGCTCTGTTAGGACTCATGGGTGTAAGCCATCTGATCAAGGTGCTAAATTCATCTTTATGTTGGTTGTTTTGTTGGCATCCTCCTCCTTTTGTACATCAGCTACCCTGCTTTATATTTCTACATGAAATGTGAATTTTAACAATTTTTTATTGAGACGAATACCAAATACAAAAACATATTAAGGAACATGTATAGACAACTTCTTCCATTCCAGTAAATCATTAATCAAATCTATGAACAACTCGCAAGTCTGGTACATTAGCGGCTTGCAATTCCACCTTACAGGGTTAAACATGAGATCCCACTGAGACCTGCCCCATCCGCACACTCAGATGGACGGGTATTGAGTATTGAGTTTTTAAGACCTGTATGCTATTACATGACTCATTTCACCATCTCCATATTTTTAAGATTCTCGCATAGTTCACTAATCCTGAGGGACACTGCCACGCCAAAGTTTTTCATATTTATTAAGTCGACCCCTATGCTGATATTTATACAGTATCTCACAAAAGTGAGTACACCCCTCACATTCGTGTAAATATTTTATTCTATCTTTTCATGTGACAACACTGAAGAAATGACACTTTGCTACAATGTAAAGTAGTGAGTGTACAGCTTGTATAACAGTGTCAATTTCCTGTCCCCTCAAAATAACTCAACACACAGCCATTAATGTCTAAACCGCTGGCAACAAAAGTGAGTACACCCCTAAGTGAAAATGTCTAAATTGGGCCCAATTAGCCATTTTCCCTCCCCGGTGTCATGTGACTCGTTAGTGTTCTCAGGTGTGAAAGGGGAGCAGGTGTGTTAAATTTTGGTGTTATCACTCTCACTCTCTCATACTGGTCACTTGAAGTTCAACATGGCACCTCATGGCAAAGAACTCTCTGAGGATCTGAAAAAAAGAATTGTTGCTCTACACCAGGGATCCTCAAACTACGGCCCTCCAGTTGTTGCGGAACTACAAATCCCATGAGGCATTGCAAAACTCTGACATTCACAGACATGACTAGGCATGATGGGATTTGTAGTTCCTGAACACCTGGAGGGCCGTAGTTTGAAGACCCCTGCTTTACATAAAGATGGCCTAGGCTATAAGAAGATTGCCAAGACCCTGAAAATTAGCTGCAGCACGGTGGCCAAGACCATACAGCGGTTTAACAAGACAGGTTCCACTCAGAACAGGCCTCGCCATGGTCGACCAAAGAAGTTGAGTGCACGTGCTCAGCGTCATATCCAGAGGTTGTCTTTGGGAAATAGAAGTACGAGTGCTGCCAGCATTGCTGCAGAGGTTAAAGGAGTGGGGGGGGGGGGGGGCAGCCTGTCAGTACTCAGACCATACGCCTCTTCTAAAGATGAGGAACAAGATAGCCCGCAAACAGTTTGCTGAAGACAAGCAGACTAAGGACATGGATTACTGGAACCATGTACTGTGGTCTGATGAGACCAAGATAAACTTATTTGGTGTCAGATGGTGTCAGGCGTGTGTGGCGGCAACCAGGTGAGGAGTACAAAGACAAGTGTTTCTTGCCTGCAGTCAAGCATGGTGGTGGGAGTGTCATGGTCTGGGGCTGCATGAGTGCTGCCGGTACTGGGGAGCTACAGTTCATTGAGGGAATCATGAATGCCAACATGTACTGTGACATACTGAAGCAGAGCATGATCCCCTCCCTTCGGAGACTGGGCCGCAGGGCAGTATTCCAACATGATAACGACCCCGAACACACCTTCAAGACGACCACTGCTATTGCTAAAGAAGCTGAGGGTAAAGGTGATGGACTGGCCAAGCATGTCTCCAGACCTAAACCCTATTGAGCATCTGTGGGGAATCCTCAAATGGAAGGTGGAGGAGCGCAAGGTCTCCAACATCCACCAGCTCTGTGATGTCATCATGGAGGAGGGGAAGAGGACTCCAGTGGCAACCTGTGAAGCTCTGGTGAACTCCATGCCCAAGAGGGTTAAGGCAGTGCTGGACAATAATGGTGGCCACACAAAATATTGACACTTCTGGCCCAATTTGGACATTTTCACTTAGGGGTGTACTCTCTTTTGTTGCCAGCGGTTTAGACATTATTGGCTGTGTTGAGTTATTTTGAGGGGACAGGAAATTTGCACTGTTATACAAGCTGTACACTCACTACTTTACATTGTAGCAAAGGGTTATTTCTTCAGTGTTGTCACATGAAAAGATATAAATAAAATATTTACCAAAATGTGAGGGGTGTACTCACTTTTGTGAGATACTGTATGTATCTCTCCAACTGTAGTGTGTTGCCCATATGAGTCACCGACATTTTGACTGATGGGGGAGTCATAGACTTCCAGCCCCCCAGAATGACCTTCCTAGCCTGAAATGGGACCCTAGAGAATGCCACCCTAGTCGCTTCCTCGGGGTATCACTTCCTCAAGTAACCTGAAAAACCCTATTGAGCATGGAGAGGACTTCACTCCAGTAGCGATGCAATTTTGGACATCACCGAAGAAGATGAATGAGATCCCCAGAGGCTCGTCGGCATCTACTACACAGCGAGTCAGGGAGTCTTCCCATCTTGTAAAGTTTTGCTGGGGTGTAGTGCACTCTGAGCAGAATATACAATTGTGACACTTTCTGTGAGACATTAAGGGCTCATTTACACTTGCTTCAGCTTCAACACACATTAAGGACTAGTTTACACTTGTTTCAAAACTAGGCTTCGGACAGGCTTTGTTAAAGCTCTCTGAACGCCAGTCAAAGCTTCTGTCACTAAATAAAATGGTTAACTTACAGTAATGTTTACACCTTGCTTTTGCATTGCTTTGCTTCGGCTTCGCTTCAAGTGAGGCTTTAGTTCAAAGCGTCTTCAAAGCCTCCATAGAAGTCTATGGCAAAGCTCACTTGAAGCCCCATTGAAACCTCATCAAATCCCCAGGAAGCTGTACCAAAGGCTCATCGAAGCTCCACCAAAGCCTCATCAAAGCCCCAACGAAGCACTGAGCAAAAGCAGGTGTAAACAGGACTGTAAGCTAACCATTTTATTTAGTGACAGAAGCTTTTTACTGGACTGGAAAGCTTCCTCCCATTGATCCCCTGTCAAGATTCCTACCTCCTCCTCCCATTGCGACGTTGCTCTGTTGGGGTCAGGGGCGGATCCAGGGGGGATCCGCCCCTGACCCCAACAGAGCAACGTCCCCCCTCGAAAATACCACACTGACATGTCACTTGCTCTGCCTCTGCCCAAGTCTCTCTCTCACATAAGCCGATCAGCGGTGCCGAGAAAGAGAGAGACTCGTCTAGTGTTATTACGGAGCCGGAGGAGGTGGGTGGATCCTCTTCCCTGCACTCGTTGCTAGCGCCTGGGCCACCTGGCATCTAGCAACGAGTGACGTTAGAGTCATGTCGGACTCGAGTCTCAGACGAGTGAGGTCAGTGAGTCACATCGGACTCGAGTCTCAGAAGAGTGACGCCAGTGAGTCACACCGGACTCGAGTCTCAGAGCCGACGTGATGGGAGCTGGAGCCTCAAATAGGGAAACAGTTGCTGCAGTTTAGAGTTTAGACAGACTAGTTAAAATGTCCAGAGTCCACTGTCAGTGGCAGAGCGCCAGCATTCTTCCTTCTCCGCCCCCAACTTGTGGCAAGTGGACAATCCGGAACGTGTAGAAGGTGACGTGGCAGGTGACGTGGCAAGTGACAATCCGCAACGTGTGGCAGGTGACGTGGCAAGTGGACAGTCCGCAACTTGTGGCAAGTGACAATCCGCAACGTGTGGCAGGTGACGTGGCAAGTGACAATCCGCAACGAGTGGCAGGTGACGTGGCAAGTGGACAATTCGCAACTTGTGGCAGGTGCCGTGGCAAGTGACAATCCGCAACGTGTGGCAGGTGACGTGGCAAGTGACACACACGGGGCTCCCACTGATTCTGCATTATGGTGAGTTGAACTATTTCATTTTATATTACAATGTAATAATAGAAATAATGCGATACAATCATCCTGACACCATAACAACCATGGTGCCGTGATGATTTGAAGCGCCAACACCAGCCAATTCCCTGATAAATTGCTGTAACAGGAGGGCCCGGGGAACCCAGAATCCCTTAGAAAGTATGGGATACCCTTGCTTCAGCTCCCCATGCACCTCTTATGTCTAAATCACCCTATGTCCATTAGGGGCATAGGGTGAGCAAGAAAATAATGGACATTAAGAATATGTCTTGGATTACTTGGAATGGGACAGTAATATTTATCCACAATATTCCCCAGGATATCTGTAAAAGACTATTTACTGTGTGTTTGATTCTGAACTCAACATGTTAGTTGAAAGATGCTGATGTCATCATCTCCAACCACCTGTCTGCCTGTTGTAATGTTAATGAATCCAGGCTAACTTCTAAGGATCTTCTCTTTGTGGATTGGGCTAATTGACCCTGTATTGCAGGGATATGCAATTAGCGGACCTCCAGCTGTTGCAAAACTACAAGTCCCATCATGCCTCTGCCTCTGGGTGTCATGCTTGTGGCTGTTAGAGTCTTGCTATGCCTCATGGGAGTTGTAGTTCTGCAACAGCTGGAGGTCCGCTAATTGCTTATCCCTGCTGTATTGTATGAAGAAGTACTGTGATAATGTGTATTGGAGTTTAGGAGACAGCCAGGCTAGGAAACTCTGAGACAGCCAGGCTGCTTGAAGGGATTAGGTAATTAGCATGTTAATTAGGTCTGGTCACAGGTGTATTTCCAGAGTAATATGATGCACCTCTTCTTTTAGCTGTGTATAAAACTTGTGTTTTTTTTTTTTAATAAAGATGGTCAGTCCTGCTTAAACCTCAAGACAGATCTTCGTCTCGTTATTGGGGGAGAATTATTCTTATGGGTCTTGTTCGTCTGACTGGAGTGTCGGTAGCTGCCTTGGTGTTCGGGAACGGAATATCCTAAACGGCTTTAACCCCTTTCATACTTGGGGTGTCCGTTACAATTGCCCGCAAAAAATCGTATTTTCTGGCAGTGCCCCTCCCGAGACTAGACTCTGGATCCGCCCCTGGTTGGGGTAGGCCTTCAAATACTTAAAGCGGAGCTCCACCCTAAAGTGGAACTTCCGCTGATCGGAACCCCGGGGGGGAGGGGGGTGCAGATACCTGTCTAAGACAGGTATTTGCACCCACATCCGGGAGTCCTCTCTGCGGGAAATCTGTGGGAAGCACGTCACTTCCCGCAGATTCCCCGTAGTGTTCTGGGAGACACTCGGCACCCAGAACACAGGGGACCATTCAGAACGGCGCAGCGCGACTCGCGCATGCGCCGTAGGGAACCGGGCGTGAAGCCGCAAGGTTCCCTCACCGAGGATGGCGGTGGGGGCAGCAGAGTGACGAGCGATTGCTCGTCCTCTGCTGCGGACGTCGCTGGACTCCAGGACAGGTAAGTGTCCATATATTAAAAGTCAGCAGCTGCCGTATTAAAATTTTTTTTTTTCCGCGGCACCTCCGCTTTAATTAAGAGCATGTGATAGCAGTGGAATATCAAACCTTTCGTTTCGGTCGCAGCCTGAATTAAATGGAATATGGGGGTAGGTGATAGCGACCACTCCGTCGCTGCTGAATTTTAACCATCTGAACTCAAAGAAGAAATTATCACTTCTTTTTTCAGGAGTGATTTCAGATTATCTCGTGTGGATCATCAAGGTGACTAATGTATACATACTGTATATAAGTTATTTGGATTTGATCACAGACAGATCGCATCAAGGTGACACGACCTGGATAAACTGTCCAACACATCCTCATCTATGCCAGTCTCAGTACATGGTGTGATGATGATGAAACTGTCTAATTCATTTTGCATTCAAATAAAATGATTATTATTGTGTAATATTAACTAGAGCAATCATTACCTAATAATTCTGAATGAAATCTGTAGCAGTGAGGGACCTTTAGTTCCCACACACACTCTGAGAGCTTGTTCTTTATTGCCTGACTCATGTGCTCATGCATGAGTTACATCGTTAGTCAAGTTGAAAAAAGTCCATCAAGTTCAACCAATATTACAGAGCCTCCATATACAAAACCCAGGACTGGGACGAGGAGGGGGGGGGGGCAAATAGGGAATGCGCCCCGGGCTCAGCGGCTGTATGTGCTCCACACTTTCACTTGTTGTAAACACAGAAGCCGGCTTCCTTTGCCAGCTTTCTGTCTTTACAAGTGACGTTGAGCTTCAGGTGATAGTGCATGGGATGATCAGCTGCCAGGAAAGAGAATTAACCGCTACAGGTGTATATGCTTTGGTGATCAGCCTCCTCTCAAAGACCAAGGGTGCTGGCAATGCGTATAGCAAAGAACGAAAGGATGTTTGGACAGCCGCACTCCAGAAAAATGTATTTCTTTAGTTGCCTTTATTAGTAAAAATAGGATAAAAAACAGTACAAGCCACAGCAAGAAAATAGGACACACTGCTGACGCGTTTCGCACTAGTACTTAGTGCTTACTCATGAGTAAGCACTAAGTACTAGTGCGAAACACGTCAGCTGTGTGTCCTATTTTCTTGCTGTGGCTTGTACTGTTTTTTATCCTATTTTTACTAATAAAGGCAACTAAAGAAATAATTTTTCTGGAGTGCGGCTGTCCGAACATCCTTTCGATCAGCTGCCAGAAGGCTGAGGAGGACAGAGTATGACAGCCAGCCTCCTGGTAGCCACTCCTCTTGCACTGAGGACTGGGGAAATATCTGGGGTCGGGTGGAAGAGTTCTGTACTGGGGGTAAGGTGGGGGGGTAGCTTTGTACTGGGGGGGGGATGGGAGAAGGGAGGGTCAGAGTTGTGGGAAGAGCTGTGTACTGGGAGTGGAGAGGGAGCTTTGTAGTGATATTTCCTCTAGTGACACCATCAACACAGGGAAATAGTTTAAGGGTATGCCTCAATCTGAATAGTCTAGGAATGGGGGAGGGTACCATCATCCACAATAGTTACTAATAAAAAGGGAATACCTGGGACTGCCCCCAAACATGCCCCTGGTAGGATTGGAGAAAATTGGACTATCTCGGCACCCAAGGATTAGGCGAGAATATAATAAAATATAACAATTTATTGGAAAGATAACATGATTAAAATGGGAAGGGGGCAATAATACAAAAAAAATCATTACACAATCAATAGTTACAGCCGCGATTTGTTGTTCACAATATTCAAACAGGTCCATGAACCCTGGTCGATGAATGTAGATCTTGATAAGGTCCTCTACATGTTTCGCAGCAAAAGCCGCTTCCTCAGGAGGAATCAGTCATTATCATCTACAAGATAAAGTTATAGATATAATCTCATAGTCAAACAGCCATAACAAGTATATAAAATAATAGAGGAAAAATGATGACAATTATATAGCATACAATTAACATATGATTTGGGGATCCATAGGCTCAAACAGGGAAATGTTTTCCTTCCGAAGTCACCAACACAGGGACCTTTTTTTTTCTTCCAGTGACACCACCGACGCAGGGATATTTTTTTAATTTAATTGACACCACCGATGCAAGGACATTTTTATCTTTGCACTGACACCACTGACTCAAGGACATTTTTTCCATTAAAAGTAAGTTAAAAAACTATGCACAAACATATGGAAGGAGGAAACTCGCGATACAAATAATCTCCAGATGACAGCAGTTGGTCTAATGGCAACAGACTCCAGATGGTAACAGATGTGATTTCAAGGGCCACTGCCGGCTGACGCGTTTCAAAGGAATACCTTCTTCTTCAGAGCCTAGGCAGAAACGCAAAATGTTGGTGCTCGCCACTATCGGCCTCATCTCCTTCTGCACCCAACAAGGGGGCAGCGCAGTTTGTTTTTTATTTTTGCCTGTGTTACTGTTGGAGAATTCCCCTCACTTCCTGTTAAAATGACACCAGCAGAATAGGATGTAAGGCAGGGGTCGGCTACCTTAGACAGATGGAGATCTACTTGAACAACAGTGATGAAGTCAAAGATCACTGTGCACAGTGTCCTGTTGTTAGGGCCGGTTTACACCAGAACGCAGTGCCAGAAAGGCATGTTCCATGTGTGTTTTCTGCGTCATGTTCAAAACGCACTGCCTTTGTGATCTACTGCGGGTGATAATACATTGTTAACCCCAAATGTAGATCGCATACTCAGTGGACACAAAAAAAAGTATTACAAGAGAGTGCAGTGTTCAAGAGTACGTTGTGCTCAGAATGCAGGGTTCAGGAATGCTCAGAATGCAGGGTTCAGGAATGCATTATGCTCAGAATGCAGGGTTCAGGAGTGCGTTATGCTCAGAATGCAGGGTTCAGGAATGCGTTATGCTCAGAATGCAGGGTTCAGGAGTGCGTTATGCCCAGAATGTAGGGTTCAGGAGTGCGGTATGGTCAGAATGCCTGGTTCAGGAGTGCATTGAGCTCAGAATGCAGGGTTCAGGAGTGCGTAATGTTTAGAATGCAGGGTTCAGGAGTGCGTAATGTTTAGACTGCAGGATTCAGGAGTGCGTTACGCTCAGGATGCAGGGTTCAGGAGTGCGTTATGCTCAGAATACAGGGATCAGGAGTGCATTGAGCTCAGAATGCAGGGTTCAGCAATGCGTTACGCTCTGAATTCAGAGTTCAGGAGTGCATTGACCACCTAATTCAGGGTTCAGAAGTGCGTTACGCTCAGAATTCAGGAATCAGGAGTGCGTTACGCTTATGATGCAGGGATCAGGACTGCACTGCACTGAGAATGCAGGGATCAGGAGTGAGTTGCGCTCAGAATGTAGGGATCAGGAGTGCATTGATCTCAGAATGCAGGGTCCAGGAGTGCGTTATGGTCAGAATGCCTGGTTCAAGAGTACATTGAGTTAAGAATGCAGGGTTCAGGAATGCGTTATGCTCAGAATGCCTGGTTCAGGAGTGCATTGAGCTCAGAATGCAGGGTTCAGGAATGCGTATTGCTCAGAATTCAGAGTTTAGGAGTGCGTTACGCTCAGGATGCAGGAATCAGGAGTGCGCTGCGCTAAGAATGCAGGGATCAGGCGTGCATTACACTCAGAATGCAGGGTTAAGGAGTGCATTATGCTCAGCCTGCAGGGTTAAGGTGTGCGTTATGCTCAGAATGCAGGGATCAGGAGTGAGTTGCGCTCAGACTGCAGGGTTAGGGAGTGCATCACGCTCAGAATTCAGGGATCAGGAGTGACTTGCACTTAGAATGCAGGGTTGAGTGTGTTGCATTAGAAATGCAGGGTTAAAGTGTGCGTTACACTCAGATAGCAGGGTTAGAGAGTGCGTTGCGCTCAGAATGCAGGCGATCGGGAGTGCGCTGCGCTCAGAGAATGCAGGGATTAGGAGTGAGTTGCGCTCAGAATGTAAGGTTAAGGAGTGTGTTGCGCTCAGAATGCAGGGATCAGGAGTGAGTTGCGCTCAGAATGTAGGGTTAAGGAGTGCATTGCACTCAGAATGCAGGGATCAGGAGTGAGTTGCTCTCAGAATGCAGGGATCAGGAGTGAGTTGCGCTCAGAATGTAGGGTTAAGGAGTGCATTGCACTCAGAATGCAGGGATCAGGAGTGAGTTGCGCTTAGAATGCAGGGTTGAGTGTGTTGCATTAGAAATGCAGGGTTAAAGTGTGCGTTACGCTCAGATAGCAGGGTTAGGTAATGCGTTGCGCTCAGAATGCAGGCGATCAGGAGTGTGCTGCGCTCAGAATGCAGGGATCAGGAGTGAGTTGCGCTCAGAATGTAGGGTTAAGGAGTGTGTTGCGCTCAGAATGTAGGGTTAAGGAGTGTGTTGCGCTCAGAATGCAGGGATCAGGAGTGAGTTGCGCTCAGAATGCAGGGATCAGGAGTGAGTTGCGCTCAGAATGTAGGGTTAAGGAGTGCGTTGCGCTCAGAATGCAGGGATCAGGAGTGAGTTGCTCTCAGAATGCAGGGATCAGGAGTGAGTTGCTCTCAGAATGCAGGGATCAGGAGTGAGTTGCTCTCAGAATGCAGGGATCAGGAGTGAGTTTCTCTCAGAATGCAGGGATCAGGAGTGTGTTGCTCTCAGAATGCAGGGATCAGGAGTGAGTTTCTCTCAGAATGCAGGGATCAGGAGTGAGTTGCGCTCAGAATGTAGGGTTAAGGAGTGCGTTGCGCTCAGAATGCAGGGATCAGGAGTGAGTTGCTCTCAGAATGCAGGGATCAGGAGTGAGTTGCTCTCAGAATGCAGGGATCAGGAGTGAGTTGCTCTCAGAATGCAGGGATCAGGAGTGAGTTTCTCTCAGAATGCAGGGATCAGGAGTGTGTTGCTCTCAGAATGCAGGGATCAGGAGTGAGTTTCTCTCAGAATGCAGGGATCAGGAGTGAGTTGCTCTCAGAATGCAGGGATCAGGAGTGAGTTGCTCTCAGAATGCAGGGATCAGGAGTGAGTTGCTCTCAGAATGCAGGGATCAGGAGTGTGTTGCGCTCAGAATGCAGGGATCAGGAGTGAGTTGCTCTCAGAATGCAGGGATCAGGAGTGTGTTGCTCTCAGAATGCAGGGATCAGGAGTGAGTTTCTCTCAGAATGCAGGGATCAGGAGTGAGTTGCTCTCAGAATGCAGGGATCAGGAGTGAGTTGCTCTCAGAATGCAGGGATCAGGAGTGAGTTGCTCTCAGAATGCAGGAATCAGGAGTGAGTTGCTCTCAGAATGCAGGGATCAGGAGTGAGTTGCTCTCAGAATGCAGGGATCAGGAGTGTGTTGCTCTCAGAATGCAGGGATCAGGAGTGAGTTGCTCTCAGAATGCAGGAATCAGGAGTGAGTTGCTCTCAGAATGCAGGGATCAGGAGTGAGTTGCTCTCAGAATGCAGGGATCAGGAGTGAGTTGCTCTCAGAATGCAGGAATCAGGAGTGAGTTGCTCTCAGAATGCAGGGATCAGGAGTGTGTTGCGCTCAGAATGCAGGGATCAGGAGTGAGTTGCTCTCAGAATGCAGGGATCAGGAGTGAGTTGCTCTCAGAATGCAGGGATCAGGAGTGAGTTGCTCTCAGAATGCAGGGATCAGGAGTGAGTTGCTCTCAGAATGCAGGGATCAGGAGTGAGTTGCTCTCAGAATGCAGGGATCAGGAGTGAGTTGCTCTCAGAATGCAGGGATCAGGAGTGAGTTGCTCTCAGAATGCAGGGATCAGGAGTGAGTTGCTCTCAGAATGCAGGGATCAGGAGTGAGTTGCTCTCAGAATGCAGGGATCAGGAGTGTGTTGCGCTCAGAATGCAGGGATCAGGAGTGAGTTGCTCTCAGAATGCAGGAATCAGGAGTGAGTTGCTCTCAGAATGCAGGGATCAAGAGTGCATTACGCTCAGAATGCAGGGATCAGGAGTGAGTTGCTCTCAGAATGCAGGAATCAGGAGTGAGTTGCTCTCAGAATGCAGGGATCAGGAGTGTGTTGCGCTCAGAATGCAGGGATCAGGAGTGAGTTGCTCTCAGAATGCAGGAATCAGGAGTGAGTTGCTCTCAGAATGCAGGGATCAAGAGTGCATTACGCTCAGAATGCAGGGATCAGGAGTGAGTTGCTCTCAGAATGCAGGAATCAGGAGTGAGTTGCTCTCAGAATGCAGGGATCAGGAGTGTGTTGCGCTCAGAATGCAGGGATCAGGAGTGAGTTGCTCTCAGAATGCAGGGATCAGGAGTGAGTTGCTCTCAGAATGCAGGAATCAGGAGTGAGTTGCTCTCAGAATGCAGGAATCAGGAGTGAGTTGCTCTCAGAATGCAGGGATCAGGAGTGAGTTGCTCTCAGAATGCAGGGATCAGGAGTGAGTTGCTCTCAGAATGCAGGGATCAAGAGTGCATTACGCTCAGAATGCAGGGATCAGGAGTAGTGATGAGCCGAACACCCCCGGGTTCGGTTCGCACCAGAACCCGCGAACGGACCGAAAGTTCGAACGAACATTAGAACCCTATTAAATACAATGGATGCGAACGTTCGAATTCTAAAGTGCTAATTATAACAACTATTATGCATGTTATTGTCCTAAAAAGGGTTTGGGAACCCGGGTTCTGCACCAGGGGACATGTATCAATGCAAAAAGAAGTTTTAAAAACGGTCGTTTTTCGGGAGCAGTCATTTTAATGATGCATAAAGTGAAAAAAAAAAAGTCAAATATTCCTTTAAATATCGTACCTGGGGGGTGTCTAAAGTATGCCTGTGAAGTGCCACGTGTTTCCCGTGTTTAGAACTGTCCCTGCACAAAATGACACTTCTAAAGGAAAAAAAAGCCATTTAAAACTGCTTGCGGCTTTAATGTAATGTCTGGTCCCGGTAATATGGATGAAATTCTTTAAGAAAAATGGCATAGCTACCCCATGACCCCCCCCCCTACCCCAGCCCATTACCAGCCCCTTTGGGTCTTGTATGGATATTAAGGGGAACCCCGCACATAAAATAAAAAAGGCCCTATATACTCTGAACAGCCCTATACAGGCGGTGCATACAAGACAGGGACTGTAGGTTTGTTCTTATGTAGAGTCTGTTTGTAATTTTGAACAGGTACATTGTTGAAGTGTAGCTCCAGCCCAAAAATCTATTTTTAAACTTTTTGGAAAACATAGGTAAGGGTTATCACCCCTGTAACATTTGTTTTGCTGTCTGTGCCCCTGTTCAGAACATTTCACCTCACTTTCCGTCCCAATGACAACTCTTTTTGAAATGTGGTCTTTTTCTTGAAACAAGGATTGCTGATAAAGCATCAGTACAGAGGAGACACCTTTCTCCCATATTTATTCTTACAGGAGAGAATTTTCCTTCCTAGTGGTAGATTTCCTCTCACTTCCTGTTGTCTTCTTGCGTTTGCAAATAGGAGTCGTTTGTAAGTTGGATGTTTGAAAGTAGGGACCTGCCGTATATACTCTGCAGAAATAGGCCCCTTAGTTGTTGGTGTTGGCACAACACTGTAAGCACTCACAGTTACTCTTGGTTGGTGCTGGAACGCCCTGCTGTCAACTATTATATCAGGAATTTTAATTACATATAATTGTTGAACAGTGGTAGTAAAAATTGGGCCTTTGATGGTGGTGCTGGTGCCACAACACTGTAAGCCCTGACAGTTACTCTTGGTGGGTGCAGCAATGGGCCCTGCTGTGAATTATTAGATCAAGAATTGTAATTACATGCCCCTGTTGAACAGGGGCTGAAAAATTGGGCCTTAGGCACTGGTGGCACAACACTGCAACCCCTCACAGATACTGTACTTGGAGCACAGCAATGAGCCCTGTTGCAAAGTATTGCTTCAAAAATTGTAATGACACGCCCCTGTTAAACAGGGGCTGAAAAATTGGGCCTTAGGCACTGGTGGCACAACACTGCAACTCCTCACAGATACTGTACTTGGAGCACAGCAATGAGCCCTGTTGCAAAGTATTGCTTGAAAAATTGTAATTACACGCCCCTGTTAAACAGGGGCTGAAAAATTGGGCGTTAGGCACTGGTGGCGGCACCCATAAACAAAAATGATCTTACAAGCTATCATCATCAATCGTATCATTGAGGACTCGGAGGAGGAGGATAGCCAGTCAACATAACAGCACAGGCACTCAGCATCAGCATCAGTCTTGAAGGGATGTGACATGTTAAAATCAATTAGTCTGTTATATCAGCATCAGGTGTGTGGTAGCTGGTGGTGATCCAAGACTGGTTCATCTTGATGAAAGTCAGTCGATCAACCGAGTCGGTGGACAGGCGCACCCTGTGATCCGTGACAAATCCTCCAGCAGCACTGAATGTGCGTTCCGAAAGAACGCTGGATGCAGGACAGGCCAGTAGCTCAATTGCATACTGTGCAAGCTCTGGCCAGTGATCCATCCTCAAGACCCAGTAAGCCAGAGGATTTTCGGTGGGGAAGGTGTCCAAGTCTGACCTTGCCCCTAGATATTCCTGCACCATGTTTATCAGACGCTGGCGATGGTTGCTGGAACCGATCATACTTTGGGGCTGCGGACTAAAGAATTGTCTGAACGCATCGGTCAGACGGCCACCTTCCCCACCGCTCCTTCTTTGACTGGCCGAAGCCTCAGCAACTCGTTGTCCAGGACCAGGAGTTTGCAACCTCCCAGTCTCTGGGAACGCGTTGCACAGACCTTTCTGCAAGGCCTCCCGGAGTTGTCTCATCCTCTGCTCCCTCTGCGACGGTAACATAAGGTCCGCAACCTTACCCTTGTACCGTGGATCAAGGAGAGTGGCCAGCCAGTAATGGTCCCTCTCCTTGATCCGAAGAATACGAGGATCCTTCCACAGACTTTGCAGGATCAGGGAGGCCATGCAGCGTAGGTTTGCTGAGGCATTCGCTCCGGAGTCCTCTGGGTCACTAAGGACGACATGATCCGCAGCCACCTCCTCCCAGCCACGTACAAGTCCACTGGTTTCTTGGGACTGTAAATCATCCCTAAAAGACTGCTGCTGATGATGCTGAGTGCCAGCCTCCACCTCCATGCTGACACAATCCTCCTCCTCCTCCTCCTCCTCCTCTTCCTGTGCGATGGGTGGGACAGAAGGAACACTGTCTGGGTAAAGGGGGCCTTGAGAGGCAAGGAAGTCCTCCTCTTCCTGCCTCTGTTCTGCCTCAAGTGCCCTGTCCATTATTCCACGCAGCGTGTGCTCCAACAGGTGGACAAGAGGTACAGTGTCACTGATGCATGCACTGTCACTGCTCACCATCCTCGTGGCCTCCTCAAATGGTGCCAGGACAGTGCATGCATCCCTGATCATGCCCCACTGGCGTGGAGAAAAAAAACCAAGCTCCCCTGACCCTGTCCTGGTGCCGTAGTCGCACAGGTACTCATTGATGGCCCTCTGCTGCGTGTGCAGCCGCTGCAGCATGGCCAACGTTGAGTTCCACCTGGTGGGCATGTCACATATAAGGCGGTTCTTGGGCAGGTTCAACTCCTTTTGCAGCTCAGCCAGGCGAGCACTGGCATTATAAGATCTGCGGAAATGCACACAGACTTTCCTGGCCTGCCTCAGGACATCCTGTAAGCCCGGGTACCTGCCCAAGAAGCGCTGCACCACCAGGTTAAGGACGTGAGCCACACAGGGCACATGGGTCAGTTGTCCCTGTCGGAGGGCGGAGAGGAGGTTGGTGCCATTGTCGCAAACCACCATTCCTGGCTTAAGCTGGCGTGGCGTCAACCACCTCTCGGCCTGGCCCTGCAGAGCAGACAGGACCTCTGCCCCAGTGTGGCTTCTGTCCCCCAAACACACCAGCGCAAGCACGGCATGGCATCTTTTTGCCTGCGTACTTGCGTAGCCCCGTGAACGGCTACGGAGCACCGCTGGTTCATAGGACAAACCACAGGAAGAGGCCATGGAGGAAGAAGAAGAGGAGGGGGTGGAGGAGAGAGGTGTGTCACAACCAGTAGTAGCATTTTGGAGGCGTGGCGGTGGGACAACCTCCAACACTACTGCACCTTGTCCTGAATCCTTCCCAGCTGCCAAAAGAGTGACCCAATGGGCCGTGAAAGAAAGGTAACGTCCCTGTCCATGCCTGCTGGACCATGAGTCAGCGGTAATATGCACCTTACCGCTGACCGCCCTGTCCAGCGAGGCCAAGACATTGCCTTCCACATGCCGGTAGAGAGCCGGAATAGCCTTCCGTGAGAAAAAGTGGCGTTTGGGAACCTGCCACTGAGGAACCGCACATTGCACAAACTCACGGAAGGGGGCCGAGTCTACCAACTGAAAAGGCAGCAGTTGAAGCGCTAGCAATTTAGCCAAGCTAGCATTCAACCGCTGGGCATGTGGATGGCTGGGAGTGAACTTCTTTCGACGGTCCAGCAGCTGGGGCAGGGAAATTTGCCTGCTAGAATCGGACGTTGGTGTACTGCTAGCAGAGTGGCCGCAAGTACTTGGCTGTGACACACCTAATTCTACACCTTCATTCCTCTCAGTGCATGTTTCAGAGAGGACTGAAGTTATAGTGGGGTTGGAGATCCCAGCTGATGCGGTGCAAGGAGAGGTCCGCTTTGTTCTTTGGTGTGGGTCTTTGAGGTAGGCTTGCCAACGAGCTGCATGGCAGGTCAACATATGTCTGGTCAGGCATGTGGTACCCAAGCGGCTGATGTTTTGGCCACGCGATATACGCTTGAGACATATGTTGCAAACAGCAGCTGTGCGATCTGATGCACTAGCCTCAAAAAAGGCCCACACCAAGGAACTTTTTGAATGACGGGCAGAGGCAGCGCCCTGCACAGGCGGAGCTCTGCGGTGTGATTCCGTCGGTGTACTGCCCTTACGCTGGCCACCAAAGGGCATCCTGCCTCATTGGAGATGTGCCTCCTCCTCATCCTCCTCCTCCTCCTCTCTCCTATTAGGCACCCACGTGGAGTCAGTGACCTCATCATCCCCTCCCTCCTCATCACTGGAGCCAATCTGGCAGTATGCTGCAGCTGCTGGAACATGACTGCCAGATTGGTGTCCTTCTTGAGCATCCCCTCTGTCTGCTCTCACGCTACTGCCTTCCTCTAGCTGGGTTTCATCATCAGACCCTTCGAAACGCTGGGCATCCTCCTGGAGCATGTACCCAACACTGTGCTGAAACAGTTCGGGGGACTCCTCAGGAGGAGGACATGGTGGGTCTAGGGTAGGAGTGACTGATGATTTGTCTGACATTGATACCAGGGAAGACGACGCTTTGGCAGCTGCTTTTCCAGTACCCTGAGCCTGGGTGAGAGAGGATGAGGAGGAGGAGGAGGGCTTGGTCATCCACTCTACCAAGTCTTCGGCATGATGTGGCTCAACATGTCCAGCTGCCGAAAAGAAGGACAAGCGTGTCCCATGGCCATGTGCTGATGACAATGCACCGCGTCCACGACCAGCACTGTTGCCCCCAGACACAGAGCCTGCTTGCCCTCTTTTATTGCCTCCTGACTGTCTGCCTCTCCTTGTTTGCCTTCCAGACATTCTAATAGATGGCCTGCAGGGAGATGGGAAAAAAGCAATAAGGGCTACCTTCAGGTGTCCTTCTCTGTCCCTTGAAACAAGGACTTTCACAGTGAAAGAAACTGACACTCTCCCTACCTACAGTTTTCTGTCCCTAGAAAAAATATTTTTTTTAAGCACAATATAGCACAAGGACAATTCACTCACTGTCCTTACAGGTCCCTGGAAACAAGGACTTGCAGAGTGAAAGAAAAAAAACACTCTCCCTACCTACAGTTTTCTGTCCCTAGAAAAAATGTTTTTTTTAATCACAATATAGCACAAGGACAATTCACTCACTGTCCTTACAGGTCCCTGGAAACAAGGACTTGCAGAGTGAAATAAACTGACACTCTCCCTACCTACAGTTTTCTGTCCCTAGAATAAATGTTTTTTTTAAGCACAATATAGCACAAGGACAATTCACTCACTGTCCTTACAGGTCCCTGGAAACAAGGACTTGCAGAGTGAAAGAAAAAAAACACTCTCCCTACCTACAGTTTTCTGTCCCTAGAAAAAATGTTTTTTTTAATCACAATATAGCACAAGGACAATTCACTCACTGTCCTTCCAGGTCCCTGGAAACAAGGACTTGCAGAGTGAAAGAAAAAAAACACTCTCCCTACCTACAGTTTTCTGTCCCTAGAAAAAATGTTTTTTTTAATCACAATATAGCACAAGGACAATTCACTCACTGTCCTTACAGGTCCCTGGAAACAAGGACTTGCAGAGTGAAATAAACTGACACTCTCCCTACCTACAGTTTTCTGTCCCTAGAATAAATGTTTTTTTAAGCACAATATAGCACAAGGACAATTCACTCACTGTCCTTACAGGTCCCTGGAAACAAGGACTTGCAGAGTGAAAGAAAAAAAACACTCTCCCTACCTACAGTTTTCTGTCCCTAGAAAAAATGTTTTTTTTAATCACAATATAGCACAAGGACAATTCACTCACTGTCCTTACAGGTCCCTGGAAACAAGGACTTGCAGAGTGAAAGAAAAAAAACACTCTCCCTACCTACAGTTTTCTGTCCCTAGAAAAAATGTTTTTTTTAATCACAATATAGCACAAGGACAATTCACTCACTGTCCTTCCAGGTCCCTGGAAACAAGGACTTGCAGAGTGAAATAAACTGACACTCTCCCTACCTACAGTTTTCTGTCCCTAGAATAAATGTTTTTTTTAAGCACAATATAGCACAAGGACAATTCACTCACTGTCCTTAGAGGTCCCTGGAAACAAGGACTTGCAGAGTGAAAGAAAATAAACACTCTCCCTACCTACAGTTTTCTGTCCCTAGAAAAAATGTTTTTTTTTAAGCACAATATAGCACAAGGACAATTCACTCACTGTCCTTCCAGGTCCCTGGAAACAAGGACTTGCAGAGTGAAAGAAAAAAAACACTCTCCCTACCTACAGTTTTCTGTCCCTAGAAAAAATGTTTTTTTTAATCACAATATAGCACAAGGACAATTCACTCACTGTCCTTACAGGTCCCTGGAAACAAGGACTTGCAGAGTGAAAGAAACTGACACTCTCCCTACCTACAGTTTTCTGTCCCTAGAATAAATGTTTTTTTAAGCACAATATAGCACAAGGACAATTCACTCACTGTCCTTCCAGGTCCCTGGAAACAAGGACTTGCAGAGTGAAAGAAACTGACACTGTCCCTACCTACAGTTTTCTGTCCCTAGAATAAATGTTTTTTTTAAGCACAATATAGCACAAGGACAATTCACTCACTGTCCTTCCAGGTCCCTGGAAACAAGGACTTGCAGAGTGAAAGAAACTGACACTGTCCCTACCTACAGTTTTCTGTCCCTAGAATAAATTTTTTTTTAAGCACACTATAGCACAAGCACAAAACACACTGACACTCTCCCTACCTATCCTTCTCTTTCCCTAAACTAAAGGAATCCAGGTTAAGCAAGAAAGAAATAACAGTCACTGTCCCTGCCTATGCTGCTCTATCCCTGCTCCGGAACACACTACACTAGGCCGCCGTGCTGGCGGCCTTTTATAGTGTGGGGCGTGTACTAAACACCCTCAGCAATAATTGGCCACAGGCATCCTGCCTGTGGCCAATCATTGCTCTCCTCGCTGCCGGCGCTGTGATTGGCCAAGCATGCGGGGTCACAGTGCATGCTTGGCCAATCACAGCGCCTGGATGACACTGCGATGGCGTAGTGCATTGTGGGCCGTTCGCGTCACTCGAATTTGGCGCGAACGGCCCAAATCGTTCGATCTTCGTCGAACGATCGAACAGCCGATGTTCGAGTCGAACGTATGTTCGACTCGAACACGAAGCTCATCCCTAATCAGGAGTGAGTTGCTCTCAGAATGCAGGAATCAGGAGTGAGTTGCTCTCAGAATGCAGGGATCAGGAGTGTGTTGCGCTCAGAATGCAGGGATTAGGAGTGAGTTGCTCTCAGAATGCAGGGATCAGGAGTGTGTTGCGCTCAGAATGCAGGGATCAGGAGTGTGTTGCGCTCAGAATGCAGGGATCAGGAGTGTGTTACGCTCAGAATGCAGGGATCAGGAGTGAGTTGCTCTCAGAATGCAGGGATCAGGAGTGTGTTGCGCTCAGAATGCAGGGATCAGGAGTGTGTTGCGCTCAGAATGCAGGGATCAGGAGTGAGTTGCTCTCAGAATGCAGGAATCAGGAGTGAGTTGCTCTCAGAATGCAGGAATCAGGAGTGAGTTGCTCTCAGAATGCAGGGATCAGGAGTGAGTTGCTCTCAGAATGCAGGGATCAGGAGTGAGTTGCTCTCAGAATGCAGGGATCAAGAGTGCATTACGCTCAGAATGCAGGGATCAGGAGTGAGTTGCTCTCAGAATGCAGGAATCAGGAGTGAGTTGCTCTCAGAATGCAGGGATCAGGAGTGTGTTGCGCTCAGAATGCAGGGATTAGGAGTGAGTTGCTCTCAGAATGCAGGGATCAAGAGTGCATTACGCTCAGAATGCAGGGATCAGGAGTGAGTTGCTCTCAGAATGCAGGAATCAGGAGTGAGTTGCTCTCAGAATGCAGGGATCAGGAGTGTGTTGCGCTCAGAATGCAGGGATTAGGAGTGAGTTGCTCTCAGAATGCAGGAATCAGGAGTGAGTTGCTCTCAGAATGCAGGGATCAGGAGTGTGTTGCGCTCAGAATGCAGGGATTAGGAGTGAGTTGCTCTCAGAATGCAGGGATCAAGAGTGCATTATGCTCAGAATGCAGGGTTTAAGGCTGTAGGGCGGGGAGAGGAGAACCGAAGGCGTGGCAGAGGAGGCTGGGGGCAGAGAAAAAAAACCGGCAGCTAGAAGTAAAAGGCAGGGGTTGGTGGTGTAGACCTGTTCCCAGTCTACCTACCTGTCACCTACCAGTGGTCAACAGGTAGCCCGCGATCGACGGGTTGCCAACCCCCAAAGTAAGGGAAAATCTCTCTAATGGAGCCCCTGATGGCAGTAAAAACTCAAAAAGGTTCTAAACATTTTCAACTTCTAACTCAAAAAGAAAAAAAAAAGTTTTGGCTTGACATACACTATAATTCATAACAGCTTGTATGTAGAGTGCAAAAGTATAGTGATATATAGAAAACATATAAACATGTGCGAATCGTTTCGGTACGAATCAAAATTGGTACGAAATTTTCATTATTCAGAGATTCGGGTGTATCCAAATCTTCGAAAAACAACAGTAATAAATTTCAATGAATCTGAAATAAATTCGAATGAAACAACAAATTCATTCGTATTCATTCGTTTCATTCGGATGATGCCATAGTTTGGACCTTTTGTTAATGTTTGAAGCATCCGAAATAACGTGATGACATAACGAATGATCCGAATTGATTCAGATCCATTTAATTTTTAATTCACATTAACATTTTTCATTATTTCATAAAAAATGCACTACATATGAAAAGGAAACATATTGCAATAAATAAAGTGAGGTATAGAAGTGAAATAAGATGACGATTCCTACTTAGGCTGCATTCACACCTGAGCGTAGCGTCTTTGATCGCTTTTTCGTGCGTTTTTTTGCGCGACTTACGCATTTCTATGCAGCGTTTTTGGGCTTTGGAGTTTTTTTTTTATTAGCCAATAGAAAAAAACTATTATCTGTTGCATCATTTGTTGCTAGGTATTTCAGCTTTTTTTAGCTTTTTCCATTAGCTTTTATTTCTTTTTTTATTATTTGTATTTCTTTTTTATAATGTTTTTTCGTTAAAAGTAAGTAAGGGGGGTTCGAGTTCAGTTTAGGTTAGGGTTAGGATTAGGAGTTGGGGTTAGGGTTATTTATTATTATTTTTATTTGATTTGATTTATTATTATTATATGAATAATAATAAATGAATAAATAAATGTAAAATAAATACACAAATAAATAAAAATCATAAATAATAAATAAATCAAATTTAATAAATTATTACTAAGTAACAATAAATTAATAATTAACCCTTGCCCCTTAAAAAACTAAATAATAATAAATAAATATAATAATAAATACATAATAAATATTAATAATAATAATAACTAAACACCCTAAACCTAACACAAAATAAATTGTTATTATTAGTAGTAGTATTATTATGTTTGAGTTTGGGTCTTTATTGTTATTTTATTATTATTATTATTATTATTATTAATAATAAAAATAATGTAATTAATATTTTTTTAAAGTTAGAGGTTAATTTTTATTTATTAATGTATTATTACATATTATTAATTTATTTTACCTTTATTTTTTAGTTCTTTGTGTATTTATTTTACATTTATTTATTCATATATTATTACTATTTTATAAAAAAAAAAAATTTTGAGCAGAAAATTGCGCAAAAACATGTGACAAAACGCGCAAATAAGCACAAAAAACGCGCCTATGAGAATAGAAATGCGCCAAGCTGCTGTATAAATATCTGAATGATGCAACATGAATTCAACATAGAACACTACCAAAAAATAATTATCTAACAAAAAAAAATTGAATAATTCGTACCATAACAACACCTACATAAATAAAACAAAATAATAATAAATAAATATAATAATAAATACATAATAAATATTAATAATAATAACTAAACACCCTAAACCTAACACAAAATACATTAATATTATTATTATTATTATTATTATTATTAATGTATTTTTATGTTTCAGTTTGGGTCTTTATTGTTATTTTATTATTATTATTATTATTTTATTATTATTAATAATAATAATAATAAAAATAATGTATTTAATATTTTTTATGTTAGAGGTTAATTATTATTTTTTAATGTATTATTACATATTATTAATTTATTTTACCTTTATTTTTTAGTTCATTTATTTATTCATATATTATTACTATTTTATTTTTTTTAAAAAAATTTGAGCAGAAAATTGCGCAAAAAACATGTGACAAAACGCGCAAATAAGCACAAAAAACGCGCCTATGAGAATAGAAATGTGCCAAGCTGCTGTATAAATATCTGAATGATGCAACATGAATTCCACATACAGCACTACCAAAAAATAATTATCTAAAAAAAACAACAAATGAATAATTCGTACCATAACAACACCTACATAAATAAAATGAAGGGCAATGAAGCAACACATCAATGCATCAATAAGGAATTATTTTTCATATATACATTTATTGATGTATGCTCCCACAAGCAAAGGGACACACACATACACCGTTGCCTACTTCTAGGCTTAGGGCGCCTAAACCCCCCGCCGACACCCGCTGTCATTGTACACTGCGGGAGCTTATTAGCAAGTCCCGGCCAATGATTCATGGCCGTGAAATAAATATAAATAAATAAATAAAAACTTGGAAATGTTGCTATGTTTTTTTTTTAATCTAAGCAGAGGAAAGATTGTGTCAGAAGCCACCATAGTATATATGTCAGTACACAATAATGATTATTAATAATATTAATTATAATAATATAATAATAAATAAATAAATAAAAGCTTGGAAAAGTTGCTATGTTTTTTTTTTTTTTTTTATCTAAGCAGAGGAGAGATTGTGTCAGAAGCCACCATATTAAATATGTCAGTGGTAATAATAATAATAATAATAATAATAATAATAATAATAATAATAATAATAAAAATAAATAAAATGTTTGGAACAGTTGCTGTTTTTTTGTCCCTGTGAAGCTAATAATAATAATTATTATTATAAAATAATAATAAATAACTCATAATAATAATAAATAAATAAATATAAGTTTGGAACAGTTGCTATGTTTTTTTAAAATCTAAGCAGATGAGAGATTTATTTTTTTATCTAAGCAGAGGAAAGATTGTGTCAGAAACCACCATAGTATATATGTCAGTGTAAAATAATGATTATTAATGATATTAATTAAAATAATATAATAATAAATAAATAAATAAAAGCTTGGAAAAGTTGCTTTGTTTTTTTTGTTTTTTTTAATCTAAGCAGAGGAGAGATTGTGTCAGAAGCCATCATAGTAAATATGTCAGTGTTAATAATAATAATTAATATTATTAATAACAATAATAATAATAATAAATAAAATGTTTGGAACAGTTGCTGTTTTTTTTTTGTCCCTGTAAAGCTAATAATAATAATAATTATAAAGAAATAATAAATAACTAATAATAATAATAATAATAAAAAAAAATAGGTTTGGAACAGTTGCTATGTTTTTTTAAATCTAAGCAGATGAGAGATTGTGTCAGAAGCCACCATAGTGAACATGTCAGTGTTAATAATAATAATAATTATTATTAATAATTATTATAATAATAATAATAATAATAGTAATAATAAATAAATAAAAGTTTGGAACAGATGCTGTTTTTTTTTTTTTTTAAATCTAAGCAGAAGAAAGATTGTGTCAGAAACCACCATAGTAAATATGTCAGTGTAAAATAATGATTATTAATAATATTGATTATGATAATATAATAATAAATAAATAAATAAAAGCTTGGAACAGTTGCTATGTTTTTTTTTTTTAAATCTAAGCAGAGGAGAGATTGTGTCAGAAGCCATCATAGTAAATATGTCAGTGTTAATAATAATTATTGTTAATATTATTATTAATATAATAATAAATAAAAGTTTGGAACAGTTGCAGTTTTTTTTTTAATCCCTGTAAAGCTAATAATAATAATAAAAATTATAAAATAATAATAAATAACTAATAATAATAATAATAATAAATAAAAGTTTGGAACAGTTGCTATGTTTTTTTTAATCTAAGCAGATGAGAGATTGTGTCAGAAGTGACCATAGTAAATAGGTCAGTGTTATTATTATTATTATTATTATTATTAATAATAATAATAATAATAATAATAAATAAAAGTTTGGAAGAGTTGCTGTTTTTTTTTTATCTAAGCAGAGGAAAGATGGTTACATAAGTGACCATAGTAAATATGTCGGGGTAAAACATCTGTACACTTGATGCTTCTGGCTATAAGAGGAAGAATTTTCTGAGCAATTTCTCACATCTGCTTCCACCACTTGCTCCTTTGACCTCTTGCTATGTCATGCTGTGCCGCCCTGATCCCCGGTCCCCAGGTGAACACCTCTCCAGGTTCACAGCTGCAGCCTTTGCACCTTGACCTGGTGGCCACACCAATGTGCGAGATTCTTCCCCTAATCCTCTCAGTCTGTAGGACGTCTGACCTGTCCTACACCTGCCTGTCCTTTCTGGACTGGAATTCCATTCATTCAGACTTGACGGTTTATGGAATTCCAACTTTCTCTTCCAGAGCCAGACTTCACACTTTCTGTCTGGGGAGAGCAGTTCTCCCACTTGAGATGCAAAGATCTTCTAGATAGTGAAGGAGAAAGAGAAGAAAAGGAGGATAAAATGCAACAATCTGAACAAGTGTTGTAGTTTTAGATCAGAAAGTTGAAGGTTTTGAAAGAAATCCATTTGAAATAGAATGAGTTGGCTTCCATACTATACAGTATGTAAGGTTGCAAGGTGGCCACCTAGGGGTCAAGCAATCCGGTCTGAAGCCTTTGAAGACTATATTTTCCTCCATGCAGATGAAGGTGGTCTCGCTCAATGTTCTTGAGGGTATTCCAGGTGACCAAATACTTGACATTGGTAGGGCCTCGGTGTGCAATGGAGTGAAAGACTTCCACCCCCAATACATGGTGGTGAGGCATCTTTTTTTTCGAGCCCGCAGTGCAGTGCACAAAAACAAAACGCCAACATGATCCAAAAAAGTGCACTAAGGTGTGTCTTTGGTCCCCTTGCAGAGGAAGGACCTCTTCCCCCCCCCCCCCCCCCCGGGACAGGGGCGAGGCATACGCATTTACACCTAGAATGCCTGCTAGCAAACCCCTCTCCTCTTACTAAGCCGAAGCCGACCAACCAGTATTGGTCTCCTGAAGAGAGACCCCTCCAAGGCAGGAGAGGAAGGAACCTAACGGCCATACAAACTTCCCCTAGACTTCAGGGTAGGCCCGAAGACCCACACCCTACCATGCCGTACCTGCAGATCCGACACTATCTTCATGACCCAAAGTACAGACATCTGTACTCTAGGGACATTACCAAGCTGGGGACTCTGCACAGCCCCTACCACACAACAGCATGTTGTTTCTACTCTCTACTTGTTGTTGGGATGTTTGAGTCTTGTAACGCCAATGAGGGGGGTGGTGTGTGCTGCATGGGAATCGGACCTGGAATGCAGTCTCTCGGAGGATAAATAGGAGCATCATAGGCGTGCGCAGGGGGTGTGCTGGGTGTGCCTGGGCACACCCTAATCACTCTTTGCACTAGCACCATCCAGTGTATCATCCAGAGTACAAAAGTGTGCAGGGCACATGGGCACAAGGGTAGAGGGAGACCTGCTGTGGCCTGTTGATAGGACGGAGGAGGCTGAATCTGCTTCCATCCTATCCCTGCTGATTCTGCCCCGCCCCACACTCCACCCCCTGACTTGCACACACTGCTATGAAAGGGCTTTTAATGAAGGTGGCAGACTTAAATGTAGAGGACACAGCAGATGTAAATCCTGGCTGCCTGAGCCTAGGAGAGACCAACCTGGGGCCATGATTTTGAGTAACGGGCATATTGAACACCCCCCTCTCTCCCTCTCTCACCCTCCTCTCTCACCCCCTCTCTACTCCCCTCTCACCCCCTCTCTCTACTCCCCTCTCCCCCTCCCCCTCTCTATCCCTTTCTCACCCTCCTCTCTCACACCCTCTCTCTACTCCCCTCTCCCTCTCTTACCCTCCTCTCTCACCCCCCTCTCCCCTCTCACACCCTCTTTCTACTCCCCTCGCCTCCTCTCTCTCCCTCTCTCACCGTCCTCTCTCACCCCCCTCTCTACTCCCCTCTCCCCCTCCCCCTCTCTATCCCTCTCTCCCCCTCCTCTCTCACACCCTCTCTCTACTCCCTTCTCCCCCTCTCTCTCCCTCTCGTACCCTCCTCTCTCGTCCCCCTCTCCCCTCTCACCCCATCTCTCTACTCCCCTCCCCCTCTCTATCCCTCTCTCACCCTCCTCTCTCACACCCTCTCTCTACTCCCCTCTCCCCCTCTCTCTCCCTCTCTCTCCCTACTCTCTCACCCCCCTCCCCTCTCACCCCCTCTCTCTACTCCCTTCTCCCCCTCTCTCTCCCTCTCTCGCCCCCCTCTCCCTCTCACCCCCTCTCTCTACTCCCCTCCCCCTCTCTATTCCTCTCTCACCCTCCTCTCTCACACCCTCTCTCTACTCCCCTCTCCCCCTCTCTCTCCCCCTCTCTCACCCCCCTCTCCCCTCTCACCCCCTCTCTCTACTCCCCTCTCCCCCTCTCTATCCCTCTCTCCCCCTCCTCTCTCACACCCTCTCTCACACCCTCTCTCTACTCCCTTCTCCCCCTCTCTCTCCCTCTCTCGCCCCCCTCTCCCCTCTCACACCCTCTCTCTACTCCCCTCCCCCTCTCTATCCCTCTCTCACCCTCCTCTCTCACACCCTCTCTCTACTCCCCTCTCCCCCTTTCTCTCCCTCTCTCACCCTCCTCTCTCACCCCCCTCTCCCCTCTCACACCCTCTCTCTACCCCCTCTCTATCCCTCTCTCACACCCTCTCTCACACCCTCTCTCTACTCCCTTCTCCCCCTCTCTCTCCCTCTCTCGCCCCCCTCTCCCCTCTCACATCCTCTCTCTACTCCCCTCCCTCTCTCTATCCCTCTCTCACCCTCCTCTCTCACACCCTCTCTCTACTCCCCTCTCCCCATCTCTATCCCTCTCTCTACTCCCTTCTCCCCCTCTCTCTCCCTCTCTCGCCCCCCTCTCCCCTCTCACACCCTCTCTCTACTCCCCTCTCTCCCTCTCTCTCCCTCTCTCACCCTCCTCTCTCACCCCCCTATCCCCTCTCACCCCCTCTCTCTACCCCCTCTCTATCCCTCTCTCACCCTCCTCTCTCACACCCTCCCTCTACTCCCTTCTCCTCCTCTCTCTCCCTCTCTCACCCTCCTCTCTCACCCCCTATCCCCTCTCACCCCCTCTCTCTACTCCCCTCTCCCCCTCCCCCTCTCTATCCCTCTCTCACCCTCCTCTCTCACACCCTCTCTCTACTCCCTTCTCCTCCTCTCTCTCCCTCTCTCGCCCCCCTATCCCCTCTCACCCCCCTCTCTACTCCCCTCTCACTCCCCTCTCTTTCTTACTCCCCTCTCTCCCCCCTCACCCCCTCTCTCTCTCCTCTTTCACTTATCCCTCTCTCATATATATATATATATATATATATATATAAAACACGCATGTGTGTTTGAGTTTTGGGGTGCAGACCCTAATACAATAGGCTGCACACACCTATGAGGAGCATATCAATTTATTGTTTGCCAAGATCTCCCTGTCTGACGTTCTCTTCAAGGCAGTAGGTATAAATTGAAATCCCAGTGGTATAGGACACCTTCCCTCCTACATAAAATAGTCCCACTGGCTTTCAAAGCCTGCCGGCGGTGTAAGCAACCTGAGGGACCATTGTTACATATATGGTGGGACTGTCCAGTCATCCAAAAATTCTGGGAGACAGCACTTGAAACTACAACCTGCCACACCACACTTCCTTATTCAACAGACAGCATTTTGAATCATTAGCCATGCAATATGGTTAACACGGCACGAATACCGGTATGTAGTGAAGGAGAGTTCCCTCAAGCTGCAAATCGCTGCAAGTCCACTAATAGAGAAATATGTTGCAGTCTCAGCCTATAGATCAGACCAAAATTACCTATGTGTGTGAGTATATGTCAGTATCACCTTGTATATCCCTGTATGTTGTGGTCATTCAGGTGCTTATCTAATAGTTTCCAGCGATGCTCCCCGCTGAGACCACCGCCTGTGGAAGGGAATTCCACATCCTTGCCGCTCTTACAGTAAAGAACCCTCTACGTAGTTTAAGGTTAAACCTCTTTTCTTCTAATTTGAATGAGTTGCCACATGTGTTATTAAAGTGGTTGTAAACCCTCAGGTAGAACTTTCACCTACAGGTAAGCCTAGATTAAGGCTTACCTGTAGATGCTTGCAATATCTCCTTAACCTACACGGTTTAAGAGATATTTTCAAAAAAGACTGTACCGATGTCTACGGCGCAGGCGCACTGAGCGTGCCGTTTTATGAATGGGGTCATGCCGTAAGTGGCCGCTCCCGCGCGCATGTGCGGGAGGTGACGTCACGTGCCGTCACGTGACTTCGGCCAGTCACAGAGCTGGAGTTCGCGGACCCCGGAAGAAGAGGGGTGAAGATGGATGCTCGCTACTAGCGAGGAAGACGGGGACATCGCGGGTAAGTGACACATAATGGGCTACTATGTGATGCATAATAGTCCATTATGCTTTACCTTTGCAGGCAAACAAAGAGGAAGTAAACTCATCAGGGTTTACTTCCTCTTTAAATTCCCTTCCGCAAAAAAGTTTTATCCCTATTGTGGGGTCACCAGTACGGTATTTGTAAATTGAAATCATATCCCCTCTCAAGCGTCTCTTCTCCAGAGAGAATAAGTTCAGTGCTCGCAACCTTTCCTCATAACTAATATCCTTCAGTCCCTTTATTCGTTTTTGTGGCCCTTCTTTGTACTCGCTCCATTTCCAGTACATCATTCCTGAGGACTGGTGCCCAGAACTGGACAGCATACTCCAGGTGCAGCCGGACCAGAGTCTTGTAGAGCGGGAGAATTATCGTTTTATCTCTGGAGTTAATCCCCTTTTTAATGGATGCCAATATCCTGTTTGCTTTGTTAGCAGCAGCTTGGCATTGCATGCCATCAGTTCTATCATCTACTACAGGGATATGCAATTAGCGGACCTCCAGCTGTTGCAAAACTACAAGTCCCGTCATGCCTCTGCCTCTGGGTGTCATGTTTGTGGCTGTCAGAGTCTTGCAATGCCTCATGGAACTTGTAGTTCTGCTACAGCTGGAGGTCCGCAAATTGCATATCCCTGATCTACTAGGTCCCCCCAGTGAGTAGATTCCATTCATATTTTTGCCACCCAAATGCATTATTTTACATGAGGGACAAATGAGGAGGAAGGAGGGACATTTCTCCAAATCAGGGACAGCCCCTCGAAATCAGGGACAGTTGGGAACTATGCATGCGGCAAAGGATTTTGGATAATAGAATTTTATTGTACAGTGTACCAAAAAAAAAAAAACGTATATGTCCTCAGAAAAGTAATGGGAGAATTATTACATTATAGAATTATTGTCAAGAAAATTGATGTAGTTAAATTTGGTCGAATATTGTATTTGATATGGTGACACTTGCATACCAGGACCACCCGAGTTCAGCATCCAATGGGATGTAAGTTTGTGGATTTGACCATCTTTTTTACAAAAGCTTTTTTACAAATATTTAGCATCCGCTCCTGATGAGTCGGATTATCGACGAAACGCGTCGAGCCTTTGAAGATGCAGTCCCCTCCTTTTTCATCATTATTTTTATGAATCAAATTGTACATCACAAGGTTTACTCTATCATACTCGTTTACTATGTACATTTGTTTTCCCTGTTATGGCAATTATGTTCTATATCTTGTCTATATGTATGCAATGTATTTTACTCAATGCCTTAGGGTGTTTATATATGCTTTTATCATTTATTCGTCATATATAATGTCGCACAATTTGACACTTATGCCAATAAATTCTTACTCTTATACTATGTTCTAGCCTGCCTCATTTAAAGTCCCATACTTTTTAATATTTTTGAAAAGTAGTTAAATTTGGTCTGGGCATCTAGGCCTCAGTTGTAAATAATAATTATAATTAGCTAGCTGGACGAAGTGCTAGAGAGTTTTTGTATTGTCTACTGATTATAAAAAGGATTTGGGCAGCTGCCAGTTTTTTTGGCTTGTTGCATCACTAGAATGACTGGCCAACATTGCAGCTCCAAATAAAATGTGATACAAATATAATAATAGAATGGTTGGATAAAAGGCTCAGGGCAGTGTAACACCTTTGGTAATTAAAGTGTACTTGTTTCCAGACTAGGAACAATAAACGAATTAAATGTTCTTAACATAAGTGTGCGCAGCCTATTGGATTAGGGTGTGCACCCCAAAGCTCAAACACACGCTACCGATCACTCACTGTGTTCACTCAGAAAGGGAAGGGGCCAGTAAATCACATATTTACCAGCCCCTTCCCCACTCATCCTAAAACCTCCCGCTGTGTGTGCCCGCAGCAGCAGCCGGCGGGAGAGGATAGGAGGGAAGTCGGAGGCACTGTGGGGGGAAGAGGGGGCGCCCAGGGCAGTAGGGGGAATCTGTGCTGTACAGGGTGATTAGGGTGTGCCTGGGCACACCTGGCACACCTTGTGCGCACGCCTATGGTTCTTAACAAACAGCAAAAGTGTTTTAAAACAAGCCTTCACTGGCATTTTTTACTTTTTTTTTGCAAATCTTTTATTTAGTCTAAGGCCCGGTTCACACGGGGCGGCACGACTTCGGGGGCGACCTCAGCGGCGCGATCTCAAGACAACTTGAGACGCACGCCGAGGCGATTTGCATAATGACTTCTGTATAGAAGTCAATGTAAGTCGTCCCGAGTCGCCCCCAAAGTAGTACAGGAACCTTTTTCTAAGTCGGAGCCACTCAGGTCGCTCCTATTAGAACGGTTCCATAGCACAGACCGGGACGCGCCACTATGTGAACCGGGCCTAAGGGTTCGGTCCAGGGGTCCATTACATGTTACAAATACATAGTATTACTTTCACAAAGCAACCAAGTGCTGTTACATAAACATGACAGTATTCGTCAACCAAAAAAATCATTGTTCAGTATGGTAGTTCCTTGAGACCGCCCCCTATCTTTTCAACTTATAACAGAGAGAGGTATCTCAAACCGTGGACACACGGAACAAAAGGAAAATAAAATTATTAGAAAAACTGAGAGAAGGGAAGTGATGCCTCGTACACACGACCGGTTTTCCCGACGAGAAAACTGCCATTTTTTAGATTGGTTGGGAAAACCGGTCGTGTGTATGCTCCATAGCAGTTTTCCCGATGAGAAAACTGCCCGCAAAAAAATTAGAACCTGCTCTATTTTTTCCCGTCGTGTTTCCCGTCGGTCTTTTTCTCGTCGCGAAAACCGCTCATGTGTATGCTTTTCCGAGGGGGGAAAAAATGTGCATGCTCAGAATCAAGTATGAGACGGGAGCGCTCGTTCTGGTAAAACTAGTGTTCGTAATGGAGATATCACATTCGTCACGCTGTAATGGACTGAAAAGCACGAGGCTGAAAAGCGCGAATCGTCTCTCACAAAACTTTTACTAACACGAGGATAAGCAAAAGTAGCCCAAAGGGTGGCGCCATTTGAATGGAACTTCCCCTTTATAGTGCCGTCGTACGTGTTGTACATCACCGCGCTTTGGCCGAGCAGTTTTTTTTGCCTGAAAGGTGTATGCAAGGCAGGCTTGAGAGGAATCACGTTGGGAAAAACGTCGGTTTTTGGCATGTCAGGAAAACCGGTCGTGTGTACGAGGCATAAGAGTAGATAGAGATGTAAGGTTAGGGGAAGGGTGAAGGAGAGGAGAGCTTGGGGGAGGGGGGGAGGAGAAGAAATTCGGAATCGCGAACCACCCATACCCAACTCGACTGGTATGTGTGGGATTCCAGAGTAGGGATGAGCTTCGTGTTCGAGTCGAACATACGTTCGACTCGAACATCGGCTGTTCGATCGTTCGACGAAGATCGAACGATTTGGGCCGTTCGCGCCAAATTCGAGTGACGCGAACGGCCCACAATGCACTACGCCATCGCAGTGTCATCCAGGCGCTGTGATTGGCCAAGCATGCACTGTGACCCCGCATGCTTGGCCAATCACAGCGCCGGCAGCGAGGAGAGCAATGATTGGCCACAGGCAGGATGCCTGTGGCCAATTATTGCTGAGGGTGTTTAGTACACGCCCCACACTATAAAAGGCCGCCAGCACGGCGGCCTAGTGTAGTGTGTTCCAGAGCAGGGAAAGACAAGCATAGGCAGGGACAGTGACATTTATTTCTTTCTTGCTTAACCTGGATTCCTTTAGTTTAGGGAAAGAGAAGGATAGGTAGGGAGAGTGTCAGTGTGTTTTACTGTGCGAGTCCTTGTTTCTAGGGACAAAGAAGGAAAGTGAGGGGAATTCTCCTTGTGCTATAGTGTGCTTTAAAAAAACATTTTTTCTAGGGACAGAAAACTCTAGGTAGGGAGAGTGTCAGTTTCTTTCACTGTGCCAGTCCTTGTTTCTAGGGACAAAGAAGGAAAGTGAGGGGAATTCTCCTTGTGCTATAGTGTGCTTTAAAAAAACATTTTTTCTAGGGACAGAAAACTCTAGGTAGGGAGAGTGTCAGTTTCTTTCACTGTGCCAGTCCTTGTTTCTAGGGACAAAGAAGGAAAGTGAGGGGAATTCTCCTTGTGCTATAGTGTGCTTTAAAAAAACATTTTTTCTAGGGACAGAAAACTCTAGGTAGGGAGAGTGTCAGTTTCTTTCACTGTGCCAGTCCTTGTTTCTAGGGACAAAGAAGGAAAGTGAGGGGAATTCTCCTTGTGCTATAGTGTGCTTTAAAAAAACATTTTTTCTAGGGACAGAAAACTCTAGGTAGGGAGAGTGTCAGTTTCTTTCACTGTGCCAGTCCTTGTTTCTAGGGACAAAGAAGGAAAGTGAGGGGAATTCTCCTTGTGCTATAGTGTGCTTTAAAAAAACATTTTTTCTAGGGACAGAAAACTCTAGGTAGGGAGAGTGTCAGTTTCTTTCACTGTGCCAGTCCTTGTTTCTAGGGACAAAGAAGGAAAGTGAGGGGAATTCTCCTTGTGCTATAGTGTGCTTTAAAAAAACATTTTTTCTAGGGACAGAAAACTCTAGGTAGGGAGAGTGTCAGTTTCTTTCACTGTGCGAGTCCTTGTTTCTAGGGACAAAGAAGGAAAGTGAGGGGAATTCTCCTTGTGCTATAGTGTGCTTTAAAAAAACATTTTTTCTAGGGACAGAAAACTCTAGGTAGGGAGAGTGTCAGTTTCTTTCACTGTGCCAGTCCTTGTTTCTAGGGACAAAGAAGGAAAGTGAGGGGAATTCTCCTTGTGCTATAGTGTGCTTTAAAAAAACATTTTTTCTAGGGACAGAAAACTCTAGGTAGGGAGAGTGTCAGTTTCTTTCACTGTGCCAGTCCTTGTTTCTAGGGACAAAGAAGGAAAGTGAGGGGAATTCTCCTTGTGCTATAGTGTGCTTTAAAAAAACATTTTTTCTAGGGACAGAAAACTCTAGGTAGGGAGAGTGTCAGTTTCTTTCACTGTGCCAGTCCTTGTTTCTAGGGACAAAGAAGGAAAGTGAGGGGAATTCTCCTTGTGCTATAGTGTGCTTTAAAAAAAACATTTTTTCTAGGGACAGAAAACTCTAGGTAGGGAGAGTGTCAGTTTCTTTCACTGTGCCAGTCCTTGTTTCTAGGGACAAAGAAGGAAAGTGAGGGGAATTCTCCTTGTGCTATAGTGTGCTTTAAAAAAACATTTTTTCTAGGGACAGAAAACTCTAGGTAGGGAGAGTGTCAGTTTCTTTCACTGTGCCAGTCCTTGTTTCTAGGGACAAAGAAGGAAAGTGAGGGGAATTCTCCTTGTGCTATAGTGTGCTTTAAAAAAACATTTTTTCTAGGGACAGAAAACTCTAGGTAGGGAGAGTGTCAGTTTCTTTCACTGTGCCAGTCCTTGTTTCTAGGGACAAAGAAGGAAAGTGAGGGGAATTCTCCTTGTGCTATAGTGTGCTTTAAAAAAACATTTTTTCTAGGGACAGAAAACTCTAGGTAGGGAGAGTGTCAGTTTCTTTCACTGTGCCAGTCCTTGTTTCTAGGGACAAAGAAGGAAAGTGAGGGGAATTCTCCTTGTGCTATAGTGTGCTTTAAAAAAACATTTTTTCTAGGGACAGAAAACTCTAGGTAGGGAGAGTGTCAGTTTCTTTCACTGTGCCAGTCCTTGTTTCTAGGGACAAAGAAGGAAAGTGAGGGGAATTCTCCTTGTGCTATAGTGTGCTTTAAAAAAACATTTTTTCTAGGGACAGAAAACTCTAGGTAGGGAGAGTGTCAGTTTCTTTCACTGTGCCAGTCCTTGTTTCTAGGGACAAAGAAGGAAAGTGAGGGGAATTCTCCTTGTGCTATAGTGTGCTTTAAAAAAACATTTTTTCTAGGGACAGAAAACTCTAGGTAGGGAGAGTGTCAGTTTCTTTCACTGTGCCAGTCCTTGTTTCTAGGGACAAAGAAGGAAAGTGAGGGGAATTCTCCTTGTGCTATAGTGTGCTTTAAAAAAACATTTTTTCTAGGGACAGAAAACTCTAGGTAGGGAGAGTGTCAGTTTCTTTCACTGTGCCAGTCCTTGTTTCTAGGGACAAAGAAGGAAAGTGAGGGGAATTCTCCTTGTTCTATAGTGTGCTAAAGCATTCCTCATCAACCATCTTTGAAATCCTTGTTTTTTGGACAGTCAGGGAAATTGTCGTTGTGCTATTCTGTGCAAAAGCAATAATCCTCAACCATATTTAGAACTCCTTAAGTAAAGGGACAGAGAGGGACAACTGAAGGTAGCCCTTATTGCTTTTTTCCCATCTCCCTGCAGGCCATCTATTAGAATGTCTGGAAGGCAAACAAGGAGAGGCAGACAGTCAGGAGGCAATAAAAGAGGGCAAGCAGGCTCTGTGTCTGGGGGCAACAGTGCTGGTCGTGGACGTGGTGCATTGTCATCAGCACATGGCCATGGGACACGCTTGTCCTTCTTTTCGGCAGCTGGACATGTTGAGCCACATCATGCCGAAGACTTGGTAGAGTGGATGACCAAGCCCTCCTCCTCCTCCTCATCCTCTCTCACCCAGGCTCAGGGTACTGGCAAAGCAGCTGCCAAAGCGTCCTCTTCCCTGGTATCAATGTCAGACTCATCATCAGTCACTCCTTCCCTAGACCCACCATGTCCTCCTCCTGAGGAGTCCCCCGAACTGTTTGAGCACAGTGTTGGGTACATGCTCCAGGAGGATGCCCAGCGTTTCGAAGGGTCTGATGATGAAACCCAGCTACAGGAAGGCAGTAGCGTGAGAGCAGACAGAGGGGATGCTCAAGAAGGACACCAATCTGGCAGTCATGTTCCAGCAGCTGCAGCATACTGCCAGATTGGCTCCAGTGATGAGGAGGGAGGGGATGATGAGGTCACTGACTCCACGTGGGTGCCTAATAGGAGAGAGGAGGAGGAGGAGGAGGATGAGGAGGAGGCACATCTCCAACGAGGCAGGATGCCCTTTGGTGGCCAGCGTAAGGGCAGTACACCGACGGAATCACACCGCAGAGCTCCGCCTGTGCAGGGCGCAGCCTCTGCCCGTCATTCAAAAAGTTCCTTGGTGTGGGCCTTTTTTGAGGCTAGTGCATCAGATCGCACAGCTGCTGTTTGCAACATATGTCTCAAGCGTATATCGCGTGGCCAAAACATCAGCCGCTTGGGTACCACATGCCTGACCAGACATATGTTGACCTGCCATGCAGCTCGTTGGCAAGCCTACCTCAAAGACCCACACCAAAGAACAAAGCGGACCTCTCCTTGCACCGCATCAGCTGGGATCTCCAACCCCACTATAACTTCAGTCCTCTCTGAAACATGCACTGAGAGGAATGAAGGTGTAGAATTAGGTGTGTCACAGCCAAGTACTTGCGGCCACTCTGCTAGCAGTACACCGACGTCCGATTCTAGCAGGCAAATTTCCCTGCCCCAGCTGCTGGACCGTCGAAAGAAGTTCACTCCCAGCCATCCACATGCCCAGCGGTTGAATGCTAGCTTGGCTAAATTGCTAGCGCTTCAACTGCTGCCTTTTCAGTTGGTAGACTCGGCCCCCTTCCGTGAGTTTGTGCAATGTGCGGTTCCTCAGTGGCAGGTTCCCAAACGCCACTTTTTCTCACGGAAGGCTATTCCGGCTCTCTACCGGCATGTGGAAGGCAATGTCTTGGCCTCGCTGGACAGGGCGGTCAGCGGTAAGGTGCATATTACCGCTGACTCATGGTCCAGCAGGCATGGACAGGGACGTTACCTTTCTTTCACGGCCCATTGGGTCACTCTTTTGGCAGCTGGGAAGGATGCAGGACAAGGTGCAGTAGTGTTGGAGGTTGTTCCACCGCCACGCCTCCAAAATGCTACTACTGGTTGTGACACACCTCTCTCCTCCACCCCCTCCTCTTCTTCTTCCTCCATGGCCTCTTCCTGTGGTTTGTCCTATGAACCAGCGGTGCTCCGTAGCCGTTCACGGGGCTACGCAAGTACGCAGGCAAAAAGATGCCATGCCGTGCTTGCGCTGGTGTGTTTGGGGGACAGAAGCCACACTGGGGCAGAGGTCCTGTCTGCTCTGCAGGGCCAGGCCGAGAGGTGGTTGACGCCACGCCAGCTTAAGCCAGGAATGGTGGTTTGCGACAATGGCACCAACCTCCTCTCCGCCCTCCGACAGGGACAACTGACCCATGTGCCCTGTGTGGCTCACGTCCTTAACCTGGTGGTGCAGCGGTTCTTGGGCAGGTACCCGGGCTTACAGGATGTCCTGAGGCAGGCCAGGAAAGTCTGTGTGCATTTCCGCAGATCTTATAATGCCAGTGCTCGCCTGGCTGAGCTGCAAAAGGAGTTGAACCTGCCCAAGAACCGCCTTATATGTGACATGCCCACCAGGTGGAACTCAACGTTGGCCATGCTGCAGCGGCTGCACACGCAGCAGAGGGCCATCAATGAGTACCTGTGCGACTACGGCACCAGGACAGGGTCAGGGGAGCTTGGTTTTTTTTCTCCACGCCAGTGGGGCATGATCAGGGATGCATGCACTGTCCTGGCACCATTTGAGGAGGCCACGAGGATGGTGAGCAGTGACAGTGCATGCATCAGTGACACTGTACCTCTTGTCCACCTGTTGGAGCACACGCTGCGTGGAATAATGGACAGGGCACTTGAGGCAGAACAGAGGCAGGAAGAGGAGGACTTCCTTGCCTCTCAAGGCCCCCTTTACCCAGACAGTGTTCCTTCTGTCCCACCCATCGCACAGGAAGAGGAAGAGGAGGAGGAGGAGGAGGAGGAGGAGGATTGTGTCAGCATGGAGGTGGAGGCTGGCACTCAGCATCATCAGCAGCAGTCTTTTAGGGATGATTTACAGTCCCAAGAAACCAGTGGACTTGTACGTGGCTGGGAGGAGGTGGCTGCGGATCATGTCGTCCTTAGTGACCCAGAGGACTCCGGAGCGAATGCCTCAGCAAACCTACGCTGCATGGCCTCCCTGATCCTGCAAAGTCTGCGGAAGGATCCTCGTATTCTTCGGATCAAGGAGAGGGACCATTACTGGCTGGCCACTCTCCTTGATCCACGGTACAAGGGTAAGGTTGCGGACCTTATGTTACCGTCGCAGAGGGAGCAGAGGATGAGACAACTCCGGGAGGCCTTGCAGAAAGGTCTGTGCAACGCGTTCCCAGAGACTGGGAGGTTACAAACTCCTGGTCCTGGACAACGAGTTGCTGAGGCTTCGGCCAGTCAAAGAAGGAGCGGTGGGGAAGGTGGCCGTCTGACCGATGCGTTCAGACAATTCTTTAGTCCGCAGCCCCAAAGTATGATTGGTTCCAGCAACCTCTCAAATATCTCAATATGGCAGTCGTCGACTCATTATGCTCATTATGAGGGGCTCCCACCATCCCTGTGCTGTGCTCATTATGAGGGACTCCCACCATCCCTGTGCTGTGCTCATTATGAGGGGCTTCCACCATCCCTGTGCTGTGCTGACTTCCTCCTGGGGCTGTACCCCTGCTGTGCTCCCTATGAGGGGCTCCCATCATCCTTGTGCTGTGCTCATTATGAGGGGCTCCCACCATCCCTGTGCTGTGCTGTCTTCCTCCTGCTGTACTCATTATGAGGGGCTCCCATCATCCCTGTGCTGTGCTGTCTTCCTCCTGCTGTGCTCATAATGAGGGGCTCCCATCATCCCTGTGCTGTGCTGACTTCCTCCTGGGGCTGTACCCCTGCTGTGCTCATTATGAGGGGCTCCCATCATCCCTGTGCTGTGCTCATTATGAGGGGCTCCCACCATCCCTGTGCTGTGCTGACTTCCTCCTGGGGCTGTACCCCTGCTGTGCTCATTATGAGGAGCTCCCACCATCCCTGTGCTGAGCTCATTATGAGGGGCTCCCATCATCCCTGTGCTGTGCTCATTATGAGGGGCTCCCACCATCCCTGTGCTGTGCTCATTATAAGGGGCTCCCACCATCCCTGTGCTGTGCTGACTTCCTCCTGGGGTTGTACCCCTGCTCTGCTCATTATGAGGGGCTCCCACCATCTCTGTGCTGTGCTGACTTCCTGGGTTTTTAACTTCATCATAACGAATAATCATTATTATTATGACAATAATAAAACGATATTAACGAACATTCTTATTTTGTCCAATTCTGAATCTCCCATCGACTACCAGTACCAGTCTGAGCCGTCTCTCCCACTCCAGAAACAAAATTCATCAACTAAATTTAGTATAAAATTCGTAAGAATAGAAATTCGTATTTCGGATGCTTCCGAATGTACGAATTTTCGGAAATTCGTATGAAACAAATCGCACATGTCTAATAATAACATGCATGGTAACGCTTTGATGTATGCCACAATGCATTTAAGACAGGAATGACCTGCATTCACATACATTGAAATGCAATTGTGTTGCAATGCACTTTGTATTGAATTTTCATCATAACATCCATTGACACGAGCTGATGCGCGCCATGATGTGTCTACACCATGACACGTCCTAAAGCATGGGATGCATTTTGATGCATTTCCATTGATTTCAGTAGAGAACGCATCAAGCAAAAATTTGTTTGATGCAAAAACATGTTTCCATTGGAGGGCTGGAAGCCTTCCAAGATTCTGCTCCCATAGAAAAAATAAAATAAGATTTCAGTGCATCTGTTGTGAACTTTGCAAATTAATTTCTCCACAATGTCTATAGATACTGAGGTGAGCTGGCTCTTACTGCTTATTCAGAACACATAAATATTTTAATTTGTACTTCTATATTGCTTTTTGTCCTAGGGCAGGGGTCTCAAACTGGTGGCCCTCCAGCTGTTGCAAAACTACAAGTCCCATCATGCCTCTGCCTGTGGGATTCATGCTTATAACTGTCACCCTTGCAATGCCTCATGAGACTTGTAGTTTTGCAACAGCTGGAGGACCGCCACTTTGAGACGCCTGTCCTAGGGACTCAAAGCACTTAAGCCTCGTACACACGATCGGATTTTCCGACAGGAATTGTGTGTTGACAGCCTGTTGGCCCGAAAATCCGACTGTTTGTACGCTCCATCGGACAATTGTTGTTGGATTTTCCACGGACATATGTTGGATGGCAGGCTTTAAAATTTTCCGTGGTCAACGGTCTTTTGTCGGATTTTCTGAGCGTGTGACCAAAAGTCCAAAGTACAAACACGCACGCTCGGAAGCAATGCACACCGAACACAACATTAGCAGAAGTTGCCCAAAGGGTGGCGCTAAAGAGCTGAAAAACCACGTAGTACGTCTAGTATGTCACTATGTTCCTGTTTGTTGGCCGACAATTGTGTGCCGTTTGTATGCAGGACAAATTTCTGGACCAAAGTCCGACGCTTTGTCTGCGGAAAATCCAATCGTGTGTATGAGGCTTTAGGCAACCACTCATTTGAGCCAATTAACCTTTCCGGCATGTCCTTGGAGTGTGGGAGGAAACCCATACAAGCACAGGGAGAACATGCAAACTCCAGATGAGTAGTGCCCTGGTCAGGATTTGACCTGGGGTCCCTAGTGCTGCAAGGTAAAAGTGCTAACCACTAAGCCACCATGCATAGTCTTATCATAGGTTCACTTTAATGCTACTTTTTTTTTTTACATTGAGATTTTTTTTATATCAGACCAAAAAGAGGAAAAAAGGGGAGTTTAGTACCAGAAGGTTGACACTCTCTCAAAATGTGGGACAGATGGAAGTTATGCTGTTTGTTTTCATTTTGCCAGACTAATAAGTATAATCTAACTAGCTTCCGACTTAAATAGAGACAAATAATGTCCATAACAATAATTATAGGTTTGTAGCAATTCTAAGAAAATATTAGCCCCCCCCCCCCCCCCCCACACAAAGACAATGATCTAAGCCAAGTAGTACAAGGTGTCAAGAACAGTTCCTTATGCCATTGATCTGCTCTAAAATCCATATTTTAAGCATCTTAAACCCCGTGTGAAAATTCCCTTCTCTCTGCCATTTAATTGTGCTACCTGCAAATTCTGTGGGGTTGAAGTAATGGCTCTAAGCCAGCATGACCAATCACTTTACTAATTATACCAGATGCTGTCTAATCTTAACGAGTCAGGTAATACCTGGCTTGTTCTCAATCACCTGTCTTCAGGAATGTCTCTGCAAACTGGTCCGACTTGTCCTTCATGGCGTCACGGCAATGAGAAGGGCGCTAATCATTCAGAGGTAGAGCGGCATCTAGAACAAACTCCAAGGCAGGTCATCCGTAATGAGAAGAGCCATGGCATTTATTGAGGTGAAAGTGAACTGGATTAATTTTATACATTTCTGCTATGGCTGTTTAGCGCTACCCCCAGTTAAGAGAGCCGCTGGTATTGATTTGGGCCCTGTAGTGCACCGCTGTCAACCCCTGGCAATCGGCTCTAACCTCCCGTGGCACAGCTAGTAAGGGGAGATAGGACTGCGTCACCTAGAGTTGCGGTCACGCGGTCCTATGGCAAACACACACAGTGATATACTTTAAAACTTCTATTAAAGTAAGTGAAACTGACACCAATGTACTTGACCCAGATATTTTACTGAGGCTAATGGGCAAGTAATAAACAACAGTATAACAAGTTGCAGATCCCTGCAATAAACAGTAATAAAGATAAACAGAGTAATCAGAATAATAAAGTATTGCTATGCAACTCTAGCGCTGCCCTTTTCAGCTACTTCCCCTCATGGGTAAACTAACACCCAGCAATGTCTACCTATGCAGTCAGGCCTGACTGATCTAAATGGAAGTTCAGTGAAACAATATTCACTAGCAATCTTTTCGGTGGTGCACTTGAAGAACAACTTTGTAATCCCAACGAATAGTAAAGATAAAGTATCTGTCTTTAAACAGCTCTCACCACCCGGACAAGTCCAAGTCTGTTTCCTCCATCGATTCGTCTAGGAACAGGAATCCACCGACATCCAAGTCTTCAATCCTTCTGGTGTACTGCAGCAAGGAGGATTAGATGTCTCTAAGGCTCTGCTAGGCTGGCAGAGGGCTCTTTGGAAAGGAGCACATGGCCCAGGCTTCAGGCCTTGTGCACACAGCAGTTCAGCACAGAGATCCTCTTGCTAGGAGAGGGGTGTCCAAAGAGAGCGACCAAAACTCCGCCTCCCCTTTATAAAGTCTGCCCCAGCAGTCTCTGTTCTGGAGCAATGCACCCTGGGTGCTGCAAGATGTAGTCTCTCTGTATTAAAGGGGAATACCCCGCTACACACTCCCCCCACTTTAAATCTTTGGTCCCCAAAGACAGCATCAACAATATGTATATAAAAGATAGTTCACGGTTGTAAAGGAACCTGGCAGGGGAATCTCCCACCTAGCATGGTGAGGAAGATTGTCCTGCTCACAGGCCATATTATTGGAAGTGGCCTGCCTAACTGTGCCAGAGAGTGAGTTGGGGTTGCCCTCCACTAAATGTACAGTGGAGGGACCAGATGTGGGCATGGTCCTTCTTGAGGTTAGGACCGTGTCTTCGGAACTTTCTCCCATCTGATCATGAGTTAGTTTCCGGGGAGGATCAATGACTCTCTTCCTTCTCTTCTCCCTGGGAGTCACAGTCTCAGCTACTCTTGGTTCTTCCTCTGGTACTGAAGCAGGAACCTCTTCCGGTAGTGAGGGTATGGGATCACATCTGGGGACAGCAGGGGCTAAAAGCCGTTTCACCAGATCGGTATTGGTCCCAATGATGAGAGAGCTTCTTGAGGGCCCTGGCAGCCAGGGACAGACAATGGCCAGTGTCTCAAAGCTCTGGGGCTCCCCGGCCCTCAATGGATCACACGACAACTTGATCCGCACACATCCATCACAAGAGTACTCTTCTGCTAGGATACCCTGAATCTTGGTGTCTCCCATCTCTTCCAGGGGCAGGTATGATAGGTACTTCTTGTAAAAGTCTCTGGTCATTAGGGTAACCTGAGCACCTGTATCAAGGATGGCTCTGGTGTAGATCCCTTCGATCAGAACAGGCACTACAGGCAGAGGACCTACCAATTGGGTAGCAGTCCTTTTGGAAACACCTGTAACAGCAGGCTGGCATACTTGTGCTCTCTTCAGCTTCCGGCGCTGGGAATGCCGTTTCTGGCGCTGTTTGGAAGGCTGATAAGCGTTGTTCACTGAGACGGCATAAACTACAGGTGTCCTCCACCGTTCCCTTGCAGGTTCAGCGAAAGTTCTTTTTGAAGGCCTGGATCTTCTCTCCATTCTTGGGTCACTTCTCTGAGGCCTCCGCCAGCCTTCTGTCTCCATTCGTGGACTTGGACATACTCGCTGGTTGTGGCCTACACCTCCACAGTTGAAACAGACAATCTCTCTTCTCTTCTGTGGGGAGGTTGGTGTTGAACTGCTCTGGCGTGGTTCATTCTTAATTTCCTCGGGTTCCTTCATTCCTGAGTTTTCAGACAGGAGTGTGGTCAAAAGATCCAGCACCTGGGTCATTTGGGACTTCAGGATCTCCACTTCTGAGTCCCGTTCAGTAGCCATAGCTGATCTGACTCCCACCGCAGGGAGGGTAGTTGGTTCGGTATGTTGACTCCTCCTTTTCTCTTCCAACACAGCCTCCTCCTCCCTGACTATCTGGATCAAGTCAGGGTATTCCAGGCTCTTCCCATCCTGTCGGGTGCGTAGCGCCAATGCAATAGGATCCAGGGGCTGAGCTCCCCTCAATACCTGTTGAGCACGGGCCTCGTCTACTTTCCCTGGGTCGATCCCCTTCTTCAAAATGATCCTATGCAGGATCTTGTCTAGACGTCCCATATATTCTGATAGTTTCTCGCCTGTCTTCTGGTAGCAGTGCTCCAGTTGATAGGTAAGCTCAGTGATTTTTTCTGTCCCACCGAACACATTCTGCAGGATGTCTAAGTAATCCTGTGCAGTACAGTCTTTCCTGCTTATCTTCAGGTTACGTATGGCATCCAGAGCAGGCCCCTTTAAACTTTCAACAATCCTCTGCTTCTTTTGTCGCTCCGGGACCTCCCATTCTTCTAGGGCCTGAGTGGCGCCGTGTAGCCACTCTTCAAATCCTTCTTCTTCCGAAGGTACAGGTTTCCTTCCAGAAAATATCCTGAGTTTCCTGTATCCTGACATCGGGTAGTCTGTGGGGTCTCTTTTACACTGGGCCACAATTTCCTGCAAGACAGCGCACAGTTCTGCACTAAGGGTGGCCGGTGATGATCTGGGACTCTCTGTATCCTTCTGCTTTTCCGCCTTAGGGGATGGCGGGGGAGATATCTGTGGAGATGATGGTTTTGGTGTCTGGAACCATTCTCCCTTCACTGGCAGCGTATGTATCAAGTGATAGATCTGATTATCTATGGCTCGTATATGACTTTTAAAATGCTCTGGGATTTTGTTTTTCCATTCTACCAGTGCGTATGTAAACGAGATCACTGGATCTGGCCTAAAATCCATCACCCATGCTTTGTGGCTCGGAGACAGTAAGAATACGAGCTGTTTTATCTCCTCTTCCTTCCATCTTTCCCCCGGGAGTACAATGACTACCGCCGCGGTTGGATCGGCGCCAATCGCTGCGCACCACTGTGACATTGCTAGCGGGTCCATGCTGGTACTTCTGACCGGCTTGATTGCAGCGTGCAACGTACAAGGATCCCGGCTCGAGCCCCCACGTTTAGCGCTACCCCCAGTTAAGAGAGCCGCTGGTATTGATTTGGGCCCTGCAGTGCACCGCTGTCAACCCCTGGCAATCGGCTCTAACCTCCCGTGGCACAGCTAGTAAGGGGAGATAGGACCGCGTGACCGCAACTCTAGGTGACACAGTCCTATGGCAAACACACACAGTGATATACTTTAAAACTTCTATTAAAGTAAGTGAAACTGACACCAATGTACTTGACCCAGATATTTTACTGAGGCTAATGGGCAAGTAATAAACAACAGTATAACAAGTTGCAGATCCCTGCAATAAACAGTAATAAAGATAAACAGAGTAATCAGAATAATAAAGTATTGCTATGCAACTCTAGCGCTGCCCTTTTACAGCTACTTCCCCTCATGGGTAGACTAACACCCAGCAATGTCTACCTATGCAGTCAGGCCTGACTGATCTAAATGGAAGTTCAGTGAAACAATATTCACTAGCAATCTTTTCGGTGGTGCACTTGAAGAACAACTTTGTAATCCCAACGAATAGTAAAGATAAAGGATCTGTCTTTAAACAGCTCTCACCACCCGGACAAGTCAAAGTCCGTTTCCTCCATCGATTCGTCTAGGAACAGGAATCCACCGACATCCAAGTCTTCAATCCTTCTGGTGTACTGCAGCAAGGAGGATTAGATGTCTCTAAGGCTCTGCTAGGCTGGCAGAGGGCTCTTTGGAAAGGAGCACACGGCCCGGGCTTCAGGCCTTGTGCACACAGCAGTTCAGCACAGACATCCTCTTGCTAGGAGAGGGGAGTCCAAAGAGGCCGACCAAAACTCCGCCTCCCCTTTATAAAGTCTGCCCCAGCAGTCTCTGTTCTGGAGCAATGCACCCTGGGTGCTGCAAGATGTACTGGGAGATGTAGTCTCTCTGTATTAAAGGGGAATACCCCGCTACAGCTGTATAAGAGGATAATACATATATAACAGGGATATGGATTGCTCTACAACTTTATGGTCCTTCAAGCTTCATCCCAATAAAAAGCTGTATTTAGATACCGGTAGATAGATAGATAGATAGATAGATAGATAAATAGAGAGATAGATAGATAGATAGATAGATAGATAGATAGATACTATCTATCTATCTATCTATCTCTCTATTTATCTATCTATCTATTTATCTATCTATCTATTTATCTATCTATCACCTCTCTGTTCTAGAGGAGGTACTGTATTATACTCCCTTGTCCAGTGTCCCGTGTCTCCTACCTTCCCTCCTTTCCCGGTAATAGAAGAGGTATTATACTCCCCTCTCCGGTGTCCCATGTCTCCTACCTTCCCTCCATTCCCTGTAATAGAAGCAGTATTATACTCCCCTCTCCGATGTCCCATGTCTCCTACCTCCCCTCCATTGCCTGTAATAGAAGAGGTATTATACTCCCCTCTCCGGTGTCCTGTGTCTCCTAGCTCCCCTCCATTCCCTGTAATAGAAGAGGTATTATACTCCCCTCTCCAGTGTCCTGTGTCTCCTACCTCCCCTCCTTTGCCTGTAATAGAAGAGGTATTATACTTCCCTCTCTGGTGTCCCGTGTCTCCTAACTTCCCTCCATTCCCTGTAATAGAAGAGGTATTATAATCCCTTCCCAGGTGTCACATGTCCCCTACCTCCCCTCTGTTTCCTGTAATAGAATAGGTATTATACTCCCCACTCCGGTATCTCTTGTCTCCTACCTCCCATCTGTTCCCTGTAATAGAAGAGGTATTATACTCCCCTCTCCAGTGTCCTGTGTCTCCTACCTCCCCTCCATTCCCTGTAATAGAAGCAGTATTATAGTCCCCTCTCCAGTGTCCTGTGTCTCCTACCTCCCCTCCATTCCTTGTAATAGAAGAGGTATTATACTCCCCTCTCCGGTGTCCTGTGTCTCCTACCTCCCATCCATTCCCTGTAATAGAAGAGGTATTATACTCCCCTCTCTGGTGTCCCTTGTCTCCTACCTCCCCTCTGTTTCCTGTAATAGAATAGGTATTATACTCCCCTCTCCGGTATCTCTTGTCTCCTACCTCCCATCTGTTCCCTGTAATAGAAGAGGTATTATACTCCCCTCTCCAGTGTCCTGTGTCTCCTACCTTCCCTCCATTCCCTATAATAGAAGAGGTATTATACTCCCCTCTCCAGTGTCCCGTGTCTCCTACCTCCCCTCCATTCCCTGTAATAAAATAGATATTATACTCCCCTCGCCGGTGTCCTGTGTCTCCTACCTCCCCTCCATTCCCTGTAATAGAAGAGATATTACACTTATTTCTCCAGTGTCCCGTGTCTCCTACCTTACCATTGTGAGAAACCTACAGTGTGCAGTGAAATCAGGGAAAGCCTTTTCAGTAAAGTAGAGGAGCCTGTACAACTGCACAAGACTGAAGGGAAGGCCGGAGGTCATATTTGCATAGTATGATGCCCCCATTGCTGTACCCCTCAGCTCTTATAATGGATAACATGGGGGCGTGGCCTAGGCATGGCAGCGTGAGGACGCTTCTTTACAGGGCTCCCGGCCGGCGGCTTTCCCGCAGCACTTATACGGCATAATACCGCACATTACCGGCATCCACATAAAATCACAGACACCCGGAGCGTCAGACGGCCACCCGCCCGCCTCAGAGACCTACATGGACCGTTACCTGCGCCCGCTCCAGCCGACGGCCTCCACACCAGCATCAGCCAAGATGGCGCCGGCCCGCAATACAGCGGAGGTCCCCAGTGAGACTAATCCCCCTCTGCAGATGGCAGACGAGCACAACATGCCGCCCTTCTCACCACCCAGCGACCTCTCACCCTGTCTCCCCAGATCTCTGGAAGCCTCCCCTGATAGGGAAGACATACTGTGCAGTCCTCCTCTCACAGCTTCACCCTCGGCCCCCATCACATCCAGCGCTCTGTGTTTCAGCCCAGGGGATTTGGAGGAGCAGAGGCAACCACCCACGCATCGGAACACAGTGAGTACATTACACCATGTACAGCAATCACAGGGTCTCCCTCTCAATGCACCATCTGAACAAAGACTGTGGGCTTTTCTGCAACAGCTGCCCACAAGAAATGACATGGAGTCACTAGCTCAGAGAATAGAGTCTGCCATGAAGGGAGAGCTGCAAACTATCAGACAAGATGTTGCAGTGCTGGACTCTCGTGTCACTGTAGTAGAGCAGGACCAGGGCATAATATCTCAGTCCGTACAAACCCTGCAGACTTCCCAATCAGAGCTTACTGATCAAATCATACAGCTACACCTACTGCAAGACGATTTAGAGAATCGCAGCCGCAGGCAAAACATCAGGCTGAGGGGGGTGCCCGAAAGTGTCCCACAATCAGAGCTGCGTTCCACAGTGGCCAATGTCTTTAATCACTACCTAGACCGCCCGCCAGACTCCGAGATTATCATTGACAGAGTCCATAGAACCCTGGGCCCACGACTGGATCTATCTGACAGACCAAGAGACATTCTATGCTGTTTGCATTCCTTCACCCTCAAGGAAAATATATTGCAGCGGGCATGGCGGGTGGGAGTCCTGGAATTTGATGGTGCAGCAGTCCACCTCCTACCAGATGTCTCCAGATTGACTCTCCAAATGCGACGATCGCTCAAACCTCTTCTAGATGGTCTTGGGGAGAAAGGTCTGACGTACAAGTGGGGCCACCCATTTGACCTCATAGTCCGCAAGGGCCCAGATACCTTTTCACTGCGTCACCCCTCGGAGCTGCCAAACCTGTTCACCTCTGCCGACATGGATCCGTTTCCGGTACCCAACTGGCTGCTGACTACTGTCGCCAAGGATCAACTGCGCCAAGCTCCCCCGGGTAGACCACAAAGAGCTCACTATAGTCGCCGCGGTCGGGGGAACCAGCCCTAAGCTAGACGAGGGGGCAATTCCCGCTCACATCACCCGAATGAAGAGGTGGCTGGCTGATTCAATACACGCAGACGGTTGTCGTATAACAGCTAAGCATTTCTTTTTTCTTGTTTGCCAGGTTGCTTTTTGACTTTGACTATCTTTAATGTTACTCATGAGTGATATACCACGGACAACGTGTATATGGCCTGGGACCCGTGGGCCTTCCAGCTTTGCCATTCAGTTTATCTTGGTCCGCAGATGACCAAAGACATAGACAACAATCACTTCCTATGACTGATGGCTTGTCACCTACATTTTTCTGACTAGCCCCAGCACAATGCCTGCTGTCCTCCATATTGACCTACCACCTCCATAGTGGTACACCCCGAATGCCTGGTTAGAGCACTGTTCCTTAGACAATGTGCAAGAACAAATGCCCCCCCCCCTCTTTTTTTTTCTTTTTGATGGGGGTGAGCGTCATGGCTGGGTAGTCACATATTTGGGATGTTTTCTTTACTGACCTCAATCGGGCTTGGAGTATAGGATCAAAGGGGAGGCAGCGGCTGCCTGTGAGTGGCTCCACGGACTATCACCACAGGCCACAGGGATTGGACGTGGCAGTTATATTATTCCTTAGGATGCTGCATACGCTTATATGTAAACGCTGGGTGTTCTATATGTAATTGCAGGGGTACTTAAATGTTTGCATATGTATGTATTATTTTCACTGACTAATGCCTGCCCTTGACTTGTCACAGTTTATATATTTTGTTTACAGTCTCTCAGGTACCAGTGGAACGTTGCGGCCTGGCCTGGGGGAGGGCCCGGCTGACCTGCCGCGCCTAGTTTGGGAGCGCTGTGCAGTTGGGCCGCCCTGGGACTGGTGTACGCAACCAGTGCTGTCCTCGGCGTCGGTTGGACGCTGGGGCCGGCACTTTGTGATACCGGCCCATGGGTCCGTCTCCACCAAGTCTTATTTTACTGTTATTCTCGTACATTAATTCTATTGTTTTCGTATGCCGGGTAATATTGGTGCCTTAACCACACGACCATGGGGGCTGTGGGGGCTCCAATGGCCGGGGCCCGGACCTCAGCTGTGCCTTACCACTCCCCGCACTAGGCCCTGGTGGCAGTAGCTTCTCTCTGCGGAGTCTTTATTCTTAACCAGACCTTTTCCTCTCTTCCTTTTTCTGTGTTTTATACTTTTTTTTTCTCTTTCCCTTCCCTTCTTCCCCTGCTCCCCCCCCCTCCCTTGCAACCCAGGAGTCGACGTGAGTTGACATCGAAATTGGACAATATGTCCGTCAAGTTCCTCTCGTGGAACATAAAGCGGTTGAATTCCCCGGAGAAGCGTACTAGTTGTCTAGCCGAGCTATGGAGACAGAGGGCTCAAATTGTATTTCTCCAAGAGACTCACTTTAGGGCAGACAAGATACCCAAATTGACAAACAAACACTATCAAACGGCCTACCACAGCCCATCTCCATCCTCTAAATCTAAAGGGACGAGTATACTTATTTCTAAGTCCCTCCACTGGCAATTTCTCGATGAGTACCGCGACCAGGAGGGCAGATTCCTGCTCATAAAGGGAAAAATTTATTCTCAGACCTTCACTCTTGCGAACATCTACCTACCAAATTCCAACCCTCTCCCCACCCTTGAGGCCATCTTATCCACCCTCGACTCTTTCATCGAAGGAACCCTTGTCCTGGGAGGAGATTTCAACTTAACATTGGACCCTCATAAAGACTCCTCCTCGAATCTGTCTTCCCTCCCAAGGGGACCCCGACTTCAGCTAAAAGATCTCTTACATTCACATCAACTAGTCGATATCTGGAGAATAGTCCACCCACAAGAACGGGATTACACCTTCTATTCTGCCGTCCACGGATCCTACTCCAGGATAGACCTTTTTTCCCTAAAACACTCAGCTATCCCCATGGTCACTAAGACGGATATAGGCCACATTGCACTTTCCGATCACGCCCCGATTCTACTGCAACTGGCTATTTCACAAGCTTCGCCCAGAACATCCACGTGGCGACTTAACGAGGCGCTCCTTAACCACTTAACGACCGCCCACCGCCGATTTACGTCGGCAGAATGGCACGGACAGGCAGAATCACGTAGATCTACGTGACTGCCTTTGTACAGTTGGGGGGTCCATCCGGACCCCCCTTCTGTGCCGTGAGCGGTCGTTACTTCACCGGGAGCGATCCCAGATGAGGGGGCGGCCTTTCGATTCCGGCCCCCCCCTCGCGATCGCTCCCGGCGAATGGAAATGCCTCCTCTGTCTGTTTCAGACAGAGGAGGCAGGAGGAAGTGATGTCATCTCCTGTGCGGCGCTCACATATACCGAGCGCCGTACAAGAGAAGACATCAGGTCAGTGAGCACAACACTACACTGACACCAGGACACATAGGAACACTAATCGCCCCCCCCAGGACCCCCAGACCCCCCCAGATCACCCCCCAGATCACCCCCCAGCCCCCAGTCACAGTGTCACTGATTGCAGTGACCATTTATTTAGTGATCACTGCAATCAGTGACATTTGTGACTGTGAAAGTGTCACTAAAGTTTAGTTTTAGGTCCAGTGTAGCCCCCTAACCCCCCCTAATAAAGGTTTAACCCCCTGATCACCCCCCAGATAACCCTTTCACCCCCTATCACCGCTGTCGCTATGCGATAATTTTTCTGATGGCTGTCTTAGCATCAGTGATGGCGATCGGTAGCCAGTAATTTTTTTTAGGTTCGCCGCAGGTTTTTATAGCGTCGGGTACCCCAATATATTATCTAATAAAGGTTCAACCCCCTTGATCGCCCCCCAGGTAACCCTTTCACCCCCTATCACCGCTGTCGCTAATCGATCGTTTTTCTGATGCTGTCTTAGCATCAGTGATGGCGATCGGTAGCCAGTAATTTTTTTTAGGTTCGCCGCAGGTTTTTATAGCGTCAGGTACCCCAATATATTATCTAATAAAGGTTAAACCCCCTTGATCGCCCCCCAGGTAACCCTTTCACCCCCTATCACCGCTGTCGCTATGCGATCATTTTTCTGATGGCTGTCTTAGCATCAGTGATGGCGATCGGTAGCCAGTAATTTTTTTTAGGTTCGCCGCAGGTTTTTATAGCGTCGGGTACCCCAATATATTATCTAATAAAGGTTTAACCCCCTTGATCGCCCCCCAGGTAACCCTTTCACCCCCTATCACCGCTGTCGCTAATCGATCGTTTTTCTGATGCTGTCTTAGCATCAGTGATGGCGATCGGTAGCCAGTAATTTTTTTTAGGTTCGCCGCAGGTTTTTATAGCGTCAGGTACCCCAATATATTATCTAATAAAGGTTAAACCCCCTTGATCGCCCCCCAGGTAACCCTTTCACCCCCTATCACCGCTGTCGCTATGCGATCATTTTTCTGATGGCTGTCTTAGCATCAGTGATGGCGATCGGTAGCCAGTAATTTTTTTTAGGTTCGCCGCAGGTTTTTATAGCGTCGGGTACCCCAATATATTATCTAATAAAGGTTTAACCCCCTTGATCGCCCCCCAGGTAACCCTTTCACCCCCTATCACCACTGTCACTAAGCGATCGTTTTTCTGATCGCTGTCTTCGTGTCGGTGATGCCAATCGGTAGCCAGTCATTTTTTTTAGGTTCGCCGCAGGTTTTTATAGCGTCAGGTACCCCCAAATATGATCTAATAAAGGTTTTAACCCCCTAATTGCCTCTAGTTAACCCTTTCACCAGTGATCACCATATAAGTGTTACGGGTGACGCTGGTTAGTTAGTTTGCTTTTTATAGTGTCAGGGCACCCGCCGTATATAACCCAATAAAGGTTTAACCCCCTGATCGCCCGGTGGGTGATATCAATTAGGTTTTAGCGTCAGAGAGGGTCTGCGTCACACCCCAGGCAGCGTCAGGTTAGTGCCAGTAACGCTAACACCCACGCGTAAAGCATACACCCCCCTTAGTGGTATAGTATCTGAACAGATCAATATCTGATCTGATCAGATCTATACCAGCGGTTTAGGGTTCCCAAAAACGCAGTGTTAGCGGGATCAGCACAGATACCTGCTAGCACCTGCGTTTTGCCCCTCCGTCCAGCCCAGGCCACCCAAGTGCAGTATCGATCGATCACTGTCACTTACAAAACACAACACACATAACTGCAGCGTTCGCAGAGACAGGCCTGATCCCTGCGACTCCAGTGCTGTAGGAGGTGATTTCACCACCACAGTTAAAAAAAAAAAAGCATATATGCCGAAGCATGGGGGCAGCAGGGGCAGCAGGGCGGAGGAGCAATTTTGCTCCTAATGCCGCATACATACGGTCGAAATTCCGACGGAGGCTTGCCCGTGGAAACGTTTGACCATGTGTGTGCGGCATAACTTTTTTGCGGGAGGATGCCCCCATGCTTCGGCATATATAAATGGTGCATGTATGCCCATCATTAGAAGTGGGTGGATGAAGGGCGGTATTCTAATGGTGGGCATACCCACCAATCAATCTCTTTTTTCGTTCAGCCAACAGGCTGCATGAAAAAAAAAGATTACAATACATGTCCAACAAGGACCAGCAACGTACTGGTATGTTGCTGGACTTTGAATGGTTATACCAGATTGATGCCTGCGGGTTTAGGCATCATCTTGGTATCATTCTTTTCAGCCAGCGGCCGGCTTTCATGTAAAAGCAATCACAGCGGCTAATTAGCCTCTGGACTGCTTTTACAAGCAGTGGGAGGGAATGTCCCCCCCCGGATATAAAAAGCGCCATTGGGAAATTGGGAAAGCATTTTATCACACCGATCTTGGTGTGGTCAGATGCTTTGAGGGCAGAGGAAAGATCTAGGGTCTAGAAGACCCCAGTTTTTTCAAAAAAAGAGTACCTGTCACTACCTATTGCTATCATAGGGGATATTTACATTCCCTGAGATAACAATAAAAATTATAAAAAAAAAAATATATGTAAGGAACAATTTAAAAATAAAATAAAAAAGCAAAATTAATAATAAAAAAAAAAAAAAAAAAAAAAAAAGCACCCCTGTCCTGCCCTGCTCTTGCCCAATGGCGAACGCAAGCGTCGGTCTGGCGTCATATGTAAACAGCAATTGCACCATGCATGTGAGGTATCACCGCGAAGGTCAGATCGAGGGCAGTCATTTTAGCAGTAGACCTCCTCTGTAAATCTAACGGGGTAATCTGTAAAGGCTTTTAAAGGCTTTTAAAAATGTATGTAGTTTGTCGCCAATGCGCGTTTGTGCGAAATTTTAAAGCATGTCGTGTTTGGTATCTATGTACTCGGCCTAAGATCATCTTTATTATTTCATCAAACATTTGGGCAATATAGTGTGTTTTAGTGCATTAAAATTAAAAAAAGTGTATTTTTTCCCCAAAAAATGCGTTTGAAAAATCGCTGCGCAAATACTGTGTAGAAAAAAAAAAATGCAACACCCACCATTTTAATCTGTAGGGCCTTTGCTTTAAAAATATATATAATGTTTGGGGGTTCAACATAATTTTCTTGCAAAAAAAAAATATGTTTTCATGTAAACAAAAAGTGTCAAAAAGGGCTTTGTCTTCAAGTGGTTAGAAGAGTGGATGTAAGCTTCCTAATGTTGTGTATAAAATGCCAGAACAGTTCAAAACCCCCCCAAATGACCCCATTTTGGAAAGTAGACACCCCAAGCTATATACTGAGAGGCATGTCGAGTCCATGGAATATTTTATATGTTGACACAAGTTGCGGAAAAAAGACAATTTTTTTTTTTTTATTTTTTTTTTGCACAAAGTTGTCACTAAATGATATATTGCTCAAACATGCCATGGGCATATGTGGAATTACACCCCAAAATAAATTCTGTTGCTTCTCCTGAGTACAGGGATACCACATGTGTGAGACTTTTTGGGAGCCTAGCCGCGTACGGGACCCCAAAAACAAAGCACCGCCTTCAGGCTTTCTAAGGGTGTAAATTTTTGATTTTACTTCTCACTGCCTATCACAGTTTCGGAGGCCATGGAATGCCCAGATGGCACAAAACCCCCCCAAATGACCCCATTTTGGAAAGTAGACACCCCAAGCTATTTGCTGAGAGGTATTGTGAGTATTTTGCAGATCTCGCTTTTTGTCACAAAGTTTTGAAAATTGAAAAAAAAAAAAAAAAAAAAAAAAAATTTTCTTTCTTCATTTTCAAAAACAAATGAGAGCTGTAAAATACTCACCATGCCTCCTCAGCAAATAGCTTGGGGTGTCTACTTTCCAAAATGGGGTCATTTGGGGGGGTTTTGTGCTATTTTGGCATTTTATGGCCTTAGAAACTGTGATAGGTAGTGAGGAGTGAAATCAAAAATTTGTGCCTAGAAATCCTGAAGGCGGTGCTTGGTTTTCGGGGTCCCGTACGCGGCTAGGCTCCTAAAAAGTCCCACACATGTGGTATCCCTGTACTCAGGAGAAGCAGCAAAATGTATTTTGGGGTGCAATTCCACATATAACCATGGCATGTGTGAGCAATATATCATTTAGTGACAACTTTTTGTAATTTATTTTTTATTTTTATTTTTTGTCATTATTCAATCACTTGGGACAAAAAAAAAAAATATTCAACGGGCTCAACAGGCCTCTCAGCAATTTCCTTGGGGTGTCTACTTTCTAAAATGGGGTCATTTGGGGGGGTTTTGTGCTATTTTGGCATTTTATGGCCTTCGAAACTGTGATAGGTAGTGAGGAATGAAATCAAAAATTTGCGCCCTTAGAAATCCTGAAGGCGGTGCTTGGTTTCCGGGGTCCCGTACGTGGCCAGGCTCCTAAAAAGTCCCACACATGTGGTATCCCCGTACTCAGGAGAAGCAGCAAAATGTATGTTGGGGTGCAATTCCACATATAACCATGGCATGTGTGAGCAATATATCATTTAGTGACAACTTTTTGTAATTTTTTTTTTTTTTTTTTTTTTTTTGTCATTATTCAATCACTTGGGACAAAAAAAAAAAATATTCAATGGGCTCAACATGCCTCTCAGCAATTTCCTTGGGGTGTCTACTTTCCAAAATGGGGTCATTTGGGGGGGTTTTGTACTGCCCTGCCATTTTAGCACCTCAAGAAATGAGATAGGCAGTCATAAATTTAAAGCTGTGTAAATTTCAGAAAATGTACCCTAGTTTGTAAACGCTATAACTTTTGCGCAAACCAATAAATATACGTTTATTGACATTTTTTTTACTAAAGACATGTGGCTGAATACATTTTGGCCTAAATGTCTGACTAAAATTGAGTTTATTCGATTTTTCTTATAACAAAAAGTAGAAAATATCATTTTTTTTCAAAATTTTCGGTCTTTTTCCGTTTATATCGCAAAAAATAAAAATCGCAGAGGCAATCAAATACCATTAAAAGAAAGCTCTATTTGTGGGAAGAAAAGGACGCAAATTTCATTTGGGTACAACATTGCATGTCCGCACAATTTACAGTTAAAGCAGCGCAGTGCCGAATCCCAAAAACAGGCCTGGTCCTAATGGCCCGAAATGGTCCGGGGCTTAAGTGGTTAAAGATCCTGAAATTACCGCAGATGTCCTCAGGGAGCTTAAGTCCTACCTTTCTATCAATATTAGCTCAGTGGACAACCCGGCCACGGTATGGTCAGCGCACAAGTGCTTCATTAGAGGCACACTAATCAAACACGGTCACGCGGCCAAAAAGCGACGCATTAAAACCTTGTCTGACCTACTAGCGCAACTTCACGCCCTGGAGCGCCAACATAAGAACCGGGCAGATAGTGCTACCGAAGCGGAACTGCTCCGTCTTCGGGAAGCTATTCGAGACCATTCCATGTACGAGGCGAAACATGTGCTGCTGAAGGCCCGTCGTTCTTTTTATGAATACGGCGCCAATTGCGGCCGGCTATTGGCCAACGCCTTACGGGCCAAGCGTTCCCAGACGTACGTACCTGCCCTCCTATCGCCCTCGGGTTCCAGAGTCCACTCTTCCCCAGAACTAGCGGATACTTTCCGAGCTTTCTATTCCAAATTGTATAACTTAGATCCAACTTCCGCCCCCCGGTCGACACCCCAAAACGTCCTGGATATCCGCAATTATCTACAAGAAACTGACCTCCCTATACTTACGACGGAGGAACGGGAGGACTTGTCCAAACTTATCTCCGTGGAGGAATTTGTGGCCGCAATAGCTGACACCCCGTCAGGTAAGGCCCCCGGCCCGGATGGGTTCACCCTCCCCTACTACAAAATCTACCAAGACACTTTGGCGCCTCCCTTTCTTGCGGCCTTTAACGCTGCGATTGACGGACACAAACTCCCGACAGACATGTTGCGCGCATCTATATCTGTTATCCCTAAGCCGGGTAAGGACCCACTAACATGTGCCAGTTACAGACCCATCTCGCTCTTGAATTGTGATATGAAGATATTCACCAAAATCCTTGCCTCCAGGATGAATGCTTTATTACCACGTCTAATTGGTACAGATCAAGTCGGTTTTATCCAGACTAGAGAGGCTAGGGACAATACCATTCGAACACTGAACATAATAGATAAAGCAAAGCGTTCCCGATTGCCCCTGCTGCTCCTCTCCACGGATGCCGAGAAGGCTTTTGACAGGGTGGACTGGTCTTTCCTCCATGAGACACTTAGATTTGTGGGTATGCCAGATCCCATCCTGTCATGGATATCGGCCATCTATGATAATCCCACAGCGACCGTTCGAGTAAATGGTTGCGATTCCAGCCCTTTCTCTATCTCAAACGGCACCAGACAGGGCTGCCCCCTGTCTCCACTACTGTTCATTCTTTCCCTGGAACCGTTCTTACATCACATCAGAGATAACCAGTCCATCAGAGGCGTCCAGTCAGGCCAATGTCAACACAAAGTGGCAGCTTATGCTGACGACCTCTTGTTTTACATTACCGAGCCCCTCACCTCTTTACCCTCCTTGTTACAGGAACTGAAGCGGTATGGCACCCTGTCTAACTTTAAGGTTAACTTACAAAAATCAGAGGCCTTAAATGTATCCCTGTCAGACCCCACCATCTCTAACCTAAGACCCTTCTTCCCGTTTAAATGGGCTGCCCGCTCAATTCAATACCTAGGAACAAAAATTTCAGCAAACTTACAAGACATTGTTGCCCTCAACTTCCGGCCCCTTTTATCCACACTCTCGACTGATCTTGGGAGGTGGGACTCCCTGGCCCTTTCCTGGTTTGGCCATTGCAACGTACTAAAAATGAACGCAATGCCCAGACTTCTGTATTTATTGCAGGCACTACCCGTCAAGATACCTCAGACATTCTTCCATGCCGTACGTTCTATATTTATCAGATTCATATGGCGTGGTAAACGTCCGCGTCTCAGCAGAGCACTCCTACTACGACCAAAGTTCAAAGGCGGTATTGGATTCCCAGACCCAGCCCTGTACTATACTGCGGCACATATGACCAGGGTTGTAGACTGGTGCCGTCACAGCGATTTAAAGCTCTGGGTGTCGCTGGAGCGGGAGGCGGCCGGGGCCCCCCTAGCGGGTCTTCCCTGGGCGGAGAATACTCCTGCCACCCACCTGAATACCCACCTGAATACTCACCCACTGATTGGGCCAACTCTTGGGGAAATGAAAAGGTTTTTCCGTTTAGCTTCGCTGTAAAACTTTCCATCCCCACTGACGCCACTTGTGGGTCACCCAGATTTTGAACCTGGCCTTACCGACCCGTCATTTCTCTCGCAAGCCCAACGGGGACTCTTGAGGGCTTCCTCATTCTTATGCTCCACAGGCTGGCTCACTAAGGAGAACTTGATATCAGGTCAAGCCCCACTTTCATTAGACCGTTGGAGGATCAACCAACTTTCTCACTTTCTCAGCTCTCTGCCCAAACCAGCTCGCTTCATTAGAACGCTCCACTCCTTTGAGGAACTTTGCCTGGGGGAGGGACCGGTCAGGGGGTCTTTGTCTACCTCCTACAAATCCTTGCTAGACCTTCACGCTAACGAAGACCCCCCATTCTTAGCTAAATGGGAGAGAGACCTGCAAGTCACCTTCACAGAACCCCAAAAAGACCGTATACTTTTTTTTGCACAGAAGTCCTCTCTATGCAGCAAATATCAAGAGACCGCCTATAAAGTAGTGACACTGGTACAGAACTCTGTCCGTGCTGGCTAAGATATTCCTGCTACAAAATGACCGATGTTGGCAATGCGGCCTACACAGAGGCACCCTACTGCACATTTCTTGGGACTGCCCTGTGCTCCAAACTTTTTGGCAGCCGGTACTCAAGCTCATACAGGAACTCACGGACGTCTCCCTTCAGGACAACCCTGCTGCGGTTCTCCTTAACCTTACTCCCCTATCACGGCAACGTTACCATAAATCCCTCCTCAAGCATCTCCTTGGTGCTGCTCGGGCCTGCATCCCGCCACTTTGGAAGCAACAATGTGCGCCAACGGTGGCCCAATGGCTTGCAAGAGTGAAGGACATTGAGCAAATGGAAGATCTGACCTCCGCGCTGCGCGACAAGTCGGAGGAACATAAGTCCAGATGGATACACTGGAACCTCTTTCGCTTCTCCGACGAATTCCCACAATACATGGCATGAGCCACCTTCTAGGATCCTCATTACCAGTTCAGTATTATCGACCTGGGCTCCTGGGGGGCGAATCGCCCCTTCCCCCTCCCCCCCTTTTTTTTTTTTCTTCTACTCTCTCCTTCTGCTCTTTTTCCTTTGGCCTGCCCTATCTCTCGCTTTTCTACCTCCTGTTTTTTTTTTTTTTTTTCTTCTCTCTCTGTTCAAATCAAAAAACAACAAAATGCGATGAGCACAGATGTTCAGGTTTACCCTTTATTAAACTTCAGCGAGCGGTATGACTCACATGCAACTGTTTTGTTCGGTTAATATGCCCACTACAATCTTAATGTAATGCAAAGTTGTCTTGATGTTCATATCTGTGTCTTATCTTTAAATAAATAAAAAAATAAAATATAAAAAAATAATGGATAACATAACAAAGTTTCTCTTTAATAGGGGCAAATGATGCAGTCAGTACCATCATGGTGATGTATTCAATTATGATTTACAATCATAGCTGATAGGTTAATTGGCTTCTGTCTAAATTGGTCCTAGTATATGAATGTGAGTTAGGAACCTTAGATTGTAAGCTTCTTGAGGGTAGGGACCGATGTGAATGTACAATGTATGGAAAGCGCTGCGTAAATTGACGGTGCTATATAAGTACCCAAATAATAATAATAATAATTAATAGCACAGAACTTACACCTTGCAGCTAAGATGCATTGTGATATCTCTCTGTGGTGTCTTAACTTCTATAGTTGGGAAGATACTGGAGAGTAGTGATGAGCCGAACACCCCCGGGTTCGGTTCGCACCAGAACCCGCGAACGGACCGAAAGTTCGCGCGAACATTAGAACCCTATTAAATACAATGGATGCGAACGTTCGGATTCTAAAGTGCTAATTATAACGACTATTATCCATGTTATTGTCCGAAACAGAGTTTGGGAACCCGGCTTCTGCACCAGGGGACATGTATCAATGCAAAAAGAAGTTTTAAAAACGGACGTTTTCCGGGAGCAGTCATTTTAATAATGCATAAAGTGAAAAAAAAAAAGTCAAATATTCCTTTAAATATTGTACCTGGGGGGTGTCTAAAGTATGCCTGTGAAGTGCCACGTGTTTCCCGTGTTTAGAACTGTCCCTGCACAAAATAACATTTCTAAAGGGAAAAAAGTCATTTAAAACTGCTTGCGGCTTTAATGCAATGTCTGGTCCCGGTAATATGGATGAAAATCTTTAGGAAAAATGGCATAGCTACCCCATCAACCCCCCCCCCCCCCACCCCAGCCCATTACCAGCCCCTTTGGGTCTTGTATGGATATTAAGGGGAACCCCGCACACAAAATAAAAAAGGACCTATATACTCTGAACAGCCGTATACAGGCGGTGCATACAAGACAGGGACTGTAGGTTTGTTCTTATGTAGAATCTGTTTATAATTTTGAACAGCTGCATTGTTTAAGTGGAGCTCCATGGCAAATTCCTTTTTTTTAGTTTTTTGTAAAACATAGGGAACGGTTATCACCCCTGTCACATTTTTTTTGCTGTCTGTGCCCCTGTTCAGAACATTTCACCTCACTTTGCGTCCCAATGACAACTGTTTTTGAAATGTGGTGTTTTTATTGAAACAAGGATTGGTGATAAAGCATCAGTAGAGAGGAGACACCTTTCTCCCATATTAATTCTTACAGGAGAGAATTTTCCTTCCAAGGGGTAGATTTCCTCTCACTTCCTGTTGTCTTCTTCCGTTTGCAGGTAGTAGTAGTTTGTAAGTTGGATGTTTGAAAGTAGGGACCTTCCGTATATACTCTGCAGAAATTGGCCCCTTAGGTGTTGGTGTTGGCACAACACTGAAAGCACTCACAGTTATTCTTGGTGGGTGCTGGAACGCCCTTCTGTCAAGTATAATATCAGGAATTGTAATAACATATAATTGTTGATCAGTGGTAGTAAAAATTGGCCCTTTGATGGTGGTACTGGTGCCCCAACACTGTAAGGCCTGACAGTTACTCTTGGTGGGCGCAGCAATGGTCCCTGCTGTGAATTATTAGATCAATAATTATAATTGCATGCCCCTGTTGAACAGGGGCTGAAAAATTGGGCCTTTGGTGGTGGTGGTGGTGGTGATGGTGGTGCTGGTGCCACAACACTGTAAGGCCTGACAGTTACTCTTGGTGGGCGCAGCAATGCTCCCTGCTGTGAATTATTAGATCAATAATTATAATTGCATGCCCCTGTTGAACAGGGGCTGAAAAATTGGGCCTTTGGTGGTGGTGGTGGTGGTGATGGTGGTGCTGGTGCCACAACACTGTAAGGCCTGACAGTTACTCTTGGTGGGCGCAGCAATGCTCCCTGCTGTGAATTATTAGATCAATAATTATAATTGCATGCCCCTGTTGAACAGGGGCTGAAAAATTGGGCCTTAGGCACTGGTGGCACAACACTGCAACCCCTCACAGATACTGTACTTGGAGCACAGCAATGAGGCCTGTTGCAAAGTATTGCATCAAAAATTTTAATTACACGCCCCTGTTAAACAGGGGCTGAAAAATTGGGCCTTAGCCACTGGTGGCGTCACCCATAAACCAAAATGATCTTCCAAGCTATCATCGTTAATCGTATCATTGAGGAGGAGGAGGAGGATAGCCAGTCAACATAACAGCACAGGCACTCAGCATCAGCATCAGTCTTGAAGGGATGTGACATTTTAAAATCAATTAGTCTGTTATATCAGCATCTGGTGTGTGGTAGCTGGTGGTGATCCAAGACTGGTTCATCTTGATGAAAGTCAGTCGATCAACCGAGTCGGTGGACAGGCGCACCCTGTGATCCGTGACAAATCCTCCAACAGCACTGAATGTGCGTTCTGAAAGAACGCTGGATGCAGGACAGGCCAGTAGCTCAATTGCATACTGTGCAAGCTCTGGCCAGTGATCCATCCTCAAGACCCAGTAAGCCAGAGGATTTTCGGTAGGGAAGGTGTCCAAGTCTGACCTTGCCCCTAGGTATTCCTGCACCATGTATATCAGACGCTGGCGATGGTTGCTGGAACCGATCATACTTTGGGGCTGCGGACTAAAGAATTGTCTGAACGCATCGGTCAGACGGCCACCTTCCCCACCGCTCCTTCTTTGACTGCCCGAAGCCTCAGCAACTCGTTGTCCAGGACCAGGAGTTTGTAACCTCCCAGTCTCTGGGAACGCGTTGCACAGACCTTTCTGCAAGGCCTCCCGGAGTTGTCTCATCCTCTGCTCCCTCTGCGACGGTACGATAAGGTCCGCAACCTTACCCTTGTACCGTGGATCAAGGAGAGTGGCCAGCCAGTAATGGTCCCTCTCCTTGATCCGAAGAATACGAGGATCCTTCCGCAGACTTTGCAGGATCAGGGAGGCCATGCAGCGTAGGTTAGCTGAGGCATTCAGTCCGGAGTCCTCTGGGTCACTAAGGACGACATGATCCGCAGCCACCTCCTCCCAGCCACGTACAAGTCCACTGGTTTCTTGGGACTGTAAATCATCCCTAAAAGACTGCTGCTGATGATGCTGAGTGCCAGCCTCCACCTCCATGCTGACACAATCCTCCTCCTCCTCCTCCTCCTCCTCCTCCTCCTCCTCTTCCTGTGCGATGGGTGGGACAGAAGGAACACTGTCTGGGTAAAGGGGGCCTTGAGAGGCAAGGAAGTCCTCCTCTTCCTGCCTCTGTTCTGCCTCAAGTGCCCTGTCCATTATTCCACGCAGCGTGTGCTCCAACAGGTGGACAAGAGGTACAGTGTCACTGATGCATGCACTGTCACTGCTCACCATCCTCGTGGCCTCCTCAAATGGTGCCAGGACAGTGCATGCATCCCTGATCATGCCCCACTGGCGTGGTGAAAAAAACCCGAGCTCCCCTGACCCTGTCCTGGTGCCGTAGTCGCACAGGTACTCATTGATGGCCCTCTGCTGCGTGTGCAGCCGCTGCAGCATGGCCAACGTTGAGTTCCACCTGGTGGGCATGTCACATATAAGGCGGTTCTTGGGCAGGTTCAACTCCTTTTGAAGCTCAGCCAGGCGAGCACTGGCATTATAAGATCTGCGGAAATGCACACAGACTTTCCTGGCCTGCCTCAGGACATCCTGTAAGCCCGGGTATCTGCCCAAGAACCGCTGCACCACCAGGTTAAGTACGTGAGCCATACAGGGCACATGGGTCAGTTGTCCCTGTCGGAGGGCGGAGAGGAGGTTGGTGCCATTGTCGCAAACCACCATTCCTGGCTTAAGCTGGCGTGGCGTCAACCACCTCTCGGCCTGCCCCTGCAGAGCAGACAGGACCTCTGCCCCAGTGTGGCTCCTGTCCCCCAAACACACCAGCGCAAGCACGGCATGGCATCTTTTTGCCTGCGTACTTGCGTAGCCCCTTGAACGCCTACGGAGCACCGCTGGTTCCAAGGACAAACCACAGGAAGAGGCCATGGAGGAAGAAGAAGAGGAGGGGGTGGAGGAGAGAGGTGTGTCACAACCAGTAGTAGCATTTTTGAGGCGTGGCGGTGGAACAACCTCCAACACTACTGCACCTTGTCCTGCATCCTTCCCAGCTGCCAAAAGAGTGACCCAATGGGCCGTGAAAGAAAGGTAACGTCCCTGTCCATGCCTGCTGGACCATGAGTCAGCGGTAATATGCACCTTACCGCTGACCGCCCTGTCCAGCGAGGCCAAGACATTGCCTTCCACATGCCTGTAGAGAGCCGGAATATCCTTCCGTGCGAAAAAGTGTCGTTTGGGAACCTGCCACTGAGGAACCGCACATTGCACAAACTCACGGAAGGGGGCCGAGTCTACCAACTGAAAAGGCAGCAGTTGAAGCGCTAGCAATTTAGCCAAGCTAGCATTCAACCGCTGGGCATGTGGATGGCTGGGAGTGAACTTCTTTCGACGGTCCAGCAGCTGGGGCAGGGAAATTTGCCTGCTAGAATCGGACGTTGGTGTACTGCTAGCAGAGTGCCCGCAAGTACTTGCCTGTGACACACCTAATTCTATCATTCCTTTCAGAGCAGGTTTCAGAGAGGAGTGAAGGTATAGTGGGGTTGGAGATCCCAGCTGATGCGGTGCAAGAAGAGGTCAGCTTTGTTCTTTGGTGTGGGTCTTTAAGGTAGGCTTGCCAACGAGCTGCATGGCAGGTCATCATATGTCTGATCAAGCATGTGGTGCCCAAGCGGCTGATGTTTTGGCCACGCGATATACGCTTGAGACATATGTTGCAAACAGCAGCTGTGCGATCTGATGCACTCGCCTCAAAAAAGGCCCACACCAAAGAACTTTTTGCATGACGGGCAGAGGCAGCGCCCTGCACAGGCGGAGCTCTGCGGTGTGATTCCGTCGGTGTGCTGCCCATACGCTGGCCACTCAAGGGCATCCTGCCTCGTTGGAGATGTGCCTCCTCCTCATCCTCCTCCTCCTCCTCTCTCCTATTAGGCACCCACGTGGAGTCAGTGACCTCATCATCCCCTCCCTCCTCATCACTGGAGCCAATCTGGCAATATGCTGCAGCTGCTGGAGCATGACTGCCAGATTGGTGTCCTTCTTGAGCATCCCCTCTCTCTGCTCTCACGCTGCTGCCTTCCTCTAGCTGGGTATCATCATCAGATCCTTCCAAACGCTGGGCATCCTCCTGGAGCATGTACCCAACACTGTGCTCAAACAGTTCGGGGGACTCCTCAGGAGGAGGGCATGGTGGGTCTAGGGAAGGATTGACTAATGAAGATAATGATACCAGAGAAGAGGACGCTTTGGCAGCTGCTTTGCCAGTACCCTGAGCCTGGGTGAGAGAGGATGAGGAGGATGAGGTGGGCTTGGTCATCCACTCTACCAAGTCTTCGGCATGATGTGGCTCAACATGTCCAGCTGCCGAAAACAAGGACAAGCGTGTCCCATGGCCATGTGCTGATGACAATGCACCGCGTACACGACCAGCACTGTTGCCCCCAGACACAGAGCCTGCTTGCCCTCTTTTTTTGCCTCCTGACTGTCTGCCTCTCCTTGGTTGCCTTCCAGACATTTTAATGGATGGCCTGCAGGGAGATGGGAAAAACAGCAATAAGGGCTACCTTCAGGTGTATACTGTGCAGGAGGCTTAGCAACAATGACACTGACACTGTCCCCTGCCTATCCTTCTCTGTCCCTAAACACAAGGATTGAAAATATGGTTCAGCAAAATAGTTTTAGAACAGAATAGCACACTGACACTTTCCCTCACTGTACCTCTCTGTCCCTCAACTCAAGGATTGAAAATATGGAACAGCAAATTTGGTTTAGAACAGAACAGCACACTGTCAGTTTCACTCACTGTACCTCTCTGTCCCTCAACTCAAGGATTGAAAATATGGTTCAGCAAAATAGTTTTAGAACAGAATAGCACACTGACACTTTCTCTCACTGTACCTCTCTGTCCCTCAACTCAAGGATTGAAAATATGGAACAGCAAATTTGGTTTAGAACAGAACAGCACACTGTCAGTTTCACTCACTGTACCTCTCTGTCCCTCAACTCAAGGATTGAAAATATGGTCCAGCAAAATAATTTTAGAACAGAATAGCACACTGACACTTTCCCTCACTGTACCTCTCTGTCCCTCAACTCAAGGATTGAAAATATGGAACAGCAAATTTGGTTTAGAACAGAACAGCACACTGTCAGTTTCACTCACTGTACCTCTCTGTCCCTCAACTCAAGGATTGAAAATATGGTTCAGCAAAATAATTTTAGAACAGAATAGCACACTGACACTTTCCCTCACTGTACCTCTCTGTCCCTCAACTCAAGGATTGAAAATATGGAACAGCAAATTTGATTTAGAACAGAACAGCACACTGTCAGTTTCACTCACTGTACCTCTCTGTCCCTCAACTCAAGGATTGAAAATATGGTCCAGCAAAATAGTTTTAGAACAGAATAGCACACTGACACTTTCCCTCACTGTACCTCTCTGTCCCTCAACTCAAGGATTGAAAATATGGAACAGCAAATTTGGTTTAGAACAGAACAGCACACTGTCAGTTTCACTCACTGTACCTCTCTGTCCCTCAACTCAAGGATTGAAAATATGGAACAGCAAATTTGGTTTAGAACAGAACAGCACACTGTCAGTTTCACTCACTTTACCTCTCTGTCCCTCAACTCAAGGATTAAAAATATGGAACAGCAAATTTGGTTTAGAACAGAACAGCACACTGTCAGTTTCACTCACTGTACCTCTCTGTCCCTCAACTCAAGGATTGAAAATATGGTTCAGCAAAATAGTTTTAGAACAGAATAGCACACTGACACTTTCCCTCACTGTACCTCTCTGTCCCTCAACTCAAGGATTGAAAATATGGAACAGCAAATTTGGTTTAGAACAGAACAGCACACTGTCAGTTTCACTCACTGTACCTCTCTGTCCCTCAACTCAAGGATTGAAAATATGGTTCAGCAAAATAGTTTTGGAACAGAATAGCACACTGACACTTTCCCTCACTGTACCTCTCTGTCCCTCAACTCAAGGATTGAAAATATGGAACAGCAAATTTGGTTTAGAACAGAACAGCACACTGTCAGTTTCACTCACTGTACCTCTCTGTCCCTCAACTCAAGGATTGAAAATATGGTTCAGCAAAATAGTTTTGGAACAGAATAGCACACTGACACTTTCCCTCACTGTACCTCTCTGTCCCTCAACTCAAGGATTGAAAATATGGAACAGCAAATTTGGTTTAGAACAGAACAGCACACTGTCAGTTTCACTCACTGTACCTCTCTGTCCCTCAACTCAAGGATTGAAAATATGGTTCAGCAAAATAGTTTTAGAACAGAATAGCACACTGACACTTTCCCTCACTGTACCTCTCTGTCCCTCAACTCAAGGATTGAAAATATGGAACAGCAAATTTGGTTTAGAACAGAACAGCACACTGTCAGTTTCACTCACTGTACCTCTCTGTCCCTCAACTCAAGGATTGAAAATATGGTTCAGCAAAATAGTTTTGGAACAGAATAGCACACTGACACTTTCCCTCACTGTACCTCTCTGTCCCTCAACTCAAGGATTGAAAATATGGAACAGCAAATTTGGTTTAGAACAGAACAGCACACTGTCAGTTTCACTCACTGTACCTCTCTGTCCCTCAACTCAAGGATTGAAAATATGGTTCAGCAAAATAGTTTTGGAACAGAATAGCACACTGACACTTTCCCTCACTGTACCTCTCTGTCCCTCAACTCAAGGATTGAAAATATGGAACAGCAAATTTGGTTTAGAACAGAACAGCACACTGTCAGTTTCACTCACTGTACCTCTCTGTCCCTCAACTCAAGGATTGAAAATATGGTTCAGCAAAATAGTTTTAGAACAGAATAGCACACTGACACTTTCCCTCACTGTACCTCTCTGTCCCTCAACTCAAGGATTGAAAATATGGAACAGCAAATTTGGTTTAGAACAGAACAGCACACTGTCAGTTTCACTCACTGTACCTCTCTGTCCCTCAACTCAAGGATTGAAAATATGGTTCAGCAAAATAGTTTTAGAACAGAATAGCACACTGACACTTTCCCTCACTGTCCTACTCTGTCCCTCCCTACAAACAAGATTTAGCACAGAATAGCACACTGATAATTTCTACGAGTGTCCTTCTCTGTCCCTAAACTCAAGGATTGAAAATATGGAACAGCAAAATTGGTTTCGAACAGAATAGCACACTGACACTTTCCCTCACTGTACCTCTCTGTCCCTACAAACAAGATTTAGCACAAAATAGCACACTGACACTTTCCCTCACTGTACCTCTCTGTCCCTACAAACAAGATTTAGCACAAAATAGCACACTGACACTTTCCCTCACTGTACCTCTCTGTCCCTAAACTCAAGGATTGAAAATATGGTTCAGCAAGATTGGTTTAGAACAGAATAGCACACTGACACTTTCCCTCACTGTACCTCTCTGTCCCTACAAACAAGGATTAGCACAGAATAGCACACTGTCACTCTCCCTACCTATCCTTATCTGTCCCTAAACACAAGGAATCCAGGATTATGTAAAGGAAAAATAATGACACTGTCCCTGCCTATGCTTCTCTTTCCCTACTCCGGTCCGGAACACACTACACAAGGCCGCCGCGCTGGCGGCCTTTTATAGTGTGGGGCATGTACTAAACCCCCTCAGCAATAATTGGCCACAGGCATCCTGCCTGTGGCCAATCATTGCTCTCCTCGCTGCCGGCGCTGTGATTGGCCAAGCATGCGGGGTCACAGTGCATGCTTGGCCAATCACAGCGCCTGGATGACACTGCGATGGCGTAGTGCATTGTGGGCCGTTCGCGTCACTCGAATTTGGCGCGAACGGCCCAAATAGTTCGATCTTCGTCGAACGATCGAACAGCCGATGTTCGAGTCGAACGTATGTTCGACTCGAACACGAAGCTCATCCCTACTGGAGAGTTTAATAAAAGACCACATAGACGAGTTCTTGCTGGAAAAAAATATTTTAAGCAACAGACAGCATGGATTCATGAAAGACAGACGTTGTCAGACAAACCTGATTTCTTTTTATGAAGAGGTAAGTAAAACCTTGGACAGAGGGGTGGTGTACGTGAACGTGAACGTGAACGTGGTGTAGCGGGCATTTGAATTATGTGAGGACTCTGGTGGTGTGAGGTTCCTTGGGGTCCCTGGGTGGCGCTGTTGCCTGGGGCCGGAGTTGAACTCACACCGCGAACCGTGCCTTTTTGTCCTCCCCTGGAGCTGGTACAGCAGGGCGGGGAACCCGCTGTGACGCAAAGGGAGAGGTCATAAAAGGGGCGGACGCCCTGTTTTGGGGGAGAGAGTCGGAGGACGCGGCCGCACCCAGGCACCTTCAGCTTGGGTGCTGGCATTCCGGTGTTTCAGGCCTAGGCGCCCTTGGCCTAGCTGGAGCAGGGATGGAGTCCATCTCAGGCACCTTTAGCCTGGGGTGAGGTACTATGGCAGATGCCTGGGGCTCCGTACCTTCGACTGAGTTCCGCGAGGGTGGAGGAATCCGAGGGGGCCCTAACTCCTTGGGTGCCCGTGTCTGAGTTCGTGAGGACTGGTGCGCAGTAACTTCTCCGAAGAGTCCGGCGCAGCATCGCTGGTGACGGAGAGGCCTCCACTTCTCCCTTGGACGGATTTCTTCCCCTGACAGGGGCAAAGTGAGCGAAGGTAATTCACGTTCTATATTACCTAGTCAGTGGCAGTGACTATTCACCACTGGTGACAGCACAATGGGCAGCAGCAAGAAGGGAAAGGATTGTGCCTTGATCTGTCCCCCTCATTTTCCAAAGGAGAAAGATTGTTTTATTGCTTGGCAAGAAGAATAAAACTGAGTTGTACCTATTCACTGTGTGGAACTTGGGTTACTAAAGCAAAGGAGTCAGGGACGAAGAACTGGACTTGGCTCTAGGACACCTACACCAAAGCCCAATCTTCTGGCCTTCACCTCTTAGTTACAGAGGACATGGGCCGTGGTGTGTTTGATCTCTCTCTCCCAGGTACCCCTAGACAACAGCCATATAACCGATAAAGAAAGGGAGAGAGGTGAGGCCGCTACAGTGGTATACTTGGATTTTGCGTAAGGTAAAGTCTACAGGCTTGGAAATATCAGTTTGTAAATGGATAGAAAACTGGCTAAAAGACAGAATTCAGAGAGTCGTGGTTAATGATTCTTACTCTGAATGGTCTAAGGTTATCAGTGGTGTACCCCAAGGTTCAGTGCTGGGACCCTTACTTTTTAATATCTTTATAAATGATATTGGGTCTGAGATTAAAAGTACCATTTCTGTCTTTGCAGATGACACCAAGCTATGCAGTGGAATAACGTCCTTACAGGATGTCTACAACTTACAAGCCGACGTCAATGCTCTGTCTAAGTGCCGGTTCACACAGGGGCAACCCGACTTATAGTGCGACTTTGCAAGGCGACTTCATCGCGACTTCAGCGCGACTTGGAGCAACTTACAACACGACTTAGGCTACTTTCACACTGAAGCGCTGGATGCGCTGGTGGTATAGCGGCGCTATTTTTAGTGCCACTATACCGTCGTTTTTGCCGCGATTTGTGGGCGCTAGCGGGGTGATTTTAACCCCTGCTAGCGGCCGAAAAAGGGTTAAAAACGCCCGCAATAACGCCTCTTTGCGGCGTTTTGCGGAGCGTTTTGGAGGCGCTACCCCATTGATTACAATGGGCAGGGGCGCTATAGGAGCGGTATTTTTACCTCTCCTATCGCGCCTCAAAGATGCGGCTTGCAGGAGTTTTTTTACCCTCCTGCAAGTGCAACGCTCCAGTGTGAAAGCCCTCGGGCTTTCACACTGGATACAAAGTAGCGGCTTTTTTAGGGCACTTTGCAGGCGTTATTTTTTAGCACAATAGCGCCTGCAAAGCGCCTCAGTGTGAAAGGTGCCTTAGTGCTGGTTCACACTGGGGCGACAAACGCTCCGACATTAGGAGCTCATGTCGCATGACGTGTGAAAATCAATGTTTCCCTATGGGAGCCGTCTTAACTGGTCCGACACATGTCGGTCCGACATTAAAAATTCTCCCTGTACTACTTCTGTCCGACTTTGATCCTACTTCAGCCCATTGACTATCATTGAAGTCGGATCAAAGTCGGATCCTTGTCCTAACCATACGACTTTGGCATCCGACATTGTGATTACAGCAGCAGTAAAAGGAATTTATCTCACCCTGGGATTGTTTTGATTGGTCAAAGGACAAGTCAGACTAGCACAATGTCGGATCAAAGTAGTATCCTGTTCATGAATGTCGGATGGATGTCGGACCAATGTCGGACCAATGTCGGACCAATGTAGGACAGATGTCGCAGAGCAAAGTAGGATGAAAGTCGTGTCGTATAGTGTGAACCCAGCCTTTAAGTTGTTTCCAGGACAGGCGACTTTGGCTGTGGCCAATCACAGAATAATCAGCTCTGTGGGAGGGAGGGGTTTGCCTGAGTAAACTATTTTCTTTTCCTGTAAAGTTGCTTCAGTTAAGATGGAGATCTGACTTTGGAGGCAACTTCCATTGAAATCAATGGGTACAAGTTGCCTAGAAGTCACCTTGAAGTAGTACAGGAACCTTTTCTGAAGTCGGAGCGACTTCAGTAGTGTACATTAAGACGGCTCTCATTGACTAACATGGGATTTCTGATGTCAAGCGACTTGGGGCGACTTGAGGTCTGACAAGTCGAATCCCAAGTCGCTGTAGTGTGAACCGGCACTTATTGGGCGACTATGTGGCAAATGAGGTTTAATGTTGATAAATGTAAAGTTTTCCACTTGGGGGCTAAGAATATGCATGCATCATACATACTAGGGGAAGCAGGACCGACATCAGGGGGGTACAGGCAGTACACCTGTAAGGGGCCCGGATGCCCCCCCTTTTTTTTTCTTTATTTCTTTATTATTTTTTTTTACTTCTTCTTTTTTTTTGTAAGGGGCCCCCCTTTTTTTATATATATATATATATATATATATATATATATATATATACATATATATAGGAAGGCTAGTATGCTAGCCTGAAATTATGGGAGGAGTTCGAGGGGTACTTATACAGACCATCCACCAGGGTCAGTGTCGGCTGTAGTGCGCGGTACTACATGTCACTGGGCTGACTCTTCCCCACTCACCTCATATTCATGAGTCGGCGCATGCGATCGCAGGTACATTTCGGCTTCTTCATTCGGGGTCTTCGACGGCGGTTCCTGCTAGTATCTCGAACTTTTCATATCAGGTACAATCTTGCGGTTTGTTATGCTTTCATCCTCCACCCCTTGCTTAAAAAGCCTGCTCCTGTGTTGTTGTCGCTCGTATTCAGGCATCATTCAGCACAGGCATAGTACGTTTATAAGTTCCTTCTGCCAAACATACGATTAATTCGTACATCCAAGCCTCAGAGCCGCTGTCGGTCGTTGCCCCATAACACTCGCCATAGGCTTCACTGGTTATAAAAGTCACTGTCCATGGGATTCAAGTCTCATTCATTTTGAGATGAGAATGTATTGTTTCTATGGGTTTCTGTGGCTGAGCAAGGTGGTAATTAGACCCACCTGGTGCCTTCTCTGCACTGGATTAGCCTGGGGGGATGGGTGGTTGATAGGTGTGAGCTTTCACAGCAAGGGGTGGCATACACCATACAACCAATTTGTATCAGATTAATTAATACTCCTCACTACCAATTCGTATCTGCTTCATTGCATACAATTTACAACCGATTTGTATCCGATACATTGCCTAGGCCGATAGCTTAACGGCTCCTCACATGCTACACCTTCTACAAACCCCATCACACCTACTGATGCCCCACACCTCCTACGATACTCTCCCTTCACCCAACTGATGCCCCACACCTCTTACTACACACACCATACACCGAACAGTCCGGTCCGAATCTGGTCGCAAAGCAGCGGCACTACAGTTCGGACCCTCGGCAATCACAAGCCCCCTCACCTTCGAAACACCAGACAGTCGATCCGAGTCCAGTCGCATCTCCGGTGCCGTGATTCGGATCCCGGCGTATCAATAACCCCATACCCACACCACAACCACACCATCCGAATCCAGTCGTAGCATCGGCTCTAAGATTCGGATCCTCAGCTAAAACAACCAATCCGAGCACAGTCGCACCACCGGCGCATACCACTCTGATCTACAGCAGTAAACTTCTTTAAACCGATCCGAATCCAGTCGTAGCATCGGCCCCAAGTTTCGGATCCTCGGCTGAAAACAACCAATCCGTACGCAGTCGCATACCCGGCTCTAGCAGCTCCGACCCATACCTCCGATACAACGTCGAACGTCTCAGAACGTTACGAATCCAGCCGTAGCATCGGCCACAATGATTCGAACTCAAAGCCGCCATACACACGCATTACTCACCACTCCCGTTTCATCATGAAACGGCCATCCCCACACACTCGAAAGTCACAAACTCTTCTTCTTTCGTCTCCTTAAGGCATTTGTTCCTCGCAAGCGCTGCGAGCGTTCAACGAGTGGTTGCACACCAGCCACTCACCACCTCCAGTAGTCAAACGGCTACTCACCGATTTCTCTATCCCTTTCCACCACGCAGGCCAGTTTAGATCCAGTCTTCATCCCGTCCACCCTGCAATCCAGGTCGGACGATATTTCCCACAAAAAAAAAAAAAAAGTCTTACACACTTCTTCACCTGGGAGCTACCTACCGCTCCCACAACTCTTCACGCCTACCATAAAAAATATTAATAAATAAATAAAAAAAAAAAAAAAAAAAAATTAAAAAATAATAATAAAAAAAAAAAATGTTAAATAATAAAATGTTAAAAAAAAATAAAAATAAAATTAAAATAATAAAAAAAAAAAAAAAAAATATCTCCATGTCACCCTCCTCACAGGTCCCGGTCGACCCATGTCTCGACCTCAACCAAGACAGGGCTCAAGTCAGGTGTGTAAACGCAAGGCCCCTCCTTGCTTTCTCTCCGCACTCTTTCACGACATCCGAGTCTTCACATACACAATTCGACCGCTCATCAGGCGCTAGCAACTGTCACATACCTCTACGCACGACACTCTGTTTTCGAAGCCGATCCGAGATCCTTCACTACGCAGACAAGGTCACCAACATCCACCTTGCTGGCAGTGCAGGAGTTGGCAGACCGACCACACGTCACTGGACTACAGATCGAAACATTCCTACTTAGTATACCAGACTTCAGCTACCCGCCCCAGTACGCCCTGGGGGCTCTGGTTCATCAGTCTGTGCCAAGCACAGGCGGCACCCGAGCTATCGGTTACCTAGCCAGTCACCTCCTGGCTCACCTCGGTTGCCACGCAGTCTTTTGAGTTTTCTAAATTTCACTCAACAAGCGCTCGTACGCAAAACTTGGCTATCCTCTGCGCCTGTCATTCCTTATTCTGTCCATCCTCCCTTCCTTCTCCCTACCCACTTTCGTACCTCCTCTATCCCCTCCATACCTGGCATCTCACTCTATAAACATACATCCCCCCCCTTTTCTTTCTCGTTTCTCCAGCCCCCAACATATCGCAGACCGACTGCGATGACTTTACCTTCGTCCCACCATCACCACGTTCGGGTTCAGCAGACGACTCCACACAGTCCCTCAGGGCTGGACCATCCCCAGGCTTACGGCCGAACTACGCCGTAGGGGCATCCCCTACCCGGCCACGGCCAGGAAAACCAAGCTGTTAGGCTGCTGTTCCATAACCAGCGGCAACTCTACCAGACAAATTCCGCTGCAGTCGATATCCTCGGCATTTACTCAGCTACACGCCTCAGTGACCACACTGGCAACCAGGCCTGGATGCTTTCCTAAATGTACATAATATAACTGAGTACTAACAGTCTAGGTAAAGTTGATCCAGGGTAAATCTGATTGCCTCTCGGGGGATCAGGAAGGAATTTTTTCCCCTGCTGTAGCAAATTGGATCATGCTCCGCTGTTTTTTTTTGCCTTCCTCTGGATCAACTGTGGGTATAGCATTGGGTATATGGGATTGCACGATATTTTTTTTTTATTTTGTTTATTTTATTATTTTAGTGTATTAGTGCAGGGGGCACTACAGGATTCCACACCAGACTCATTACACTGCCTGACTCATTCCAAAACTACCCAGTCAAACTCCTGCATACCCTCACAGGAGTTCTCCCGATGGTTTAGAAATCTTGTGAGATCTAAGAAATCCAAGAGAGGTCTTTAAAACCTTGACGTGCCCATAACCGTAAAGAAAGTAGGAAAACCGGCACAGTTCATCTCCTTCCTGGTAATCGTTCTAGACAAACGCGCCATGCGGGCCAGCCCACCTCTCGGTAGATTGACCCGCATCAGGACAGTCATCCATACGTCTACCGACACGCAGGGGGGCACTAACCCACAGCTACAATCCCTACTGGGCATGCTCAAACCACGATGAGGATCGTCCCTCAAGGGCGTTCCTTTATCGCACGCTTCTTAGTGTTCCTCTCCCAGGCACGAGACATTGACCAAGTCATTAAGCTAGACGCAGCCTCCGTAGCAGGAGCTGGCCATGGGGGACCAATTCCTTGAGACCGGATAGGTAGACCCTTGTTTATCCCATCAGCATCCTCTTCGTCACCTCAGATGACCACGGACGTAGCAGCTTCCACAAGCTTCGCTGCAATTTTTGGCCATCATTGGTTTCAGGAGATCCGATCCATCAGAGATGCTCACAATTCCGCTTTTTAGTCAGTCCTCCTCTCTACTTGAGATCTACCCCATTGTCGCAGCAACACAAGTACGGGGCAGCCCCGGGCAGGACAGACCGCCATGTTCGCCACAGACAACCAGGCTACAGCCACAGTCATTAACAAAGGCAGGTCAATAAATCATTATCCGTCATGTCCTTCCCACGCAGGCTGTTGCTACTTTCCCTACAACGTCAGCTCAGTAGCCTCAGGGTCCACATCCCTGGCCAATGCAACACCTCGGCCGACGCGCTATCCCGCCTAACCATGCCACATCCTTTCACAGAAGCCCGGAGCCGACTCGACCATGTCCGGCATCCCACATTAGTCCCAACCAACTTTGGAATCGGATAACACCTCCATGGTGCTACCTCCCTCATCAATGCATCCTGATCTGCCAACACACTACAGGTGGCGGCAACCACACTCCAGTACCCAACGCTTACCAGTGACCAGCACCATTCTCCGGGACATGTCTGCTATCCTTCACGTTCCCCCTTCGGTCTATGGCCCAGCCTGGTAAATCAAGCAGCCATTTACCTAGCCTTGTTACGATCTCACGGCCCGGCGAATTACTATCACCAGCCCTAAATGCCAAGTACTACTCAGGCACCACCCGTCTCGCCACCAAAGTCATTTCATCCTACACCCGACGGTATCGGAAACAATACAACCCGGTCCCGGAGTAGACATTAAACCTTTCGGACACATAACGCCATGGCCGTTCTGGTGCAATCGGTAAACTCGGCTGTCCGATCCATCAGAGGACAGCCCTCTACTACCTTTCCCAACTGAACCCCTAAGTGGGAAACAGTTCATCAGCCACGTCAGAACACTCCTGAGCATCTCGGGCCTTAACCCAGGGTGTTACTCAGGACTTGCTTTCGCATTAGAGCAGCCCCAACAACATCACGAAACAGAGTTCCTGACCACGCAATAAGGAAGATGGGCAGGTGGAAATCCTTGTGTTTCGCCCGACACATTCCCGATCCTCAGTCAGAAATATCACGAGCCTTTAACAGTCTCGCTCTATAGTGGTTTACCTATCATAATAGAACAATTCCTTCCTAACCTTGTGTGACTTTTTGGCCCCTTTATTTGGCATACCGTACAAAAGGCCAGGCCACACTTCAGGTCTTATTTGTGTTGTTAGTCTTGTGACGTGTTTATGTGATCCATATCTCTTCAGACAGAGGGCTCCGACCATAAATAGGAAGGCTAGTATGCTAGCCTGAAATTATGGGAGGAGTTCGAGGGGTACTTATACAGACCATCCACCAGGGTCAGTGTCGGCTGTAGTGCGCGGTACCCACCCACCCATATCTCCCTTTTCTAGGGCACTCCTCTACAACCAATTCTCAGCAGAATTATCTATTACTTCTATTCAGGTATGGCCCCTTTATTTGGCATACCGTACAAAAGGCCAGGCCACACTTCAGGTCTTATTTGTGTTGTTAGTCTTGTGACGTGTTTATGTGATCCATATCTCTTCAGACAGAGGGCTCCGACCATAAATATATATATATATAAAAAAAATTTATTATGACTTATTTTTTTTATTTCATTTTTTTTTTGTAAGGGGCCCAGAGGTCCCCAGGGCCCCGGTTGTTCGTCAGCACCCAAAGCCCCCCCCCCGCTTCTCAATTCACGGCTGTAGCACCCCCCCGGTTCTCCTCTGCTCCAGGGGTCCCATGCCTGAAGCTGTGTAAGGGGCCCCAACATTCCTGATGGCGGCCCTGAGGGGAAGTGTGTACATAATATAACTGGGTACTAACATTTATAGGTATAGTTGATCCGGGGAATATCCGATTGGCTCTCGGGGGATCAGGAAGGAGTTTTCTCCCCATGCTGTAGAAAATTGGATCATGCTCTGCTGGGGTTTTTCGCCTTCCTCTGGATCAACTGTGGGTGAAGGACTGTGTATATGGGATTGTATGATTAAATTTTTTTATTGGTTTAACTGGATGGACTTGTGTCTTTTTTCAACCTAACTATGTAACTATGCTGAAGGAGAGAATCCTTGTCTATAGGACTGGGAGAGAGAGTTGAGGTGGCTAAGCGAGTCGGGGAGACTAGGAGATCTGGGATGACTAGGTGAGTCCAAGGAATCTGGAAGTCTCAAGTAAGTCAGAGAGCCCGGGGTGTCAGGGGAAGCCCTACCGAGAGGCCAGGAAGTGGGCCCAGGCAGCAGGGTGCTGCAAATGTAACAGCTAAGAGAGCCAGGAGAGCTGAGAGAGGGCTGCAACTGGAAACACAGAGATACCGTGTAAGGTGGTCTGGGGGACCAGAAGCCAAGAGAAAAGGGAAGTAGAGTGTACACCACTCCAAGGCTGTGGCAACAAGACTGGGTGCCTGCCGAGGTCCGCGACCTGGAATACCCATGCAACAAAGAGAAAAAGCGGCACATCCAGAGATGAAGAAAAATTTGTTGGTTTATTGTAGAGTCAAAGGTTTAGAAAACATGGCAAACGAGGGATCCACACTGTTCAGCAGACGCGTTTCACACACAGTGCTTAATCACTGCTGATTAAGCACTGTGTGTGAAACGCGTCTGTGAACAGCTTTTACCACTGAGCTAATCAGTCCACATATCACACCATTAATGCGGTTATACAGGCAAAAGGTTTTTTACCTAAATGCGTTCTCTGCATTAAAGTAAAAAAAAACTTCCAACCCAGCTCCCACTCTTAAACACTTCCCTGAGCCCAAACTTGATTCAGCACTGTGTCTGTCTACAGCAGCTCTTCTCCCTTCTCTCTCTTCCCACAGGAGACTCCGTAGCAGCAGGAGCCATTGGCTCCTTGGGCTGTCAGCCAAAGCCTGTGAGGGGGAGCTGCCCAAGAGCCAGCCCACACATGCACCCCCATAGCAAATGGCTTGCTATGGTGGTGAATGCAGAAGAGGAGGAGCCAGGAGCGCCAGTAGAGGACCATTGTAGAGGACCATTGTAGAGGACCATTGTACAGAGTAGGTAAATATATCATGTTTATTATTTCTAGAGAACTAAAAAATTAACTTTGCAATTCTTCTAATATATAAATGTTGCAATTATTATAATATATTAAACTAGTATTATATGTTAGTGCACTATATGACCAAAAAATTACGGAGTCCTGACCATTGTACCTATATGAGTTTGTTGGACATCCCATTCCATGGCCATTAATATGGAGTTGCCCCTGCCCTGCATAGTCTATTATGGAGTTGCCCCCTGTCCCCATGGCATTAACCGCTTGCCTACTGGGTACTTTTACCCCCTTCCTGCCCAGGCCAATTTTCAGCTTTCAGCGCTGTCGCATTTTGAATGACATGTGGCAACACTGTACACAAACAGAGCTTTTGGTGGTATTTCTTCACGACTGGGATTTTGAAAACACAAACAAAAACTTTTTCATAATTTGTTATACAATTTTGCAAACAGATTCCGAGGGTTTCCGAGTTCAGCCGAGCTGTTCCAGAGTATTTCCGAGGCTCTCCCGCGCCCCCACCTCTGGCCACATGCAGTATTGCATGCCATAGAAGTCAATGCTGAACTAATTATTTTAGTTTCCATTGACTTCTATGGGGAAACTCGCTTTGATATGCGAGTGCTTTGGATTACGAGCATTCTCCTGAAACGGATTATGCTCGTAACCCAAGGTTCCAGTGTATACTCATTTATACACATTTTTTGATTTTTGAAAAGAGTGATTCCTACCAGCTAATAGGCCAGGAGCTTTCCATCATCCGCATCTATCTGTGCTTCTCCCAAAGAAGCAAGACTCCTCTTGCGAAACGCGTCGAGACCTAGCACAGTCATCCTAGATTACTGACAGTCATCTGCATGACATAACCAGATCTCATGGAAAGGTCTATGACAAAAATACATTATTGATTTATATGTTGACATTTAATATGTGGTTTCTTTTCTGTATCAATTTTTGTTTTTAAATGTTTGTTAAATAAATCATTTATACTTTTTACTTGAGGTGTGTTTTTTAAAAGTCCCAAGGGCAGTTTTGTTTTTTGTTGTGTGCCGGTTATCAGCTCTCCTCTCTTCATGCTGTCAGTGTGCCGATAAACGGCTTCTATTTACATCCATCATCAGCTGTCATTGGACACAGCCGATCAGGTGGTAAAGAGTTGCTGATTGGCACTTTACCTCAATCTGTGATCAGCAATCATGAGAGGCCGTCATATGACAGCCTCCCAGAATTAGCCAGCCACGCTGTAGCTGTCATTTGGCTATAGCGCGGTTTGCAAGTGGTTACTGTGGAGTTGCCCCCTCCCCCCATGCCCATTAATATAGAGTTACCTCCTCCTCCCATAGCCATTAATATGGAGCTGCCCCCTTCCCACCTATGACCATTAATATGGTGTTGCCCCTTCCCCCCATGGCCAATAATACAGAGTTGCCCCTGCCCCCCATGGCCAATAATATGGAGTTCCCTCGTCTCTCCATGGCCAATAATATGGAGCTACCCCTTCTCCCCATGACCATTAATATGTAGTTGCCTCTTCCCCCCATGGCCAATAATATGTAGTCGTCCCTTTCCCCCATGGCCAAAAATATGGAGTTGCCCCTTCACCCCATGGCCATTAATATGGAGTTGCCCCCTCCCTCCATGTCCAGTACAGTAATATGGAGTTGACTCTTCCCCCCATGGCAAATTATATGGAGTTGCCCTTCTCCCCATGGCCAATAATATGGAGTTGCCCCTTCCCATGGCCAAAAATATGGAGTTGCCCCTTCTCCTCATGACCATTAATATGGAGTTGCCCCTTCCCCCCCATGACCAATAATATGGAGTTGCCCCTTCCCCCCCATGGCCAATAATATGGAGTTGCTCCTTCTCCCCATGGCCAATAATATGGAGTTGCTGCTTCTCCCCATGACCATTAATATGGAGTTGCCCCTCCCCGCATGTCCAGTACAGTAATATGGAGTTGCCTCTTCCCCCCATGGCAAATTATATGGAGTTGCCCTTCTCCCCATGGCCAATAATATGGAGTTGCCCCTTCCCATGGCCAAAAATATGGAGTTGCCCCTTCTCCTCATGACCATTAATATGGAGTTGCCCCTCCCCCCCCCATGACCAATAATATGGAGTTGCCCCTCCCCCCCCCATGACCAATAATATGGAGTTGCCCCTTCCCCCCCATGGCCAATAATATGGAGTTGCTCCTTCTCCCCATGGCCAATAATATGGAGTTGCTGCTTCTCCCCATGACCATTAATATGGAGTTGCCCCCTCCCCGCATGTCCAGTACAGTAATATGGAGTTGCCTCTTCCCCCCATGGCAAATTATATGGAGTTGCCCCTCTCCCCATGGCCAATAATATGGAGTTGCCCCTTCCCATGGCCAAAAATATGGAGTTGCCCCTTCTCCTCATGACCATTAATATGGAGTTGCCCCTTCCCCCCCATGACCAATAATATGGAGTTGCCCCTTCCCCCCCATGGCCAATAATATGGAGTTGCTCCTTCTCCCCATGGCCAATAATATGGAGTTGCTGCTTCTCCCCATGACCATTAATATTGAGTTGCCCCCTCCCCATGGCCATTAATATGGAGTTGCCCCCTCCCCCCATGTCCAGTACAGTAATATGGAGTTGCCTCTTCCCCCCATGGCAAATTATATGGAGTTGCCCCTCTCCCCATGGCCAATAATATGGAGTTGCCCCTTCCCATGGCCAAAAATATGGAGTTGCCCCTTCTCCTCATGACCATTAATATGGAGTTGCCCATTCCCCCCAATGGCCAATAATATGGAGTTGCCCCTTCCCCCCGTAGCCAATAATATGGAGTTGCTCCTTCCCCCCCATGGCCAATAATATGGAGTTGCTCCTTCCCCCCATGGCCAATAATATGGAGTTGCTCCTTCTCCTCATGGCCAATAATATGGAGGTGCTCCTTCTCCCCGTGGCCAATAATATGGAGTTGGTGCTTCTCCCCATTGCCAATAATATGGAGTTGTCCCTTCTCCCCATGGCCAATAATATGGAGTTGCCCCTTCCCTCCCATGGCCAATAATACGGAGTTGCCCCTTCCCCCCCCCCCATGGCCAATAATATGGAGTTGCCCCTTCCCCCCCATGGCCAATAATATGGAGTTGCCCCTTCCCCCCCATGGCCAATAATATGGAGTTGTCCCTTCCCCCCATGGCCAATAATATGGAGTTGCTCCTTCTCCCCCTGGCCAATAATATGGAGTTGCTGCTTCTCCCCATTGCCAATAATATGGAGTTGTCCCTTCTCCCCATGGCCAATAATATGGAGTTGCCCCTTCCCCCCCATGGCCAATAATATGGAGTTGCCCCTTCCCCCCCATGGCCAATAATATGGAGTTGCCCCTTCCCCCCATGGCCAATAATATGGAGTTGCCCCTTCCCCCCAGGGCCAATAATATGGAGTTGCTGCTTCTCCCCATTGCCAATAATATGGAGTTGTCCCTTCTCCCCATGGCCAATAATATGGAGTTGCCCCTTCCCCCCCATGGCCAATAATATGGAGTTGCCCCTTCCCCCCCATGGCCAATAATATGGAGTTGCCCCTTCCCCCCATGGCCAATAATATGGAGTTGCTCCTTCTCCCCATGGTTAATAATATGGAGTTGCTCCTTCTCCCCATGGCCAATAATATGGAGTTGACCCCCCCCCCACACATGACCAATAATTAATTAGCCTGTAGTAGGTGGAGCCTGCTGGGCCACTCCCACAACTCTGCTCTCACAGGCTATGTACAGCACAGTGATGATGTAATTTACTTTTACAAAGTAATATCTGGATTTACAAAGGCATTTGATGCCCGCAAAGTGGATTTTTATCCTTTGCAGTTATTGAGGAATAGTTTTAAAATCCTTTTTTTTTTTAAATCTTGGAGTTCAGCATCAAGTTTTGAAAGTCTGAAATTGGGGATATTTAGGAATTATCTCAGTATGGCCAACTCCTCTAGGCTGGTCCAATCATCGATGCTTCGTCTGACCTCTGCATGAGATGACGCCATACATGCGTGATGGCTGGGGTAGATGGCACACAGGTGTGTGTATATGGGGGGGGGGGGGGTATACCTTAAGACTTCCCGCAGTGCTTCCCGCAGTGCTCCATAGGACAGATTGGTGCCGGAAGAGAGGCTGTTATGGTTGCACTTTGCAACTGAATACATAACACACATAACTGCACTGCAATTGGCTTTGATGGGTGCCTCTCGCCTCAGCTGCTGGGCAGCGATGCAGTCATGCAGTACGTGATCCGTATACTGTACATTGCATCTCAGGTGACTGAATCTTAAGGGAAACTCCACTTTCAGGAAACACAAAAATAAAACCCTTTCCATCATATAATTATTATTTTTTTATGTTATATTATTTTATTTGATTATAATATAAAATATTATATTATTTGATCATTTTTGTATTATATTCTTTTTATGTTATATTATATTATTTATATTTTATTATATTATGTTATATTATGTTATTTATATTTTATTATATTATGTTATATTATATTTCATTATATTATAATAATATTATTATTATTATGTTATTTTTATGTTATATTATATTATTTATATTTTATTTGATTATATTATGTTATATTATATTAGATCTGATTTTATTATATTGTATTACTATTATTATATTATTTTTATGTTATATTATATTATTTATATTTTATTATATTATGTTATATTATATTATATTAGATTTCATTATATTGTATTACTATTATTATATTATTTTAATGTTATATTATAGTATTATTGATATTATATTATATTATAATCTATTATATTAGATTCAATTTCATTATATTATATATATTTTTTTTATATTATATTATATTATATTTCATTCTAATCTATTAAATTATGTTTATGTTATAATATATAATATATATTTTATATTATGTTACATTATATTTTATCATATTATATTCTATTGCTATTATTATATTTGATTATATTATATTTGAATATATTATATTATTTATATTATATTTGGGTCAGCTTTTACCCCCTTTTGCATGTGATACGACACATGTGTCTGCACCATTCAACATTGTGTAGTTTTATGGCTCATTGAGATTTGTAACATTGTGAGTACCCATTTTTTTACTGATTTTAGTATCCAATAAATGTTTTTGGTAATGCACTAGGTGTGCACGCCTTCCATTTTTCATTTTGTCTTTGTTATTTCTATCAGATTACCCCATCTGAGGAGGGCAGCATCCACCTAGTTCTTGAAAATCGATGTCCTGTTGCATTTTACCACAGAAGAATCCTTAGCGCTGGAAATTACTGTTTTTTCATGTTATATTATGTTATATTATATTATACTATATTATATTATGCTATATTATACTATATTATATTATATTATACTATATTATGTTATATTATACTATATTATATTATAATATACTATATTATACTATATTATACTATACTATATTATATTATACTATATTATATTATACTATATTATAATATATTATATTATATTATATTATATTATACTATATTATATTATATTATATTATATTATATTATACTATATTATATTATATTATATTATACTATATTATATTATATTAAACTATATTATATTATATTATACTATATTATATTATACTATATTATATTATATTAAACTATTTTATGTTATATTATATTATACTATATTATATTATATTATACTATACTATATTATATCATATTATACTATATTATACTATATTATATTATAATAATATGATACATTGCTGGCGTTTTAGGATTCCTAAGCTGGCAATCCACAGCTATATTTTTGTTTAAAAAGTCATTAAAAAAAATTGTTCTTTGGAACATTATTTCTTGGGTCAACTAATTTTATTCAAAAGCCCTTAAAATTTCCTCCAGTTCTGATATCTGAAAGGAATCCCAGAAAGTATGAAACGGGTTTCATTACAATGTGTACAATATTTCCAAGTGAAATCCACATTCGCTGCTAGAAATCTATCGCATCACTACATACTAAAACCAACTCCAATTTCACCCCACTAACCATTAGAAACGTTTCCAAAAAAACAAAAATTCTGCTGTACGGCCAGCTTCAAGCCCGATGGACTTTTTTCATCGGAAAAACCGATCGTCTATGGGCCCCATCGGTCTTTTTTCCATCGGTTTTAAAAAACAGAACATGTTTTAAATTTTTCCGATGGATCAAAAACCGATAGCAAATTCCGATCGTCTATGGGCAAGTCCATCGGATAAAAAACCCACGCATGCTCAGAATCAAGTCGACGCATGCTCAGAAGCATTAAACTTCATATTTCTCGGCTCATCGGAGTGTTTTACGTCACCGCGTTTGGAATGGTCGGTTTTTTGACTGATGGTGTGTAGGCAAGACTGATGGAAGTCAGCTTCATCGGATTTCCAATGGACAAAACCATCGGACTAGAATCCATAGGAAATCCGATCGTGTGTACAGGGCTTTACTCTTTTCTGTTGAGGAGATGTTCATGTAGGACTTACCTTTCTCTTTCTCGGGGGGGGGGGGGTTCTGTACACAAGCAACACAAAAATACCCCCAGGAAGATAAATAAGTATAATATAGTATCCTTCCTTATACCTTCTTAGATTGTAAGCTCTTCTACTTTCCGTATCCTTCATTATTCCCTAATAGATTGAAAGCTCTTCTTCATTCGGTATCCTTGTTTTTACCCTAATAGATTGTACGCTCTTCCACCTTCTGTATTCTCCCTTATTCTCTAATATTCTCTAATAGATTGTACGCTCTTCCACCTTCTGTATTCTCCATTATTCTCTAATATTCTCTAATAGATTGTACGCTCTTCCACCTTCTGTATTCTCCCTTATTCTCTAATATTCTCTAATAGATTGTACGCTCTTCCACCTTCTGTATTCTCCCTTATTCTCTAATATTCTCTAATAGATTGTACGCTCTTCCACCTTCTGTATTCTCCCTTATTCTCTAATATTCTCTAATAGATTGTAAGCTCTGCCACCTTCTGTATTCTCCCTTATTCTCTAATATTCTCTAATAGATTGTAAGCTCTTCCACCTTCTGTATTCTCCCTTATTCTCTAATATTCTCTAATAGATTGTACGCTCTTCTACCTTCTGTATTCTCCCTTATTCTCTAATATTCTCTAATAGATTGTACGCTCTTCTACCTTCTGTATTCTCCCTTATTCTCTAATATTCTCTAATAGATTGTAAGCTCTGCCACCTTCTGTATTCTCCCTTATTCTCTAATATTCTCTAATAGATTGTACGCTCTTCTACCTTCTGTATTCTCCCTTATTCTCTAATATTCTCTAATAGATTGTACGCTCTTCCACCTTCTGTATTCTCCCTTATTCTCTAATATTCTCTAATAGATTGTACGCTCTTCTACCTTCTGTATTCTCCCTTATTTTCTAATATTCTCTAATAGATTGTAAGCTCTTCCACCTTCTGTATTCTCCCTTATTCTCTAATATTCTCTAATAGATTGTAAGCTCTTCCACCTTCTGTATTCTCCCTTATTCTCTAATATTCTCTAATAGATTGTACGCTCTTCCACCTTCTGTATTCTCCCTTATTCTCTAATATTCTCTAATAGATTGTACGCTCTTCCACCTTCTGTATTCTCCCTTATTCTCTAATATTCTCTAATAGATTGTACGCTCTTCTACCTTCTGTATTCTCCCTTATTCTCTAATATTCTCTAATAGATTGTAAGCTCTGCCACCTTCTGTATTCTCCCTTATTCTCTAATATTCTCTAATAGATTGTAAGCTCTGCCACCTTCTGTATTCTCCCTTATTCTCTAATATTCTCTAATAGATTGTAAGCTCTTCCACCTTCTGTATTCTCCCTTATTCTCTAATATTCTCTAATAGATTGTACGCTCTTCCACCTTCTGTATTCTCCCTTATTCTCTAATATTCTCTAATAGATTGTACGCTCTTCTACCTTCTGTATTCTCCCTTATTCTCTAATATTCTCTAATAGATTGTAAGCTCTGCCACCTTCTGTATTCTCCCTTATTCTCTAATATTCTCTAATAGATTGTACGCTCTTCTACCTTCTGTATTCTCCCTTATTCTCTAATATTCTCTAATAGATTGTAAGCTCTTCCACCTTCTGTATTCTCCCTTATTCTCTAATATTCTCTAATAGATTGTACGCTCTTCTACCTTCTGTATTCTCCCTTATTCTCTAATATTCTCTAATAGATTGTACGCTCTTCTACCTTCTGTATTCTCCCTTATTCTCTAATATTCTCTAATAGATTGTAAGCTCTTCCACCTTCTGTATTCTCCCTTATTCTCTAATATTCTCTAATAGATTGTACGCTCTTCTACCTTCTGTATTCTCCCTTATTCTCTAATATTCTCTAATAGATTGTACGCTCTTCTACCTTCTGTATTCTCCCTTATTCTCTAATATTCTCTAATAGATTGTAAGCTCTTCCACCTTCTGTATTCTCCCTTATTCTCTAATATTCTCTAATAGATTGTACGCTCTTCTACCTTCTGTATTCTCCCTTATTCTCTAATATTCTCTAATAGATTGTACGCTCTGCCACCTTCTGTATTCTCCCTTATTCTCTAATATTCTCTAATAGATTGTACGCTCTTCCACCTTCTGTATTCTCCCTTATTCTCTAATATTCTCTAATAGATTGTACGCTCTTCTACCTTCTGTATTCTCCCTTATTCTCTAATATTCTCTAATAGATTGTAAACTCTTCCACCTTCTGTATTCTCCCTTATTCTCTAATATTCTCTAATAGATTGTACGCTCTTCCACCTTCTGTATTCTCCCTTATTCTCTAATATTCTCTAATAGATTGTAAGCTCTTCCACCTTCTGTATTCTCCCTTATTCTCTAATATTCTCTAATAGATTGTACGCTCTTCTACCTTCTGTATTCTCCCTTATTCTCTAATATTCTCTAATAGATTGTACGCTCTTCTACCTTCTGTATTCTCCCTTATTCTCTAATATTCTCTAATAGATTGTAAGCTCTGCCACCTTCTGTATTCTCCCTTATTCTCTAATATTCTCTAATAGATTGTACGCTCTTCCACCTTCTGTATTCTCCCTTATTCTCTAATATTCTCTAATAGATTGTACGCTCTTCTACCTTCTGTATTCTCCCTTATTCTCTAATATTCTCTAATAGATTGTAAGCTCTTCCACCTTCTGTATTCTCCCTTATTCTCTAATATTCTCTAATAGATTGTACGCTCTTCTACCTTCTGTATTCTCCCTTATTCTCTAATATTCTCTAATAGATTGTAAGCTCTGCCACCTTCTGTATTCTCCCTTATTCTCTAATATTCTCTAATAGATTGTACGCTCTTCCACCTTCTGTATTCTCCCTTATTCTCTAATATTCTCTAATAGATTGTACGCTCTGCCACCTTCTGTATTCTCCCTTATTCTCTAATATTCTCTAATAGATTGTACGCTCTTCCACCTTCTGTATTCTCCCTTATTCTCTAATATTCTCTAATAGATTGTACGCTCTTCCACCTTCTGTATTCTCCCTTATTCTCTAATATTCTCTAATAGATTGTAAGCTCTGCCACCTTCTGTATTCTCCCTTATTCTCTAATATTCTCTAATAGATTGTACGCTCTGCCACCTTCTGTATTCTCCCTTATTCTCTAATATTCTCTAATAGATTGTACGCTCTTCCACCTTCTGTATTCTCCCTTATTCTCTAATATTCTCTAATAGATTGTACGCTCTTCCACCTTCTGTATTCTCCCTTATTCTCTAATATTCTCTAATAGATTGTAAGCTCTGCCACCTTCTGTATTCTCCCTTATTCTCTAATATTCTCTAATAGATTGTACGCTCTTCTACCTTCTGTATTCTCCCTTATTCTCTAATATTCTCTAATAGATTGTAAGCTCTGCCACCTTCTGTATTCTCCCTTATTCTCTAATATTCTCTAATAGATTGTAAGCTCTTCCACCTTCTGTATTCTCCCTTATTCTCTAATATTCTCTAATAGATTGTACGCTCTTCCACCTTCTGTATTCTCCCTTATTCTCTAATATTCTCTAATAGATTGTAAGCTCTGCCACCTTCTGTATTCTCCCTTATTCTCTAATATTCTCTAATAGATTGTAAGCTCTTCCACCTTCTGTATTCTCCCTTATTCTCTAATATTCTCTAATAGATTGTACGCTCTTCCACCTTCTGTATTCTCCCTTATTCTCTAATATTCTCTAATAGATTGTAAGCTCTGCCACCTTCTGTATTCTCCCTTATTCTCTAATATTCTCTAATAGATTGTACGCTCTTCTACCTTCTGTATTCTCCCTTATTCTCTAATATTCTCTAATAGATTGTAAGCTCTGCCACCTTCTGTATTCTCCCTTATTCTCTAATATTCTCTAATAGATTGTAAGCTCTTCCACCTTCTGTATTCTCCCTTATTCTCTAATATTCTCTAATAGATTGTACGCTCTTCCACCTTCTGTATTCTCCCTTATTCTCTAATATTCTCTAATAGATTGTAAGCTCTGCCACCTTCTGTATTCTCCCTTATTCTCTAATATTCTCTAATAGATTGTAAGCTCTGCCACCTTCTGTATTCTCCCTTATTCTCTAATATTCTCTAATAGATTGTAAGCTCTTCCACCTTCTGTATTCTCCCTTATTCTCTAATATTCTCTAATAGATTGTACGCTCTTCCACCTTCTGTATTCTCCCTTATTCTCTAATATTCTCTAATAGATTGTAAGCTCTGCCACCTTCTGTATTCTCCCTTATTCTCTAATATTCTCTAATAGATTGTAAGCTCTTCCACCTTCTGTATTCTCCCTTATTCTCTAATATTCTCTAATAGATTGTACGCTCTGCCACCTTCTGTATTCTCCCTTATTCTCTAATATTCTCTAATAGATTGTAAGCTCTTCCACCTTCTGTATTCTCCCTTATTCTCTAATATTCTCTAATAGATTGTACGCTCTTCCACCTTCTGTATTCTCCCTTATTCTCTAATATTCTCTAATAGATTGTAAGCTCTGCCACCTTCTGTATTCTCCCTTATTCTCTAATATTCTCTAATAGATTGTAAGCTCTTCCACCTTCTGTATTCTCCCTTATTCTCTAATATTCTCTAATAGATTGTACGCTCTTCCACCTTCTGTATTCTCCCTTATTCTCTAATATTCTCTAATAGATTGTAAGCTCTGCCACCTTCTGTATTCTCCCTTATTCTCTAATATTCTCTAATAGATTGTAAGCTCTTCCACCTTCTGTATTCTCCCTTATTCTCTAATATTCTCTAATAGATTGTACGCTCTTCCACCTTCTGTATTCTCCCTTATTCTCTAATATTCTCTAATAGATTGTAAGCTCTGCCACCTTCTGTATTCTCCCTTATTCTCTAATATTCTCTAATAGATTGTAAGCTCTGCCACCTTCTGTATTCTCCCTTATTCTCTAATATTCTCTAATAGATTGTAAGCTCTTCCACCTTCTGTATTCTCCCTTATTCTCTAATATTCTCTAATAGATTGTACGCTCTTCTACCTTCTGTATTCTCCCTTATTCTCTAATATTCTCTAATAGATTGTAAGCTCTTCCACCTTCTGTATTCTCCCTTATTCTCTAATATTCTCTAATAGATTGTAAGCTCTGCCACCTTCTGTATTCTCCCTTATTCTCTAATATTCTCTAATAGATTGTACGCTCTGCCACCTTCTGTATTCTCCCTTATTCTCTAATATTCTCTAATAGATTGTACGCTCTTCCACCTTCTGTATTCTCCCTTATTCTCTAATATTCTCTAATAGATTGTACGCTCTTCTACCTTCTGTATTCTCCCTTATTCTCTAATATTCTCTAATAGATTGTAAGCTCTTCCACCTTCTGTATTCTCCCTTATTCTCTAATATTCTCTAATAGATTGTACGCTCTTCCACCTTCTGTATTCTCCCTTATTCTCTAATATTCTCTAATAGATTGTAAGCTCTGCCACCTTCTGTATTCTCCCTTATTCTCTAATATTCTCTAATAGATTGTAAGCTCTTCCACCTTCTGTATTCTCCCTTATTCTCTAATATTCTCTAATAGATTGTAAGCTCTTCCACCTTCTGTATTCTCCCTTATTCTCTAATATTCTCTAATAGATTGTACGCTCTTCCACCTTCTGTATTCTCCCTTATTCTCTAATATTCTCTAATAGATTGTAAGCTCTTCCACCTTCTGTATTCTCCCTTATTCTCTAATATTCTCTAATAGATTGTACGCTCTTCTACCTTCTGTATTCTCCCTTATTCTCTAATATTCTCTAATAGATTGTACGCTCTTCCACCTTCTGTATTCTCCCTTATTCTCTAATATTCTCTAATAGATTGTAAGCTCTGCCACCTTCTGTATTCTCCCTTATTCTCTAAAATTCTCTAATAGATTGTAAGCTCTTCCACCTTCTGTATTCTCCCTTATTCTCTAATATTCTCTAATAGATTGTACGCTCTTCCACCTTCTGTATTCTCCCTTATTCTCTAATATTCTCTAATAGATTGTACGCTCTGCCACCTTCTGTATTCTCCCTTATTCTCTAATATTCTCTAATAGATTGTACGCTCTTCCACCTTCTGTATTCTCCCTTATTCTCTAATATTCTCTAATAGATTGTAAGCTCTTCCACCTTCTGTATTCTCCCTTATTCTCTAATATTCTCTAATAGATTGTACGCTCTTCCACCTTCTGTATTCTCCCTTATTCTCTAATATTCTCTAATAGATTGTAAGCTCTTCCACCTTCTGTATTCTCCCTTATTCTCTAATATTCTCTAATAGATTGTAAGCTCTTCCACCTTCTGTATTCTCCCTTATTCTCTAATATTCTCTAATAGATTGTACGCTCTTCCACCTTCTGTATTCTCCCTTATTCTCTAATATTCTCTAATAGATTGTACGCTCTTCCACCTTCTGTATTCTCCCTTATTCTCTAATATTCTCTAATAGATTGTACGCTCTTCTACCTTCTGTATTCTCCCTTATTCTCTAATATTCTCTAATAGATTGTACGCTCTTCTACCTTCTGTATTCTCCCTTATTCTCTAATATTCTCTAATAGATTGTACGCTCTTCTACCTTCTGTATTCTCCCTTATTCTCTAATATTCTCTAATAGATTGTACGCTCTTCCACCTTCTGTATTCTCCCTTATTCTCTAATATTCTCTAATAGATTGTAAGCTCTGCCACCTTCTGTATTCTCCCTTATTCTCTAATATTCTCTAATAGATTGTAAGCTCTGCCACCTTCTGTATTCTCCCTTATTCTCTAATATTCTCTAATAGATTGTACGCTCTTCCACCTTCTGTATTCTCCCTTATTCTCTAATATTCTCTAATAGATTGTAAGCTCTGCCACCTTCTGTATTCTCCCTTATTCTCTAATATTCTCTAATAGATTGTACGCTCTGCCACCTTCTGTATTCTCCCTTATTCTCTAATATTCTCTAATAGATTGTACGCTCTTCCACCTTCTGTATTCTCCCTTATTCTCTAATATTCTCTAATAGATTGTAAGCTCTTCCACCTTCTGTATTCTCCCTTATTCTCTAATATTCTCTAATAGATTGTAAGCTCTTCCACCTTCTGTATTCTCCCTTATTCTCTAATATTCTCTAATAGATTGTACGCTCTTCTACCTTCTGTATTCTCCCTTATTCTCTAATATTCTCTAATAGATTGTAAGCTCTTCCACCTTCTGTATTCTCCCTTATTCTCTAATATTCTCTAATAGATTGTAAGCTCTTCCACCTTCTGTATTCTCCCTTATTCTCTAATATTCTCTAATAGATTGTACGCTCTTCCACCTTCTGTATTCTCCCTTATTCTCTAATATTCTCTAATAGATTGTAAGCTCTTCCACCTTCTGTATTCTCCCTTATTCTCTAATATTCTCTAATAGATTGTACGCTCTTCTACCTTCTGTATTCTCCCTTATTCTCTAATATTCTCTAATAGATTGTACGCTCTTCCACCTTCTGTATTCTCCCTTATTCTCTAATATTCTCTAATAGATTGTAAGCTCTGCCACCTTCTGTATTCTCCCTTATTCTCTAATATTCTCTAATAGATTGTAAGCTCTTCCACCTTCTGTATTCTCCCTTATTCTCTAATATTCTCTAATAGATTGTAAGCTCTTCCACCTTCTGTATTCTCCCTTATTCTCTAATATTCTCTAATAGATTGTAAGCTCTGCCACCTTCTGTATTCTCCCTTATTCTCTAATATTCTCTAATAGATTGTAAGCTCTTCCACCTTCTGTATTCTCCCTTATTCTCTAATATTCTCTAATAGATTGTACGCTCTTCCACCTTCTGTATTCTCCCTTATTCTCTAATATTCTCTAATAGATTGTACGCTCTTCCACCTTCTGTATTCTCCCTTATTCTCTAATATTCTCTAATAGATTGTACGCTCTTCCACCTTCTGTATTCTCCCTTATTCTCTAATATTCTCTAATAGATTGTACGCTCTTCCACCTTCTGTATTCTCCCTTATTCTCTAATATTCTCTAATAGATTGTAAGCTCTGCCACCTTCTGTATTCTCCCTTATTCTCTAATATTCTCTAATAGATTGTACGCTCTTCCACCTTCTGTATTCTCCCTTATTCTCTAATATTCTCTAATAGATTGTAAGCTCTGCCACCTTCTGTATTCTCCCTTATTCTCTAATATTCTCTAATAGATTGTACGCTCTTCTACCTTCTGTATTCTCCCTTATTCTCTAATATTCTCTAATAGATTGTAAGCTCTGCCACCTTCTGTATTCTCCCTTATTCTCTAATATTCTCTAATAGATTGTAAGCTCTTCCACCTTCTGTATTCTCCCTTATTCTCTAATATTCTCTAATAGATTGTACGCTCTTCCACCTTCTGTATTCTCCCTTATTCTCTAATATTCTCTAATAGATTGTAAGCTCTGCCACCTTCTGTATTCTCCCTTATTCTCTAATATTCTCTAATAGATTGTAAGCTCTGCCACCTTCTGTATTCTCCCTTATTCTCTAATATTCTCTAATAGATTGTAAGCTCTTCCACCTTCTGTATTCTCCCTTATTCTCTAATATTCTCTAATAGATTGTACGCTCTTCTACCTTCTGTATTCTCCCTTATTCTCTAATATTCTCTAATAGATTGTAAGCTCTTCCACCTTCTGTATTCTCCCTTATTCTCTAATATTCTCTTATAGATTGTAAGCTCTGCCACCTTCTGTATTCTCCCTTATTCTCTAATATTCTCTAATAGATTGTACGCTCTGCCACCTTCTGTATTCTCCCTTATTCTCTAATATTCTCTAATAGATTGTACGCTCTTCCACCTTCTGTATTCTCCCTTATTCTCTAATATTCTCTAATAGATTGTACGCTCTTCTACCTTCTGTATTCTCCCTTATTCTCTAATATTCTCTAATAGATTGTAAGCTCTTCCACCTTCTGTATTCTCCCTTATTCTCTAATATTCTCTAATAGATTGTACGCTCTTCTACCTTCTGTATTCTCCCTTATTCTCTAATATTCTCTAATAGATTGTAAGCTCTTCCACCTTCTGTATTCTCCCTTATTCTCTAATATTCTCTAATAGATTGTAAGCTCTTCCACCTTCTGTATTCTCCCTTATTCTCTAATATTCTCTAATAGATTGTATGCTCTTCCACCTTCTGTATTCTCCCTTATTCTCTAATATTCTCTAATAGATTGTACGCTCTTCTACCTTCTGTATTCTCCCTTATTCTCTAATATTCTCTAATAGATTGTACGCTCTTCTACCTTCTGTATTCTCCCTTATTCTCTAATATTCTCTAATAGATTGTAAGCTCTTCCACCTTCTGTATTCTCCCTTATTCTCTAATATTCTCTAATAGATTGTACGCTCTTCTACCTTCTGTATTCTCCCTTATTCTCTAATATTCTCTAATAGATTGTAAGCTCTTCCACCTTCTGTATTCTCCCTTATTCTCTAATATTCTCTAATAGATTGTAAGCTCTGCCACCTTCTGTATTCTCCCTTATTCTCTAATATTCTCTAATAGATTGTACGCTCTTCTACCTTCTGTATTCTCCCTTATTCTCTAATATTCTCTAATAGATTGTAAGCTCTTCCACCTTCTGTATTCTCCCTTATTCTCTAATATTCTCTAATAGATTGTACGCTCTTCCACCTTCTGTATTCTCCCTTATTCTCTAATATTCTCTAATAGATTGTAAGCTCTTCCACCTTCTGTATTCTCCCTTAGTCTCTAATATTCTCTAATAGATTGTACGCTCTTCTACCTTCTGTATTCTCCCTTATTCTCTAATATTCTCTAATAGATTGTACGCTCTTCCACCTTCTGTATTCTCCCTTATTCTCTAATATTCTCTAATAGATTGTAAGCTCTTCCACCTTCTGTATTCTCCCTTATTCTCTAATATTCTCTAATAGATTGTACGCTCTTCCACCTTCTGTATTCTCCCTTATTCTCTAATATTCTCTAATAGATTGTACGCTCTTCCACCTTCTGTATTCTCCCTTATTCTCTAATAGATTGTAAGCTCTTCCACCTTCTGTATTCTCCCTTATTCTCTAATATTCTCTAATAGATTGTACGCTCTTCCACCTTCTGTATTCTCCCTTATTCTCTAATATTCTCTAATAGATTGTAAGCTCTGCCACCTTCTGTATTCTCCCTTATTCTCTAATATTCTCTAATAGATTGTAAGCTCTTCCACCTTCTGTATTCTCCCTTATTCTCTAATATTCTCTAATAGATTGTACGCTCTTCCACCTTCTGTATTCTCCCTTATTCTCTAATATTCTCTAATAGATTGTAAGCTCTGCCACCTTCTGTATTCTCCCTTATTCTCTAATATTCTCTAATAGATTGTAAGCTCTGCCACCTTCTGTATTCTCCCTTATTCTCTAATATTCTCTAATAGATTGTAAGCTCTTCCACCTTCTGTATTCTCCCTTATTCTCTAATATTCTCTAATAGATTGTACGCTCTTCTACCTTCTGTATTCTCCCTTATTCTCTAATATTCTCTAATAGATTGTAAGCTCTTCCACCTTCTGTATTCTCCCTTATTCTCTAATATTCTCTAATAGATTGTAAGCTCTGCCACCTTCTGTATTCTCCCTTATTCTCTAATATTCTCTAATAGATTGTACGCTCTGCCACCTTCTGTATTCTCCCTTATTCTCTAATATTCTCTAATAGATTGTACGCTCTTCCACCTTCTGTATTCTCCCTTATTCTCTAATATTCTCTAATAGATTGTACGCTCTTCTACCTTCTGTATTCTCCCTTATTCTCTAATATTCTCTAATAGATTGTAAGCCCTTCCACCTTCTGTATTCTCCCTTATTCTCTAATATTCTCTAATAGATTGTACGCTCTTCCACCTTCTGTATTCTCCCTTATTCTCTAATATTCTCTAATAGATTGTAAGCTCTGCCACCTTCTGTATTCTCCCTTATTCTCTAATATTCTCTAATAGATTGTAAGCTCTTCCACCTTCTGTATTCTCCCTTATTCTCTAATATTCTCGAATAGATTGTAAGCTCTTCCACCTTCTGTATTCTCCCTTATTCTCTAATATTCTCTAATAGATTGTACGCTCTTCCACCTTCTGTATTCTCCCTTATTCTCTAATATTCTCTAATAGATTGTAAGCTCTTCCACCTTCTGTATTCTCCCTTATTCTCTAATATTCTCTAATAGATTGTACGCTCTTCTACCTTCTGTATTCTCCCTTATTCTCTAATATTCTCTAATAGATTGTACGCTCTTCCACCTTCTGTATTCTCCCTTATTCTCTAATATTCTCTAATAGATTGTAAGCTCTGCCACCTTCTGTATTCTCCCTTATTCTCTAAAATTCTCTAATAGATTGTAAGCTCTTCCACCTTCTGTATTCTCCCTTATTCTCTAATATTCTCTAATAGATTGTACGCTCTTCCACCTTCTGTATTCTCCCTTATTCTCTAATATTCTCTAATAGATTGTACGCTCTGCCACCTTCTGTATTCTCCCTTATTCTCTAATATTCTCTAATAGATTGTAAGCTCTTCCACCTTCTGTATTCTCCCTTATTCTCTAATATTCTCTAATAGATTGTACGCTCTTCCACCTTCTGTATTCTCCCTTATTCTCTAATATTCTCTAATAGATTGTACGCTCTTCCACCTTCTGTATTCTCCCTTATTCTCTAATATTCTCTAATAGATTGTAAGCTCTGCCACCTTCTGTATTCTCCCTTATTCTCTAATATTCTCTAATAGATTGTACGCTCTGCCACCTTCTGTATTCTCCCTTATTCTCTAATATTCTCTAATAGATTGTACGCTCTTCCACCTTCTGTATTCTCCCTTATTCTCTAATATTCTCTAATAGATTGTAAGCTCTTCCACCTTCTGTATTCTCCCTTATTCTCTAATATTCTCTAATAGATTGTAAGCTCTTCCACCTTCTGTATTCTCCCTTATTCTCTAATATTCTCTAATAGATTGTACGCTCTTCTACCTTCTGTATTCTCCCTTATTCTCTAATATTCTCTAATAGATTGTAAGCTCTTCCACCTTCTGTATTCTCCCTTATTCTCTAATATTCTCTAATAGATTGTAAGCTCTTCCACCTTCTGTATTCTCCCTTATTCTCTAATATTCTCTAATAGATTGTACGCTCTTCCACCTTCTGTATTCTCCCTTATTCTCTAATATTCTCTAATAGATTGTAAGCTCTTCCACCTTCTGTATTCTCCCTTATTCTCTAATATTCTCTAATAGATTGTACGCTCTTCTACCTTCTGTATTCTCCCTTATTCTCTAATATTCTCTAATAGATTGTACGCTCTTCCACCTTCTGTATTCTCCCTTATTCTCTAATATTCTCTAATAGATTGTAAGCTCTGCCACCTTCTGTATTCTCCCTTATTCTCTAATATTCTCTAATAGATTGTAAGCTCTTCCACCTTCTGTATTCTCCCTTATTCTCTAATATTCTCTAATAGATTGTAAGCTCTTCCACCTTCTGTATTCTCCCTTATTCTCTAATATTCTCTAATAGATTGTAAGCTCTGCCACCTTCTGTATTCTCCCTTATTCTCTAATATTCTCTAATAGATTGTAAGCTCTTCCACCTTCTGTATTCTCCCTTATTCTCTAATATTCTCTAATAGATTGTACGCTCTTCCACCTTCTGTATTCTCCCTTATTCTCTAATATTCTCTAATAGATTGTACGCTCTTCCACCTTCTGTATTCTCCCTTATTCTCTAATATTCTCTAATAGATTGTACGCTCTTCCACCTTCTGTATTCTCCCTTATTCTCTAATATTCTCTAATAGATTGTACGCTCTTCCACCTTCTGTATTCTCCCTTATTCTCTAATATTCTCTAATAGATTGTAAGCTCTGCCACCTTCTGTATTCTCCCTTATTCTCTAATATTCTCTAATAGATTGTACGCTCTTCCACCTTCTGTATTCTCCCTTATTCTCTAATATTCTCTAATAGATTGTAAGCTCTGCCACCTTCTGTATTCTCCCTTATTCTCTAATATTCTCTAATAGATTGTACGCTCTTCTACCTTCTGTATTCTCCCTTATTCTCTAATATTCTCTAATAGATTGTAAGCTCTGCCACCTTCTGTATTCTCCCTTATTCTCTAATATTCTCTAATAGATTGTAAGCTCTTCCACCTTCTGTATTCTCCCTTATTCTCTAATATTCTCTAATAGATTGTACGCTCTTCCACCTTCTGTATTCTCCCTTATTCTCTAATATTCTCTAATAGATTGTAAGCTCTGCCACCTTCTGTATTCTCCCTTATTCTCTAATATTCTCTAATAGATTGTAAGCTCTGCCACCTTCTGTATTCTCCCTTATTCTCTAATATTCTCTAATAGATTGTAAGCTCTTCCACCTTCTGTATTCTCCCTTATTCTCTAATATTCTCTAATAGATTGTACGCTCTTCTACCTTCTGTATTCTCCCTTATTCTCTAATATTCTCTAATAGATTGTAAGCTCTTCCACCTTCTGTATTCTCCCTTATTCTCTAATATTCTCTTATAGATTGTAAGCTCTGCCACCTTCTGTATTCTCCCTTATTCTCTAATATTCTCTAATAGATTGTACGCTCTGCCACCTTCTGTATTCTCCCTTATTCTCTAATATTCTCTAATAGATTGTACGCTCTTCCACCTTCTGTATTCTCCCTTATTCTCTAATATTCTCTAATAGATTGTACGCTCTTCTACCTTCTGTATTCTCCCTTATTCTCTAATATTCTCTAATAGATTGTAAGCTCTTCCACCTTCTGTATTCTCCCTTATTCTCTAATATTCTCTAATAGATTGTACGCTCTTCTACCTTCTGTATTCTCCCTTATTCTCTAATATTCTCTAATAGATTGTAAGCTCTTCCACCTTCTGTATTCTCCCTTATTCTCTAATATTCTCTAATAGATTGTAAGCTCTTCCACCTTCTGTATTCTCCCTTATTCTCTAATATTCTCTAATAGATTGTATGCTCTTCCACCTTCTGTATTCTCCCTTATTCTCTAATATTCTCTAATAGATTGTACGCTCTTCTACCTTCTGTATTCTCCCTTATTCTCTAATATTCTCTAATAGATTGTACGCTCTTCTACCTTCTGTATTCTCCCTTATTCTCTAATATTCTCTAATAGATTGTAAGCTCTTCCACCTTCTGTATTCTCCCTTATTCTCTAATATTCTCTAATAGATTGTACGCTCTTCTACCTTCTGTATTCTCCCTTATTCTCTAATATTCTCTAATAGATTGTAAGCTCTTCCACCTTCTGTATTCTCCCTTATTCTCTAATATTCTCTAATAGATTGTAAGCTCTGCCACCTTCTGTATTCTCCCTTATTCTCTAATATTCTCTAATAGATTGTACGCTCTTCTACCTTCTGTATTCTCCCTTATTCTCTAATATTCTCTAATAGATTGTAAGCTCTTCCACCTTCTGTGTTCTCCCTTATTCTCTAATATTCTCTAATAGATTGTACGCTCTTCCACCTTCTGTATTCTCCCTTATTCTCTAATATTCTCTAATAGATTGTAAGCTCTTCCACCTTCTGTATTCTCCCTTATTCTCTAATATTCTCTAATAGATTGTACGCTCTTCTACCTTCTGTATTCTCCCTTATTCTCTAATATTCTCTAATAGATTGTACGCTCTTCCACCTTCTGTATTCTCCCTTATTCTCTAATATTCTCTAATAGATTGTAAGCTCTTCCACCTTCTGTATTCTCCCTTATTCTCTAATATTCTCTAATAGATTGTACGCTCTTCCACCTTCTGTATTCTCCCTTATTCTCTAATATTCTCTAATAGATTGTACGCTCTTCCACCTTCTGTATTCTCCCTTATTCTCTAATATTCTCTAATAGATTGTACGCTCTTCCACCTTCTGTATTCTCCCTTATTCTCTAATATTCTCTAATAGATTGTACGCTCTGCCACCTTCTGTATTCTCCCTTATTCTCTAATATTCTCTAATAGATTGTAAGCTCTGCCACCTTCTGTATTCTCCCTTATTCTCTAATATTCTCTAATAGATTGTACGCTCTTCCACCTTCTGTATTCTCCCTTATTCTCTAATATTCTCTAATAGATTGTAAGCTCTGCCACCTTCTGTATTCTCCCTTATTCTCTAATATTCTCTAATAGATTGTACGCTCTTCCACCTTCTGTATTCTCCCTTATTCTCTAATATTCTCTAATAGATTGTACGCTCTTCCACCTTCTGTATTCTCCCTTATTCTCTAATATTCTCTAATAGATTGTACGCTCTTCCACCTTCTGTATTCTCCCTTATTCTCTAATATTCTCTAATAGATTGTAAGCTCTGCCACCTTCTGTATTCTCCCTTATTCTCTAATATTCTCTAATAGATTGTAAGCTCTTCCACCTTCTGTATTCTCCCTTATTCTCTAATATTCTCTAATAGATTGTACGCTCTTCCACCTTCTGTATTCTCCCTTATTCTCTAATATTCTCTAATAGATTGTAAGCTCTGCCACCTTCTGTATTCTCCCTTATTCTCTAATATTCTCTAATAGATTGTAAGCTCTTCCACCTTCTGTATTCTCCCTTATTCTCTAATATTCTCTAATAGATTGTACGCTCTTCCACCTTCTGTATTCTCCCTTATTCTCTAATATTCTCTAATAGATTGTAAGCTCTGCCACCTTCTGTATTCTCCCTTATTCTCTAATATTCTCTAATAGATTGTAAGCTCTGCCACCTTCTGTATTCTCCCTTATTCTCTAATATTCTCTAATAGATTGTAAGCTCTTCCACCTTCTGTATTCTCCCTTATTCTCTAATATTCTCTAATAGATTGTACGCTCTTCTACCTTCTGTATTCTCCCTTATTCTCTAATATTCTCTAATAGATTGTAAGCTCTTCCACCTTCTGTATTCTCCCTTATTCTCTAATATTCTCTAATAGATTGTAAGCTCTGCCACCTTCTGTATTCTCCCTTATTCTCTAATATTCTCTAATAGATTGTACGCTCTGCCACCTTCTGTATTCTCCCTTATTCTCTAATATTCTCTAATAGATTGTACGCTCTGCCACCTTCTGTATTCTCCCTTATTCTCTAATATTCTCTAATAGATTGTACGCTCTTCCACCTTCTGTATTCTCCCTTATTCTCTAATATTCTCTAATAGATTGTAAGCTCTGCCACCTTCTGTATTCTCCCTTATTCTCTAATATTCTCTAATAGATTGTACGCTCTGCCACCTTCTGTATTCTCCCTTATTCTCTAATATTCTCTAATAGATTGTACGCTCTTCCACCTTCTGTATTCTCCCTTATTCTCTAATATTCTCTAATAGATTGTAAGCTCTTCCACCTTCTGTATTCTCCCTTATTCTCTAATATTCTCTAATAGATTGTAAGCTCTTCCACCTTCTGTATTCTCCCTTATTCTCTAATATTCTCTAATAGATTGTACGCTCTTCTACCTTCTGTATTCTCCCTTATTCTCTAATATTCTCTAATAGATTGTAAGCTCTTCCACCTTCTGTATTCTCCCTTATTCTCTAATATTCTCTAATAGATTGTAAGCTCTTCCACCTTCTGTATTCTCCCTTATTCTCTAATATTCTCTAATAGATTGTACGCTCTTCCACCTTCTGTATTCTCCCTTATTCTCTAATATTCTCTAATAGATTGTAAGCTCTTCCACCTTCTGTATTCTCCCTTATTCTCTAATATTCTCTAATAGATTGTACGCTCTTCTACCTTCTGTATTCTCCCTTATTCTCTAATATTCTCTAATAGATTGTACGCTCTTCCACCTTCTGTATTCTCCCTTATTCTCTAATATTCTCTAATAGATTGTAAGCTCTGCCACCTTCTGTATTCTCCCTTATTCTCTAATATTCTCTAATAGATTGTAAGCTCTTCCACCTTCTGTATTCTCCCTTATTCTCTAATATTCTCTAATAGATTGTAAGCTCTTCCACCTTCTGTATTCTCCCTTATTCTCTAATATTCTCTAATAGATTGTAAGCTCTGCCACCTTCTGTATTCTCCCTTATTCTCTAATATTCTCTAATAGATTGTAAGCTCTTCCACCTTCTGTATTCTCCCTTATTCTCTAATATTCTCTAATAGATTGTACGCTCTTCCACCTTCTGTATTCTCCCTTATTCTCTAATATTCTCTAATAGATTGTACGCTCTTCCACCTTCTGTATTCTCCCTTATTCTCTAATATTCTCTAATAGATTGTACGCTCTTCCACCTTCTGTATTCTCCCTTATTCTCTAATATTCTCTAATAGATTGTACGCTCTTCCACCTTCTGTATTCTCCCTTATTCTCTAATATTCTCTAATAGATTGTAAGCTCTGCCACCTTCTGTATTCTCCCTTATTCTCTAATATTCTCTAATAGATTGTACGCTCTTCCACCTTCTGTATTCTCCCTTATTCTCTAATATTCTCTAATAGATTGTAAGCTCTGCCACCTTCTGTATTCTCCCTTATTCTCTAATATTCTCTAATAGATTGTACGCTCTTCTACCTTCTGTATTCTCCCTTATTCTCTAATATTCTCTAATAGATTGTAAGCTCTGCCACCTTCTGTATTCTCCCTTATTCTCTAATATTCTCTAATAGATTGTAAGCTCTTCCACCTTCTGTATTCTCCCTTATTCTCTAATATTCTCTAATAGATTGTACGCTCTTCCACCTTCTGTATTCTCCCTTATTCTCTAATATTCTCTAATAGATTGTAAGCTCTGCCACCTTCTGTATTCTCCCTTATTCTCTAATATTCTCTAATAGATTGTAAGCTCTGCCACCTTCTGTATTCTCCCTTATTCTCTAATATTCTCTAATAGATTGTAAGCTCTTCCACCTTCTGTATTCTCCCTTATTCTCTAATATTCTCTAATAGATTGTACGCTCTTCTACCTTCTGTATTCTCCCTTATTCTCTAATATTCTCTAATAGATTGTAAGCTCTTCCACCTTCTGTATTCTCCCTTATTCTCTAATATTCTCTTATAGATTGTAAGCTCTGCCACCTTCTGTATTCTCCCTTATTCTCTAATATTCTCTAATAGATTGTACGCTCTGCCACCTTCTGTATTCTCCCTTATTCTCTAATATTCTCTAATAGATTGTACGCTCTTCCACCTTCTGTATTCTCCCTTATTCTCTAATATTCTCTAATAGATTGTACGCTCTTCTACCTTCTGTATTCTCCCTTATTCTCTAATATTCTCTAATAGATTGTAAGCTCTTCCACCTTCTGTATTCTCCCTTATTCTCTAATATTCTCTAATAGATTGTACGCTCTTCTACCTTCTGTATTCTCCCTTATTCTCTAATATTCTCTAATAGATTGTAAGCTCTTCCACCTTCTGTATTCTCCCTTATTCTCTAATATTCTCTAATAGATTGTAAGCTCTTCCACCTTCTGTATTCTCCCTTATTCTCTAATATTCTCTAATAGATTGTATGCTCTTCCACCTTCTGTATTCTCCCTTATTCTCTAATATTCTCTAATAGATTGTACGCTCTTCTACCTTCTGTATTCTCCCTTATTCTCTAATATTCTCTAATAGATTGTACGCTCTTCTACCTTCTGTATTCTCCCTTATTCTCTAATATTCTCTAATAGATTGTAAGCTCTTCCACCTTCTGTATTCTCCCTTATTCTCTAATATTCTCTAATAGATTGTACGCTCTTCTACCTTCTGTATTCTCCCTTATTCTCTAATATTCTCTAATAGATTGTAAGCTCTTCCACCTTCTGTATTCTCCCTTATTCTCTAATATTCTCTAATAGATTGTAAGCTCTGCCACCTTCTGTATTCTCCCTTATTCTCTAATATTCTCTAATAGATTGTACGCTCTTCTACCTTCTGTATTCTCCCTTATTCTCTAATATTCTCTAATAGATTGTAAGCTCTTCCACCTTCTGTATTCTCCCTTATTCTCTAATATTCTCTAATAGATTGTACGCTCTTCCACCTTCTGTATTCTCCCTTATTCTCTAATATTCTCTAATAGATTGTAAGCTCTTCCACCTTCTGTATTCT